>CM053585.1:403184975-403222080 GCA_028646515.1 Pseudochirops corinnae
CTTGTCCTTCCAGTGGGGATGGGAGGTGAGGGAGGAGGAGAAAGAATCTGGAATCTGGAGTTCCATAATCAAATGTCATGAATGTGTATCTATCTATCTATCTATCTATCTATCTATCTATCTATCTATCTATTATTATTATTGACTATATCCAACTGGAACTTGAGATACACAGGCACTGTGGTTGGGAGATCCATCCTGCCCTACCGAAAAGTGACATAAGAGAGAATAGACTCGGGGAGGGGGGACACACTGGGATGGCTGTTTTGGGGCGGTGGGTGGGGGAAAGAGGGGGAGAAAATATGTAACTCAAAATCTTGTGGAAATGAATGATGTAAACTATAATAAAAAAAAAGAAACTTAAGGGATTGTAGAACTGGATGCTGTAAACTAAAAGTAAATAAATAATTTTTAAAAAAATAAAAAAAATAGGAAAAAGAGGTAGTATCTTTGTTTCAACTCTAAACTTTGGGGGAAATTTTTCTGTATTAAAATTAACATTTTGTTGTTCAGTTGTTTTTCAGTCATGTCCTACTCTTTTTGACCCTATTTGAGGTTCTTTTGGCAGCAATAGTGGGGTGGTTTGCCATTCCTTCTCCAGCTCATTTTATAGATGAGGAAACTGAGGAAAACAGGGTTAAGTGACTTGGCCAGGGTCACACAACTACTAAGTGTCTGGGGCTAGATTTGAGCTCAGGTCTTCCTGACTCTAGGCTAAGCATTCTATCCACTTTGCCACCTAGCTAGCTGCCCTAAAAAATAATGTTGGTTCTTGTTTTTTGATAATTTTTTTTTATTATGTTGAGACATTCTAAACTTTATTTTATCATTTGTAAAAAAATTTTAAAGTTCTGTATTTTTAAAAGTCTTTTCTGCATCCACTAGAGAAAGGTATGGCAAATATTCCTTATGTTTTCTATCTGTGTGATTATGGGTATGTTACTTAATGTCTCCAAGTCTCAGGCAACTCTTGAGATCTAATTTACAAAAAGGTTGTATCCTAGGTTGGCAGAGAGAGTTCCCATGTTGATGAAATGAAAATCCTTTGATAGAGTGATGTCTTTTCTGGATCTATTGACATAATCCTGTGTTTTTTATTGATTTTGCTATTTTTGTGATTAATTATACTAATTGTATTCTTAATCACAGCCATCTTTTAAATTCTGCTATAAATACAATTTGGTAAAACTAAATAATTGTTGAATATATTGCTGAAGTGTCTACACTTTTTGGGAGGGGGCATCAGCATTTATTATCCATGATGCAACATGGAATTATAGGAAGAATGGTATAATAATGAATTGGAAAGACCTACATTCAATTCCCTTCTGATACACTGCGGCTTTGTGACCCCCACCCCCCAACTCCCACCCCAAAGCAGGTCATTTATCTTTTATCATAAAGTGTTTCTGCAGGCAAATCCCTAAAACTACATGTTTCAGAATATTTGCTAATCTGTTTTGATTATTTCCTCAAGGAGAATCCCTACATTCATTCATTCATTCGTTTGTTTGTTTCGTTTGCTTTTTGGAGGGAGGAAGGCAGGGCAGTTGGGGTTAAGTGACTTGCCCAAAGTCACATGGCTAGCAAATGTTAAGTGTCTCAGGTCATATTTGAACTCAGGTCCTCCTGATTCCAGGGCTGGTTGCTGTATTCATTGTGCCACCTAGCCACTCCCAAGTTCCCTATATTTATTAAAAAAAAAAAATTTAAATGAAAAATAAAATGAAAGGAAAATGAAAAAAGTTTCTGAAAAAAACTCAGGCTTTTTCTAACCTACATCTTCCATGGATAATGGTGTGGTTCAGGGTGTGAATAATCAGTAGGAATGATATGACTACTTCTGAGATTGGGGCTAATTATAACCCATCCTGGCCTTGTCTCTTGTGTGGTTCTTATCCATGTCAGTGATTAATAATAAGACCTTCCCCTCTCCAGCTGCTGGGGCCTTCCTCTCTGTATATCCCTAATTGTTTACACATTGTCTCCTCTATTAGAATGTGAGTGAACGTCTTAATAGCTAAATTAATGAACTTACAGGTTGCTATGAGCATAAGATGAGATAATACATGAAAGCATTCTGAAAAGATAATATACCTTATGCATGTAAGGGAATGTTATCGATCGGTTTTTCTGCTTGATAGAAATCCAGATAACCTATGGCTTACCATACTATGAAGAGTCAGAATCAATTCGTTTTTAGTAGTTTCCTTTTATTTTCTAGAGACTGTTTAACACTGACATTTGTCTGCCCAAACACTTTGTTCAGAGACAAAAAAAAAAAATTCATACATAGTATTGCACATAGAAGCATTGATCTGAGCAGGCCATATGTATCATCGACTGATTTTTCTTTAAACAATTAGCTTTAAACAATCAGTTTTTCCTTCCTATCAGTTTACAAATAGCCATGTCATATATTGCACATCTTGAGCATGGTTACCTATTTTAAACACATTCCATATGTATCTCCTATTCCCTATCTCTGCACAATGCTATAAATAAGAGCCTAGCTATCAAAGGAAAAAGATTATATGGATTTTTCAGCAAAATTGAAGTTTCATATAAATGAGACCATTGATTCATTTTAATATTTGAGTAAAGAAAACAAACCCATCAATATTTAACAAAAATATAGAAATTAGAGATTGGAATGATGTTACAAGTCAATTGCCCCTCAGTCTACTGATAGACTTTGAGAAACAGAGACAAAAAGAGACAGAGAGACAGATGTGGAGAGAGAGAAAGAGGCAGAGAGAGACAGATGGATAGACGCACAGACAGACAGAGACAGACAGAGACACAGAGAGACCTTGAGAGACTGTGACACAGAGATAAATTCTTTTAATCTTAACATCATATTGATCAGTAAGAAAAATATTGAAAAACAAAAGTTTTTAGAGAGTCAGGTGCAAACTGCATTTGAACCCAGTGTCTTTGTTATGAGATACAATTTCTTTTGGGGGGGAGCAAAATGGCAATTACCAGGTGTCCACACATTTCCATTCAGGCTATGTTCACACAGAAATTCCTTCATTTTGTGCAATGTTTCTAAGTGGCCATCAAATAATAAATAATTTTGAATTCAGTCTCCATCCTGTTTTAGAATATCACACTTAACAAAGGCGCTACGGAAACATAAAGTGCACAGGCTCACGGACTTAAAGGGACCTCAGACGTTTTCTAATCCAGCCCTCATTTTACGGATGAGGAAACTCAGGCTGAGGAGTGAAGCGACTTGCCCAAGGTCACATAGCTAATTAATATCAGAGACAGGATGTGAATTCAGGTCTTTGTGACAATGCCCAACGCTCCATCCAAGATCCATCTGGAATTTTTTTTTAAGTTACTCTTCCTTCTTAGGAGTGATGCTTGATTAATATGACTGAGATTTTCTGGCTCACAGAAAGTTTAGTCTACGTGTCTTCATTACAGGGTTTCCGAAGATACCCCATTTCTTGCTCAGGGAATAAATGTTGAGATGATACCCTGTACTTACTAGAAACTTGTAAGGTCTTTGAAAGGCAGCCTTCATCCTGGTCTCTCAGCGCTAAAGAAGGAAAAGGTCTATTGAATACTTTCTAGTTCATGACTTTTTCGTTGTATTTTTTTCTTCCTGAAGTTTCTAAGATTTAATATCTAAAGCTTGTTGTCTTTTAAGTGTTTCTTCACCACAGTTACCAGATGGACAGAAAGTGTGTATTGAATTCATTCATTTTTCAAAGAATTGGGCACATGATGTCAGTGTCCTTATTTTATCTTTGGTTTAGGGAGAGAAAACTATTTAGAGGTTAATCTCCAAAACTAGGACCACTTGGAAAATAGTCACCATCTAGTCTTCCATCTCCATTGTAAACACCTCCAAATCCATTATCCATCAGATTCCTCTTCAAAATTACTTCCTGGACCTGATCCAAACTTTCCATCACCACAGAAATCTCCCAAACCAAAAACTCCTCATCTTCTTTTCCTAGAACTTTGGACATGAACTGGATTCATCCTAGTCCTGTAAGAGGTTTGTACTGCTGCCTGAGAATCCATCCACTGCATTAATTTTCTCTAGGCATGGGCTCTGGGCCTGGGGTGTCTGCTAGAAATCTCTGCAGGAGAAATTCTTTAAGGTGTTTGTGTGCATTTATTAGAATATGTATATGTTTCCCTTTTAGCATTTTGGTAGCACATTAGGCCTTGTAGCAAGCTGTTGCTAAAGTTGTTGGATTTTTTCATCTTCTTACTCTCCTGTTTCCTTAATTCACTCTATTGCATTCATCAGGTGCTTATTCATATAGATATCTGGTCATCATCCTCTGGTTCTTGATCTGATGGTGATGCTATCTTGTAATGAGTCATCTCTGTCCATAGACATTTCTGCCTAAGCAGCTGGGCTTTTATAGCAGAGCTGTCTTTAACTATGTCCTAGAGAGTCATTTCATCAAGCATCGTAGTGTGCTCAGATATATCTACCAATATCAGGAAACTTGGTAAAGACTGGTCCTTCTAGGGCTTTCCAATTGACTCAAGAGATTTCCTGAGTCTCTCAGGAATGAAGAAGAGAATGGATGTCTTTAAGGAGAAATTCTTACATGGAGTAAGCAAACCCACTGAGAAACTGGTTTCATTGAGTTTCAATCACATCCACAAGCATGCATTATCAGTGTTTGGCGGGTTTGCTGCAGATCCAGTGTAGTTCTTTTTGGCATCTGACACTGCTGACCTCAGTATTTCTAAGGTATGCACAGTTCCCTGATCCTGTGGGGTTGAACCTATGGTGAATGAAAGAAGACCAAAATTAGTGTCACTAGCAGAGAGAGCTTTATGGCAACAGAGGCATGTCCAAAACAAACTATTGATCCAAGCAATCAGGCCATTGAGGAAAATGAGGAGAGTCCTATCCATCCCTTTGAGGCAGTTAGGGGGTACAATGTATAGATCACTGGGCCTAGAAGGAAGAAATCTTGAGCTAAAATCCAGCCTCAGACGTTATTAGGTGTGTGATCCTTGAACAATAACAGCATCCACCTCCCAGGATTGTTGTGAGGATCAGATGAGATAATATGTGTAAAGTATGTTAAATATGTGTAAAGTATGTTTTGTAGGAACTGACATTTTAATTAATCTTTAGAGATTGATAGGGGTTCTAAGAGAGAAGGAAAAAAATTCTAGGCATAGGGAAAGACACAGATGTGGAAGGTGTATAAAACCCTTCCATTCTCTGGGCCTCAGTTGCCCTTTTCAACTCTAAAAATTTGTTATAAGGTTTTAGATCCGCTAGGTGGCACCATAGTGCACAGAGCACTGTCTAGAGTCAGGAGGACCTTAGTTAAAATATGGCGTAAATACTTGCTACATGTGTGACCCTGGGCAAGTCACTTAACTCTGGTTGCCTCCCTGTGTCCCTACCCTCCTAACCCCCTCCCCTCAAATCTCAGATCTACAGCTAGTAGAGACCATAGAGGATACCTGGTCCAATCCTGTCGTTTTATAGAACAGGGGGAAATTGACATGGAATGGAATAGCTTCATTTTTTTTTTAAAGAAATCCTAATCTGGGGGCGGCTAGGTGGTGCAGTGAATAGAGCACCGGCCCTGGAGTCAAGAGGACCTGAGTTCAAATGTGACCTCAGACACATAACACACACACACACACACACACACACACACACACACACACACACACACACACTAGCCATGTGACCTTGGGCAAGTCACTTAACCCCAACTGTCCTCCAAAAAGCAAAAAAAAAAAAAATAGACTTAAAAAAAAAAAGGCAGATGGCCTTTTCTACCAGATGGCCTTTTCTGCCAGATAGCTTTTTCTAGTAGGTTGGTCTTTTCTAGCAGGTAACCTATTCTAGCAGGTAGGCATTCTAGCAGGCCATCTGCCCGCCGCAGATCGTCACACTTCCAAGCTTCTCTGACCGCCCCCCTCCCTTGCACCTTGCCAGCTTTTCCTAGCCAGTTTTCCTCACCCTATCCCTTTTTGTCTTGTGAATCAATAAAACTTTTGTAAATCTACAAAAGAAAAAAAAAAAAGAAATCTTAATCTTATTCAGAATAATGTTTTAGAAAAGAAAAAGGAAATGGTTCTTCACTTATTCCTCTGAGCCCCAGCAATGAGACAATGAATTTCCATCTCCAAACTTACCAGCCACTGAATTCTTTGCCATTTGCCCATCGCCATGCCTGGCCTATTTCATTTCTCAGTCCAATCCAGTGCTCAACATTACCAGCATATGTTTGAGAAAAATCTTGAAGAAAGCAAATGGGAAGCCATTGTCAAATACTTCATTCTCTAAGTAAGTACGTAATTGAGAAGTTGATTGATTTCCTATGAAATCTTCCATCCCAAACACTGGAGTTATCTTTTCAATGTATACTGTGAACACAGGGTTTTCACACCTTGCAATCATGATAATGACAATGGAGGAGTTAATTCTTGCTACTGCAAAGAGAACCACAAAGAGTCAACTAGTCTAACAGAATTTAACAATCTTTGCTGACTGACCACTGTGTGCTGACCTACTCTTCATAAGCCCAGGACACCACCAGTTCTTAGAAATTAGGTGTTGATCAAATTATGAAGACAGCAAAGAAGTTTCTGGTGTGTCCAGTCTTCCTATCCTGGCTTCTTTCCCAATTCCTTCCAAGGTTTTGTGGTGTTCCTCATAAACCATACCTTAATCTTTTCTTGCTCTATCTTTATCTATCAAGAACTGCTCCTAAATTTTTTTCTTCACACTAAAATGCAAATGGATAATATATAGCTTTAAGTGTTACCCTTCTGTGTTTTTTGACAAGGATCAAAGAACTATGCTAAAAGAGTGAAACATGTCAAAATGACAGGTGGAGGAAATTGTAATTTAAAGGGGAAGGGGGTTTAATATAATTACCAATAGACCAGTAACTTAAGCCTATGATATTGTTCCTTGGCATATAAGACAAATGTTAAGCAGCTAGAGAATTCTGTAAAGAGCACTAGATCTGTGTTAAAAGGACCTGTATTGAATCTCAGCTACCAGTTAGGAGCTATGCAAACAGTAACAAGTCACTTTTCCACTCTGGGACTCAATTTCTCCATCTGTAAAATGATGGACTTGTCCAAGATAATCTCTAAAGTCCTTTTGACTCAAAATATCCTAAAATGATTCAGGGCCCGGAATATAGTACCTCCTCACTTCTGCCCCGCAGAATCCTTCATTTTGCCTCAAAGCTCAGCTCAAACACCATCTCATCTCCTTTTGCTGGCATCCCTCACTGTTAGTGCCACTTCCCTTAAATTGCATTGTAAGCGTTCTGTTAGATATTTTGCATATTGCTTGTACGTGTACATGTTGAATGGTCAATGTGCTCTCCCCCTATAAGATGTAAGCTCCTTGAGGGCAGGCATGGTTTCACATTTTGTTTTTATATTCTCTAATGCCTAGCTTAGTGCCTGGTATAAAGCAGGCACTTAATAAGTACTTGTAGAGGGATCAATTAAAAGTGTTTTACTCAACCTTGTGTGTTCTTATGATTCAATTTCCCTGTGAATGACATTATCAGTCAACCAGCATTTATTATGAGCCACAAAAATGGCAAAAAAAAAAAACCACAAAAAAAAATTTTCCTGCCTTTCAAGGAGCCTACAGTCTAATGGGGAAACAACATTCAAACAAAATGCAAAATCTTCCTTCATAGGGAAGCCATGAGTATCTACAAATAAGAATGATTAAAAAAAAACCCTAACATTTAAAAATACCTATTTTTATATAGAAAAGTCTTACCAGGTCTTCCTTAGAGTCAATCTGAGCAAGAGCTGAATCATGGGAAGAGCAAGCATTTTGGCTGGTGGACCAGCTCCCCGTAGTGTTGGAAAAGATATAACATTTGCCTTGGTATCCAATCCAGAAATCAGGGCATGAGGAAACAGGAGGACCCAAGGGCATCGATGTCACCAATGGAGAAGTGTTTTCACTGACATATTTTCCAGGACAGTTGTATTGGCCCACTGCAAATAAAATCATTCATTATTTTAACAGTGACAATACATACCTCTAGGGAACTATATGGCCTGTGGGCTATGCTAAGTGATAAAATGGGAAGTAGGATTGATGAGAGTGTTCCTTTATAGGAGTAAGGGGCAACAAATAACCCTCTTACCCAGTGGCATAAGGATTGTTATTCCCCTTTGCCCTCAAAAGAATGTTCATTCTAGAGTGATATAGGGTATTCTGTGTAGTGTCTTTGACCAAAGATGCCAGGTAGTAAATGGGAAAAAGGGAAAGGCTGAACATATAGTTTGTTCCCACATGCTCAGTCACCATGTTTCCACTCTGCTAGAGTATAATTTTCTTGAGTGCAGAGAATATCTTTTTTTATATTCATATGCCCAAAATTTAATAGAGTGCTTGACACGAAATTAATGTACCCTTAATAAAAATCTTTAATAATCCATTCATTCATTCATTCCCCCAAACAACCCATTCCTCAACCATTCTGGATAATTAGGAAGTTGCTGTAGAAAAGGGGCTATAACTGAATCCAAAAAGTGCTAACCTACCCGACAAGGCAATTATTGTGATCACCAAAGAAACAATAATGACGACAGTGAGAACAGCACATGGAACAGGAACTTGTAGGGAGCCATCTGACTCAGTGGTCATCGTGGAATTCCTGGTCTGGTCTGGAAGAAAGGAAATCAATGATCAACCAGGTCATGAAAGCAAGGGGTGTTTTGGGTATCTATCTACAAGCCACTGATAAACAAACATGCCTCCCTTGACTTCTGGCCTAATTTACTTATCTATCTTTTTGTGTGTGAGATTGAGAAGGTTCTTGAAAAAAGGCATTTGGACAAGAATAAAGGGAGTCAGACAAGACTTACTTTATAATTCGTGCTCTGGGTTCATAAACTCTAGGTTTAAGAAAATATTAGAGTAGCTATATATATATTTTTTTATTCTTTTGGTAGAGAGAGAGGAAGGTCTCTTTAAAATCCAAATCTACAAAGAAGACTTCAGTGGTTGTTTTTTTTTTTTTTAATGTGCTAGGGTCCATATCATCGAGCTATTTACTGCAATGAACAGCACAAAGGGTCAACTAGTCTAACAGAATTTAAAAATATTTTCTGACTGGTCATTGTACTCTAAACCCTTATTGCAGTCAACCAACTCTAAATAAAGAAACTGTTGCCAATTTTTTTTTTAAATAGGTGAAAAAAAGTCTTCACAATGGGGGAAAACACTTCTTTTTACTGTTAATGTTTTAAAACAATACTTATATGGCACTTCAGCATTTATATAGCACCTTTTTTTTTTCACAATTGCTCCATCAAGCGATTATCCAGAATTTATAATTGAGAAAATTGAGGCTCAGAGAGGTCACCTGCCTATGATCACACAAGTGCTAAGTATCAGAACCAGGATTTGAACCTGAGTAGTCTTACTTTAAATCGATGACTTTCTCCCTCTACCGTCCTTCAATACCGGGGCTCTTTCTTTCTATAATAAAAGTAGCATGGTCCACTGACATCCACTTGATGTCAAGAGAAAGTGAGGAAGCAGCCCTCCAAACATGGTGAGTGGAGCCTTGTGGCAAATTTGTAAGAGGAAATGGGCAAGAATCCCATAGAATGAGCTGGCATGGATGAACCATAATCTGCATCTTTGGAGGGAGCTGCCAAATGAATAGGATCACAGATGCATTTGGATATTGGAGCACATCTGAATTTACTTATCTCTGTGTAAGCATGGCTCCCATTGGATGTAAGTATTTTCAGGGCAGGGACTATTTTGGTGGTTTGTTTAATAGTTTGTTCTGGCTTCGTGTCCCCAGAACCTTGCTTAAGGAGGCACATAATCAATTATTAAAATTCTTATTATTTAAAAATAAGTTGTTATAAACTATTAAGCAGGCACTTACTAAATGCTTGCTGAATTAAGTTGAAGTGAGTTTTACCTCTGCAGATGACTTTGGTAACTGAAAACCACAAGTCGGTAGGCAACATTTCTGGAAATCACAGTGTTTTTTTCAATGATGGTTTTTATTTAGTGTTGTTTCTCCCCTTATTTATTACAGTTTCAAAATGCATCTTCCTCAACGTTCAGCTTTCACCATGGGTGAACATTAATTGCTGCTTCCTTGGGGTTTATGTATTTGTTTTTTCCATTTTACCCATACATAAGTGAAAAAATACATTCAACATTTATGCAGTGTCTTTGGTATCCATAATTAATAATTATCTCATTTAATCCTCAAAAGAATCCTGTGAATTTGGTTGTGCAGGTATTATTCTCACTCTACAGGATTGCTGTCACTTCCATCCTGTGTAATTCTATCTTCTCTGAGCCTCTCTAGGCTAATATTTCTTTTCCACTTCTATAAGATCTGCATCACTGGAAGCAGCTCTCAGACTGTACATTAGCAAATTCAGAGTTCCTTTTGGATCGGTTTCAGTTCTCACCATCTGATAGCCACTGACACTGCTGCATCTGTAACCACAATGTCAGACTAGGTTTCATAGCACGTCTTCAACCACTTGAATGCTTCCCCTCATCCCCCAACTCTTTCCAACCTGTATCAGTTCAGCTGCAGTAACTATGAATGAGCAAAAGATCAAAGTGACAGGGAGCACATCACTGATCTTATCATTAGCTACGTGGTTCAGGTTTGAGCTACTTTGACCCACAGTTCAGCTCATATCACAGGTGAATTCCCACTGCCCCCAACATCATTTCTGAGAACCTTTCAGAAATTTTCTAAAGGTCCTTTCTGAAACAGAAGTAAAAAAAGACAAGAAAGTCCCCCTCACACACACACACACACACATTTTCTATAAAATCCCCCAAGAATTGCCCAGATCAACTAGAAAGCCAAAAAGAGCTGGAGACAGGGACTATGGATTCACCAGGCAACTGCCTATGAGTTCAGGACATTTTGAGTTCCTGAGCTGGCCCCCAGATATTTCCCCTTCTCTGAAGCTAGGCATCTCTTCCTTTATAATTTGCTGCTCAGTTTGGGTTAGAAAAGAATTGGTGGACCTGCTTCATTGAAATGGTGATATGACTTACAGGAATAACTTGGTTTTGATTTGGGGTCTTCAGTCAGTCAAAGCCTGATTGTTCAGTGGCCAGAAATGCCCTTACACAACATGGTAGTTTGATATTTGAAGACTTCACAAGAATTTTGTCAGTTTTACCCTTCCTACAATAGACTCAGTGATTGAATAGTTTTTAGATATGGTAGTACTCTTGTTTCCAATTTCCTAAGTTCCTCCTGGATATGATGGGAGGAAATAGGGAAGAAGAGTGAAAGCTTTAAGAATATGGATGAAAATAACAAAACCCTAAAGGAATGAAAGTTTTAGAAAGAGAACAGTCTGGGAAAAGAAAGGTTAGAAATAAAAGAAGTAGATATGGAAAAAATAAAATAATGAGGAAGAAGGAAAAGTTGTGAATTCAAATGTTTTCAATGAGAGGATGAATGGGAAAAAACCCAGATGTATCATGTAGAAATAAATGCTGATGATGAAGAAGAAAATGAAACTCAAAACTATTAAGAAGGTACGAATTTAGATAATTCTTTCATTGTCAATTTTCCTGCAAATTGCATTTACCTGTGTGGCTATGCAACGCAGGGTTCCTGCTCACCTCTTGTCCTGGAAGCAGGCAGAGGAAGCTGGTAGAGGACAGAACCCTTGAAAAGGCAGAAAAAAATGAAGAGAGCTACTCAAAAATGGAGGTGATAGTAAGGAAAAAAGAAACAGTACCCAAAGAGATATAAAGCATCAGATCTCCTGAAATGATAACCTGGGCTGGGCAGGTAGAATTATCAGGAGAAACTATGGGGGTTAGAGGAATGAGGAATTTAGTAATGGAAACCAAATGCTCAACTAACCAAGGTGATTTGAGTTGAGACCATAAAAACTATCTACCTTTCTAGAACTTTCTCACATCTCAGACACTTTCACAGATCTAAACCTTCCAAAGCCTTCCTATATCCCTCTGACTGAAGAAGGTCTAGACCCAGGCTTAAAATATATATTGATGATGACAATGGGGGCAGGAGAAGACAACTGTCATTCTCCCAATTGTGTTAATGTCATTATGTATACAAATCTCTCTCCGTTCTTTACTTGTTCCTCCCTATCATTTCTACTTAAAAGATTTTAGTTAAAAAGATAAAATCCAGCTTACTTTGAATTCCTCTCTCCATGTGCAATGGACTGTTTTCTTTTCCAGAAAGTTCTTCTCTTGTTTGCATCTTTCTCGTTCACAATCTCTTGACAGATCCTAAGTGTAGCCTTTGCTGGGGTTCTTTGCCTGTGTTGATACCCAGAACAGAAACAGTCACTTATATTCCGTTATATTATCTCCGCCCCTTTTTTCATTTCCTCCTTCCCCAATTCATCTTTAATTTACGGTCTAGTGGCCCAGACACTGTTCGTATTGTACAGTGAGGGTGTGGTTTTCCTTTTAAGTCTGCACCCTTCTTCCTTATAGCTGTAGGTATGAACAGATCCATGCTTTAATGGGTCAGATCAAAACAAACTCTCAAGAGCTGGAGAGAAATAGGTTAGGAGATGATAGAACTCAGCCGATTTGGGATAAGTGGTTGCACATGTTAGGTATGAGTTTCAGTTTTGACTACACAATTTCCATCCTTTTCCTCTCTCTGTGCCTCACTTTTCCAATCTGTAAAAATTAAGAGAACATTTTATGTATATAGTTTGAATCCAGAGAAGGATTTAATTAAGATATAAGCAGTTTACCAAGGAGAGGGAGTAAATGAACTTATTATCACTCAGTGACCTCTCAGCATGAGATATTTTTCAGATTAGCCTACTGTCATGATTGTATTTCATATCCTGGCTTCACATTAGCTAGCTATCACCTAATGGACCTGAGTGAATAAGGCAAAGAACAAGTACCTTTATGAGGAGTAAGGAGGTGGACAAAGCTTAGAGTGCTAAGGTAAGAAAAAGTCAAAGATGACCCTGAAGACATTCATTGAACACCCGCTCTGTGTAAGGCATCATCTAATCCTTTGTGCATTTTTATTCTACAATGTGAATAGAATAAGTAGGGTCTTACTTTACTTTATAGTCGTGTTCTTGAAAAATAGAATTGGGGGCGGCTAGGTGGCACAGTCAATAGAGCACCAGCCTTGGCATCAAGAGGACCTGAATTCAAATCCAGAATCAGACACTTAACACTAGCCTTGTGACCTTGGGCAAGTCACTTAAACCTAATTGCCCTGCCTTACCCCCTCCAAAAGGCAAAAATAATAATAGCAAAAATACAGTTGAATTAATTGGTAATAGGATTTGTTTTCTCCCCCACCCAAAAGTCATTTTTCTTACTGACTCTAAGATTTGACTCCCCCTCTTCTCACCAAAGAGATTGTAAGATCCTTGAGGGTAAAGACTGTCACTAAAAAAAAAGTATCCCCAGGGCCCTACACACTATAAGTAAGTAATAAATATTTCTTTTTTTTTTTTGTAATAAATATTTCTTGAACAAAAGGTCTGGATTTGCTGGTTAGCCTAGAAGTTGCCACCAGTGAGTTTTTTTCTTCTTCTGTAAATACTGAAGTTTAAACCTAAATAGAAGTTCTTAACAAGAATTAACAGATATTTTTAGGGGCTGAGTATGCCAGAACACAGCACAGTTCCATCTTAGTCAATGAGAGAGGCCATATATCCTTATATGGACAATCCGGTGGAGTGTCTTGTTAAGGAAATGAAGTAATGGCAGTTTCATGCAAAGCAGCATCATGAAGCCAGGAGATGATATCTGATCATGACAGCAGCTGGAACAGGATGGCACATATACAAAAGACCACAAAACTTCTTACCAAAGTGAGTTTCCGGAGTCAACCTGTTTGACAGTTTCTTTTTCTTAGTTTGATTGTAGGTAAAATCAGCTTGTTCACTTGGCTTTGAATCTTCCTGTAAATCTGAGTTCCACTTTATGTTGTTTTGTCATTTTGCTGAAGTGAATACAAGCAACTCTAAATTTAGTCATATGTGTCTTCTAAATCCACAAGGATACCTTGAGGTTGGGTTCTGGAGCAGGATCCCTAGAACCTGTGTGGTAAGAACAAGGGGAAATTTGCAGTCCAAATTTCCTCATCTACTCCTGCCCTGAGCCTCAGCATTCACTTTCATATTTTCCTCCAGGGTGAAAATTTCCCTACCTAACTTGAACCCACAGAGATGAATTTCAAAAGTGTGAACTATTATGTTTCTCTCTTCCTGCCTTGGAAGAATGAAAGAAACACAAACCCAACACAGTGAATATTTTTGCCTCGGTATACTTCACAAAGGGAAATGAAAGCATAGAAAATCTCAAATGAGCTTTGGAGTGGTCATATTCTAGAAAGTCTCATCTAGATAATGATATGGCATAGAATTTGTAGACAACATGAATTGATTTTTACTCTGGCTCTGTTTGAAGATAGGAGGTTACAGCATATCACTTTTCCAGTCAAAGTCTCTTCAAACCCAATTATTCAATTAAAAGACTACAGATACCGGTTAGATTGTTTGCTTGCTTCGTCCTACCTCAGCCCTAACCCCAATCAACTCCAGATGAGGAGAAGGGTTCAAGTCACAAGAACTGTTTAGATTTTTTTTCTTCATATTCCTGTGACTAAGTCCAGTGCCTGTCACGTAATAGACATTGTGGGCATAGTAGACACGATTAATGAATACTAGTCAACTGACTGATTAAAAGAATGGGCAGTAACAAGGGAGAAAGGTCTTCTCTATGATTGTTTGTGAAGTGAGGAAAAATGGGTATTGTAGAACAAATACATGTCATTTTAAACAAACAATAAAAAGGAGTGAATTGGGTGTTATTTCACTGCAAAGACCCAGAAAGAACCCTCCAGGTAGAGCTATAACCCAAACCATTCTTTAAAAAGTTCCCTACCCTTTGGAATTTCTTTTTCTTCTTCTTCTTCTTCTTCTTCTTCTTCTTCTTCTTCTTCTTCTTCTTCTTCTTCTTCTTCTTCTTCTTCTTCTTCTTCTTCTTCTTTTGAATTTCTTAAAAGATAAAAAATTGTTTTGAAGGAATTGAATCATTGGATCCTCCTCAATGCCAGTGCCTTCCCTCTCTTGGCTGTTTTCAATTTGTCCTGTCTATCTTCTGTTCACATATAGTTGTTTTTCATATTGTCTACCTCCAATAGATTACAAGCTACTTGAGGGCAAGGGCTGTCTTTTTCTGTATGCCCAGCACTTAGCACAGTACTTGGCACATAGTTGACCCTTAATCAATGTTTATGGACTGACTGGCTCTAAAATAGGATGAACTAAAATGACATGGGATAATAGAAGAGATAAATAAGGTGTAAAAGGTGATCTGGACCCACTTGCCTGCTTCCCAACGTCACTGCAAAGGAGAGCCATGGGGAAAAAGGAGAGAACAAAGGAAATACAAAGACCTTTCCCACTAAACAGCAGAAGTGTGTGACAAGAATAGAAAGAAAGTATCATGACCCTGTATCTGCCCCCTGTTTCTGTTTTTGTATTTTTTTGGTCAGAGCACAGCCCTGGGTTTTCCCTTGTTTGCACTAGTTTCTTTCCTTATCACTATAGAATTAGCTCACTTTGGCAGGAGATTTTTCAAATAATCCTTCAAGATAGGTAGGAGAGTTATTATTATAACCAGTTCACAGATGAAGAAACTGAGGTTCACAGTAGTGAATCCCACAAGGCTATGAAGTTAGTATATGCCCCAATTGGGACTAGAACCCTGTTCTTCTGATCCATTCTTTAATCGATCAATCAACATTCGATAGGCACCTACTATGTGCCAAGTCCTATGCTAAGTGCAGAGGATAGAAAAGGAGACAAAAGACAGTTCCTTTTCTCAAGGAATTGACAATCTAATGGCAGAGACAACATGGAAACAAATATATACAAAGCAAGCTATATACAGGATAATAGGAAATCCTTAAGAGAAGAAAGGAGTGGAATTAAGAGGGGTTGGTGAAGACTTCTTGAAGAAGATAGGATTTTAGTTGCAACGTAAAGGCAGTCAGGGGGATCCATAGTATGGGCAGAGGGGGAGAGGGAGAGTGTTCCAGACCTGAGGAAAGTCAGAGAAAATGCCTGGAGCTGAGCGATAAGGGTGGCTTGTTCCTGCAGCAGCCAGGAGGCCAGTGCCACTGAACTGAAGAGTGCTTGTTGGGGAGTGATACATTTTGTCTTTTTTCTCCAAGAGGACCATGACATCAGGAAGGTGGATGTCATGACTTGCAAGTGAATTGGATTTAAGTGAGGGAGGCCTGTGCAAAGTCACCACCCTCACTCTCTCCTCTGCAGCTATCTGGGTCAAATGGTCATTATAGGTTAGGACAATTGGAGATGGCCCTGGATGCAGTGGGAGACCTTGATCTTTTTTAAGCTAAAGTCTTTTCTAGGTTTCAGTTTGACTGAGGCAAAGCCCATTCAGTGATTAAGGCTAGGTAAGAAATGAGGTAAAAAATGGCCTCTTTGATCATACTTAAAAGGTGAAATTGAGAGGTGGGAGAGGAATATAATGAGAGGAGACTGGGAGAGACAGAATGGGGTAAATTATCTCATATAGAAAAGGCAAGGGATAACTGTTAGTTACAATGGAGGGGAAGAACAGGAAGGCAAAAGGGAATGGGTTAACCTTACTCTCATTGAAGTTGGCTTAGGGAAGGAGTGACATACACACTAAATTGCGTATCTTGCCCTACTGGAGAGTAGGGGGTATGGGGATGAGAGGGGGGATGATGGAGGGGAGGGCAGGCTGTGAGGGAAGGTTGTTAGAAGCACATACTTTTGTAAAGGGACAGGGATAAAGTAGAGCGGTTCTCAACCTGTGGGTCATGACCCCTTTGGGGGTTGAATGACACTTTCACAGGGGAAACCATTGGAACACACATATTTCTGATGGTCTTAGGAACCAAGACACTGTTCCTCTATCTGTCTCCAGGCGGGTCCCCCCACATGCAGGTATGCCCACATAAGAGTATTAAAGAATATTGGCATTAGGAAGGTTTGAGAACCACTGGAATAGAACAACTGGGGGGCAGGATAGGATGAAGGGAAATACAGTCAGTCTTTCACAACATGTCTATTGTGGAGATGTTTTGTGTAACTACACATATACAGCCTGTATTGAACTGCTTGTATTTCCAGTGGGGTTGGGTGACAAGGGAGGAAGGGAAAGAATCTGGAACTCAAAGTTTTAAAATCAAATGTTTTATTTATATATGATTTAAAAAAAAGAATGGCCTCTTTTACCTAGTGGTTTTTTTTTTAAATCAGTCCGGGAGGAGAAGACCCTCAGGATTTCTGTCCAAAACAGAAGCAGTTGCTATGTACTACACTCTGAGCCATCAGAGCCCAAACAATGACCGAGTGGGGCTTGGGCTGGGGGAGGGATATGTAAGAAGACTGGAAAGATAAGAGGGGGCTAAATTATGATGGGCTTTGAGTGCCAAACAAAAATTTTGTATTTGATTTTGGAGGCAAGAGAGAGAGTCATTGGAGTTTGGGGGAGGGAGAATGGACAGTGATATGATCAAATCGGCACTTAAGGAAAATCAATGAATGGATGCTGAATGGAGGCTGGATCTGAGTGGGAAGAGACTAGAGACAGAAAGACCTCCCAGCAGCCTATTGCAATAGTCCAGGCAAGAGGTGATGAGGACCTTTACTAGCAGTGTTAGGATGTATTGGAGAGAAGTTGCAGAGGTGAAATTGGCAGGCCTTGGCAGCGGCTTGAATATGGGGGCATCAGGGGGTGAGATAGTGAGGAATTCAGGATGACTCCTAGGTTTCAGGCAGGAGAATGGTATTGCCTTCTACAGTAACAGGGAAGATTGAGGATATGAGGGTTGAGGAAGAAAGACAATGAATGCCATTTTGGGCATGTTCAGTTTAAGATGTCTACTGCACATTGAGTTTTATATATCTGAAAGACAATTAGAGATGTGAGATTGGAGAACAGGAAGGGTAGATTTGAGAATCATCAACATAAAGAAGGTAATTAAATTCATGGGAACTGATAACTGATCATCAATTTGAGTGGTAAAGAGGGACAAGTGAAGCATGCTCAGGATCAAACTCTGAGGGGTATCTAGCATTGTTGTTGTTCAGTCATGTCAGACTCTTGGTGACTACATTTGAGTTTTTCTTGGCAAAGTTACTGAAGTGGATTTCCATTTCCTTCTCCAGCTCATTTTACAGATGAGGAACTGAGGTAAACAGGGTTAAGTGACTTGCCCAGGGTCACACAGTTAGAATCTAAGACCAGATTTGAACTCAGGAAGATGAGTCTTTCCGACTCCAGGTTTGGCACCCTATATGATCTGGAGGAAGATCCAGCAAAGGAGACTGAGAAGGAGCAGGTAGGAAGAGAACCGGGAGAGAGTGGTATCTGAAAACCTAGAGAAAAGAGAGTGTCAAAAGGGAGAAAGTGATCAACAGTTTCCATTCATGATTAATCGTTTGTCACTTAAAACCCTTTTGCTGCTGTGATGTAGGTGGTGGGAAAATGTCTCTGGCTTAAACTTATGAGTCAGTATCTCTTTGTAGAAAGCTCCTTGGTGCACAGCACTGCCCAGACTGGCACGCTTTTGTCATACACCCAATTCCATACTCTCTATTTCTGTTCCTTTTTTCTTTGTCATCTTTCCCCCTTTAATGAATATGACACCACCTTCCCACCAAAGTCATCCTACTTACTGAACCAGCACCTCAGAAGATGCAGTTCCTGTATTTCTGAATTTCTCTAATTTTCTGTATTGAATTTGCAGTTTTACCTTTCCTCTCTTGCCACACCTGCTACTTTTCTCATATTTCTTTCCAATGAATTTTCTACTTTTAATCTTAACTCTTTCTTTAATTTTCCCTTTCTCTCCCTTCTTGAATTTGTTGACATTATCTGCCTTATTTCTGAAATAGTCTTTCTCATTCTCTTGCTCAATTTATTTCTAGAATGTGGCAATAGGTAAGTCTAGTGACGTCTCCTTGTGAAAAGAGGAAAATTCAAAACACAGCACAGTTCCTAGAATGAGGAGGAAATGAGCCACAGAGTGAGAAAAAAATGAAAAAAATGAAAGGAGTGGATAAAAGAGGAGATAACCTTTCACACCTCCGGTTATATCCTTTCTCAGTTACAGTTTTCAAATTCAGGTCTCTCAGTTATTCTTAATCGCATTGGAAGCTACTGTTGTGGAGTGGGTTACCTATGTTGATATCTTTGTATTTTCTAAATACAATAATATTTTTTCTAGATGCCAGAGTGAAACAAAATTTATTATCAAGCACATTAATTTACCAAATATATTGGGTCAATATTGTTTTATATTCAAGTGTTGTTACTCTCCAGTCATTTTTCAGTCATGTCCTCTTCAGGATCACATCTTGGGGTTTTCTTGGCAGAGATCCTGGAGTGGTTTGCCATTTCCTTCTCCAGCTCATTTTACAGATGAGGAAACCAAGGCAAACATGGTTAAGTGACTTGCCCAGAGTCCCAAAGTTAGTAAGTGTCTGAAGCTGGTTTTGAACTCAGGGTCTTCCTGACTCTAAGCCTGGAGTTTTATCCACTGTACCACCTAGTTGTCCTATATTCAAGGACATCAACCAGTAATCATAATTTACTGTGCCCCTAGTTTGTACTAGGGACTATGAAATAAAATGAAATAGTAGACCTTGGAATAATAGAATCTTAGAGGTCACGTAGTCCAACTGCCACCAAAAGCATGAATTCCCCCTCACATTATCCCTAAACAATGATGTGCTACCAGGGGTGGTGACCCTGCAGCTTTGAGGCCACATGTGACCCTCTCAGTCCTCAAGTGAGGCCCTTTGACTGAATCCAAACCTCACAGAACAAATTAAGAGGATTTTTGTGAAGTTTGGATTCAGTCAAAAGGCCTCATTTAAGGATCTAAAGGGCCACATGTGGCCTTGAGGCAGCAGGCTCCTCATCCCTGTTATCCTTTCTACAAAAATCACTAGTGAAGAGGAACACATAAATGGGTGGTTCGATTTTGAAAATAAAATCATACAATATTTGGAAAGAATCTCAGAGGTTACCCCAATCTAACTCATAGGTATAAAAGAAATCCCCTTTACAGTATTCAATTTAATTCACTATGAAAAAAATATTAAATACTTAGTGTGTACAAACAACTGTGCTGATTGGTTTAGTTTAAAAGAAAAATGAAGTATAGCCTGCTTAAAGAGACCCAAGCATGAGAACAGATGAGCCAGTGTTGAATGAAAAGAATCTGCTGAAGCTATCCCAGAATGTGGGATATGAATGGCAGGAGTGGGCACAATGTGCCTGGGCCTAATGCTACACCTACTACAAAGGCTGGAGGAAGATGACCCCAAAACCATCATATGAATAGTCAACGTGTTTCACCTCTAGTGGAATCAAGAATGGGAAAAAGTCATAGCCACCAGGCTCTACCAACTCTTGTCCCATGACAGTTTCCATTAGCCCTGAGGCCTTTGCTGTGCTTAATTCTTGAAGAAATTTAACCCCCTGTTCATGAGGAAAGAGGGTTTCAGATCTTCTTTCTGGTTAAAGGTCAGTTGGTGCCAAGGAGATGCTCTGGAGTGCTGATGTGATGCACCCTTAGAAATGTTATTCTCAGGGGCTGCTAGGTAGTGCAGTGAATAGACAATGGGCCCTGGAGTCAGGAGGACCTGATTTCAAATCTGGCCTGAGACATTTAACACAAAAACTAGCCATGTGACCTTGGGCAAGTCACTTAACCCCAATTGCCCTCCAAAAAAGGCAAAAAAAAAAAAAAAAGAAATGTTATTCTCCCACTATGAATAAATTAATTAATTTTCTACTTTAAAAAATGATAGGGTTCCTACCCAGAAGGGACTTATATTCTTCTGGGAGATATACTTTGCTCCCAAAAAAGTAAATAAAAGGTAATTTGAGGAAGGAAAGAATGAGTTGGGGACAGGGAGGATTCAGGAAATCAGGATTCAGAGAATAGGTGAAAGACACTTGAGTGAGTTCAAAGCTCCACTCACTTCATCTCTGGAGGTCCCACTCTCTCTTCACCAAGACTTTGGAGAGACTGGAGGTGAGCTGGAAACACAGTCCAAGGAGCTATGACTATGACTGACACACTAGAGGCTCTGAAAGTGGTATGGGCAACCAAAGCAGGCATCAGACCCTAACCCTGTGTATGGCAAGGGTGCCTGCAAAAATAATGGAAGAGAAGGAGCACAAGGTGGTGTTGGTGTCTACTGGGGACCAGATCATGATCTAAACATAAGGATTACACATTCTGGACAACAAACCAAAGAGCATCATTAGAAACAGCTACCAAAGGGATTGAGCAAGCAAAGGCCCAAAATAAGAACAGACTTACCATGTACACAAATAATCAGCTTATCACAAAAGGTATGAATGAATGGGTTGGCAACTGGAAAGGAAATGGCTGGGAAACAAGTAAAAATAAAGATGTCCACAAAGATCAATTCACTAAGCTGGATAATATGACTCGGGACATAAATATTGAGTGGAAGTATCTGCCCGCTTGTTTAAAAATTGAAGGCAATGCTGAAGCTCAAAGATTAGTCAGAGAAACAAAAAGTGAGAAAACTCAATCAATACTTTGCAGATGGTGAAATTTACTCTGATCAATAAAATGATCCAAGCCAATTCCAAATGACTCATGATGAAAAAAATGCTGTCTTCCGCCCGAGAGACAATTGATAAACTCTGAGGTGCAAGTTGAAATATAGTTTTCTTACTTTTTAAATTTTTCTTGCTTTTGGTGGTGGTGGTGGGGAATATTGCTAATATGGAAACATGCTTTGTATGATTTCACATGTATAATTGATATCATATTACTTACTTTCTCAGTGGGCATGGGAGGGGGTAAGGGGAAGGAGAAAATTTAAAAATAATTTTTTTTTAAAAAAGAATGTTTAACATAAATAAATAAATGAATAAACTTTTAAAAATAACGATGAATGTCATTCCGGAGTTTAGAGTTATATAACTGGTACACAATTTATTTCTCTTCCCTATTCCCTTTTGGAAAGGGATAGAACTGAATCCTTCTCAGGCCTCCCATATCTTTTTCATATGGAGTGGTTTAGGGTATGATCTTTTCTTTGATTGCCTTTTCTCCTTCCTTCTTCCCCTCAGAAGAGTTAATTAGCCAGACACAGTTATATTCTTATTGTTCATCCTACAATTTTGATTAAGACCAGTGTCATCCTAGGGTGATGTCTTAAGTTGCTCATGAATTAAAGTGAGACAGAGTTGCACAAAGTCATCAGGACAACTTCTTGAGTTATCAAAGTCCAGGGGTAAAGTCAAGATGACTGGTGATGGCCTGGGATCTAGTGGATGACCTTGGCCTCTTTGGTGTTTGGCTAAGCTCTTGCTTCAGCTGCTTTCATGGCTTTTGGAAAAATTGTTCTCATCTATTTTCCCATGCTTGAGGGAGACATCCCCTTAACTCCCAATGGGTTCAAGGTCTGTTGATTACCTCAATCTGGTTTACCCCGTCTACTGAGATAGTTTCACTAGAGTTTGACTGCTGCTTCTTTACTTTTCCATTGAAAGGACACTCAAGAACTTTGCTTCCAGAAGAATCATGATGACATATAAAGGAAGTGCCTTGGAGAGACTTAGCATGAATAGATGTAACTGGTTCTAGTCAGCCAACCGCTTGGTGAAGGGAGGCTTTCTGATTGGTTTTAAAGGTCTTCAAAAAAAATGCCTCCTAGCATCAGTCATGGACTCTTTTCCCTTAGTTATTTTTGGGGCATCTTCATGAATTCTTTGCCAGAGGTATCTGGTGAGCCACCATGTGGTAAATGGGAAAACCATTGGGTCTTGCCCTATCTGAAGCCATGTGGTTTCAATCTCTGTCCTCAATATTTTCTTTTGTTCTTTTCCATGCTAGGTAGAATATTATCCTGTAGTGAGTTCAAAAGGTCATCATGATGGCACAGCAGCATTTTCTTGAAGCCAACACATCATAACCCAGCATAAACGAAGAGTTATCTTCTAGACCCAGGCCAATGGAAACTGAGGTCAGGTTTTATCTGAAAATCATGGTGCATATCAATGTGAACTTGATGGGGTCAGTGATATATAGGAAAATAACTTAAGTGTTGAGTTCACTCCTCAAGAAATGGAATTAGTATAAGGGAGAGTATGCCCCTCCCTAAATATTTGGGATGGGAGAAAATGTTTTATGTTTGTTATGGCCATAACTTAGAATGAAATATCCCTTTGTAAAATCTTTTAAAAAGTTAATTATCTTTTAATGATTAAGTTTCTTTATTAAGTAGTCTCTTTTTTATAGTACGGGAACACATTTGGGCTACGCTATTGAACCTAAACAAGATATGAATGAGGTGGTTTTTCTGTATTATCCCTGGGGGTTTCATCAAAGATAAGTACACTTTCCTATTGATCTTAATAGTCAACCTCCGGAAATTTATACTCCATGTTTACATTTGTCTTAGTCTTCAAACAGGAAGCATTTGAACCACTTCTAAAGATATGAGTGTTAAGTTTAAAAAAAAAAAAATTTAGGTGTTGTTTTCCCTAATACCACATGAAAAGACAGTATGTTCCATTATATAAGGGAAAAGCAGTGGGTGGGGGACAGAACAGGGAATAAGGCCAGAAAAGGAAATGAAATAGAGAAATATGCCAAAGATGATGTTATAATCACCAATAGCATCAATTACAACTGCTAGAAATGCCAGCATTCTACCAAAATACTGTATATAGGGGCTCACAAAGTCTTGTTTTTCAATTTAAAATACTCAGAAGGTGGGTAAGTAGTTGAGGTTTGCTGAGGAAACAAGATGTTTTCTTTGTAGCTGCTTAACCTAAAATAGACGGATTTTAAAACCTTCAAGTGACTTTAAGGAAACAAATCATCCAAGAAATACCAAATGTTTTGAAGGGATTTCAATCCTGGCAAAAGGAGAGTTAAGTCCTGTGGAAGAAAGCGACTGGTTTCCTGAGAAATCAGGATGCACAAGGTGTCCCCTAGGTGTTTAAGCTGTAATAGCTTAACATCGTGTTAAGTCGCTTGGAATATCTTGTATCATTGGACCTTAAGGATGGGCAATGAGCAAAGTTTGAAGCTACCGTGATCTCCGATCCCATCCACTTGCTCCTCAACTCTTTATAATCTCACTTACATTCTCCCATTCTTCACAACTCTCAGAAGAACATAAGCAAAACCCATAGCCTCTTCTGAGTTCTAGAGTCCAAAAGTTGAAAAGAATGTCAAAAGTCATCTAATTAAACTCATACCAAAGCACTATTTCCTGCTAAAATAATATCCTCAACAAGTGATCCTATTGGGTTTTTGCTCAAGGACCATCAGTCACAGGGATCTCATTTCCTTTACAGACAATTTGTTTCTTTTATTGAATTGAAATTTTCCACTCTTAACTTTCGTCCATGGGTCCTAGTTCTGTGCTTTGGGACCAAGAAAAATAAATCTAATCCCTCTTTAACACGACAGACCCTTAAACATTTGAAAATTCAAAGCATGTTGCCCCTAAAGTTTTCTCTTTGCCAGGGTAAACATACCAGGATCCTTCAAACAATCCTTAGCATGATTTCCCTCTTGTTACCCAATTCTGGAACTGTTACACCTTTTAAACACCTTTCCCAAAATATGATACCAAGAACTAGACATGATATTTCTTTTTTTGTTTGTTTTTATTTTTATTTCATTTTAAAGCATTCAATGATTTTTTTAAAAATTTTGTTAATTTGTTTATTTACTTTTAGTTTACAACATTCAGTTCCATAGTCTCTTGAGTTTCAAATTTTCTCTTCCTCCCTTTCTTTCTCCCCGCCACCCCGCCCACCCCCACCATGGCAGCATGCAATCAAATATAGGATCTACAAATATCTTCACATTAATCATTAGTCAGGTTGTAAAGAAGGATTATAACCAATGGAATGATCAGTGGGATAGAGGAAACCAAACAAAACCAGAAAAAGAAACAGAGCAAGTAGTTTGTTTCAATCTGCACTCAGACTCTGCATCTCTTTCTCTAGATGTGGATATCTCTTTTGATCATGACTCTTTTGGAGTTGTCTTACAACCTTACATTGCTGAGAGAAGCTCAGTCTATCAAAGATAGTTGTCACACATACAGTTATATCTGTGATTGTGTACAGATTTCTCCTCATTCTGCTCTTCTCGCGCAGCATCAGTTTATGTAAGTCTCTCCAAGTTATTATGAAGTCCATCTGCTCCTCATTTCTTATAGCACAATAGTATTCCATTACATTCATATACCACAGCTTGTTTAGTCATTCCCCAATAGATGGGCATCTCCTTGATTTCCAATTCTTTGCCACCACAAAAAGAGCTGCTATAAATATTTTTGTACATACGGGTCTTTCTCCCACTTCTCTGATCTCTTTGGGATATAATCTTAGAAGTGATATTGCTGGGTCAAAGGGTATGCACTTATTTATAGCCCTTTGGGCATAGTTCCAGATTGCTGTCCAGAATGGTTGGATCAGTTCACAACTCTACCAACATAGCATTCAATGATTTAAAAAATGAAGTGTTCACTTTTAATCCTATACACTTAGCCTATCATTTTTTTCAATAAATAGTCTCCATTCATTCTCAAAAACAGGAATATCAATAATCGTCCTAACTCCATCGTGGCAGTGCACTCTCCCTCTCCCTCTCTCTCTCCCCCCTCCCTCTCCCTCCCTCTTTCTCTCTCTCTCTCTCTCTCTCTCTCTCTCTTTCTCTCTCTCTCTCTCTCTTTCTCTCTCTCTCTTTCTCCTTCCCTCCCTCCCTCCCTCTCTCTCTCTCTCTCTCTCTCTCTCTCTCTCTCTCTTTCATAACAAGATAATGCAGTATTCTAAATGCTATGAATGCAAATACAGGCAGAAGTAAAATAGTACCAGCCCTGAAGGCGCTTATATATTTTTTTAGATTTACTGTCATCCAATCTACTAAGACTTTGCCCTCTGCCCCACTACTAAACCATTAGGACTTCCATGTTTTTCATCTGTCCTGCAGCTGAGCTGCAATCTTGTATGTGTTATCTTCCCCAATTAGAGTGTGTGTTCTTTGAAAATGAGAGATATTGCCATTTTTCTCTTTGCATCCCCAGTGCTTGCCATATAGTAAGACTTTAACAACTGCTTTTTCATTCATTCTTTCATTCAAGGTATCAAAATTTATGTTACCAAAGCAATTCTTACTTGAAATTTATCTCTCTGAAAGCTGATATTAACCAAAGAGAAAGAAATTAAGAATAATGACTACTACAACAAAAACCACCCTAGACAATCAATAAATTAGTCATCCTTAAACAAGTTGAAAATAGAAATTTGTAAAAATCAAGAGACATTAATAAAATTGAAAAGAAAAGACTATTAAGCTAATGAAGTCAAGATAGTTTTAATGACAAACAAAAATTACAAATTATTACTTGGTTTTATTTTTTAAAAAGAGAGAAAAGAAAATTAATTTACCTGAATTAACATTGGCAAGTAGAAATCTTCAATCAATGGTGAGGAAAAAAAGTCACCAGAAGCTACTATTTGCAATTTTGTGCTAATAAAACTGAAAACAAAAACAAAAATTAAGTGTATAAACCTATAACACCTCATTAACAAAACCGGAAATAGAGACTCTAAACAACTAGATTTCACAAAGAAGTATTGATCATGAAAAATGAACTTGCCCTCTGGGAAGAAAAAAAACAACCATCAACACAAAATTTTTGAGTGTATTGTTTACAAAAATAGTGAAGAAAGGCACTTTAACAATTTTTTTCTATGAGAAAAATATGGTGCTGATATACAAATGCAGGAAAGAGAGTGTACAAAGAAAAAACTCTTAGGGCAATATCACTAATGGGGGAGACACTTGTGATTTCACTGGCACAGGGGACTCCCAGTGAGGACATTCCTTCCAGTGATGTTTGTTGTTGTGTTTGTCCTCCATTTTCAAAGAGAACCATGACATCAGGAAAATGATGACATGACTTGCAGTTGACTTTGATGAGTGAGGAAGGGCTGTGCAAGGTCACCACCCTCACTTTCTCCTCCAGAGCCATCTGGGTCCGGTGGCCTGATATTTATCTGGACCATTAGAGATGACTCAGGATGCAATGGGAGACCCTGGTGCTTTTAGGCTTAGGCCTTTTCAGTTTCTCACTTTGAATGAGGTAACATCCATTCAGTGAACAGGCCTCTTTAAGAAGTACTTAAAGTTCCCCAGTTAACTTGAGGTTTAGTGACCTAGATTCCTTCCTTCCTTCCTTCCTTCCTTCCTTCCTTCCTTCCTTCCTTCCTTCCTTCTTTCCTTCCTTCCTTCCTTCTTTCCTTCCTTCCTTCCTTCTTTCCTTCCTTCCTTCCTTTCTCCTTCCCTCCCTCCCTCTTTTCCTCCCTCCCTCCCTTTTTCCTTCCTTTCTTTCCTCCTTCCTTTCTTCCTTCACCTCTCTCTTTCTCTTTCTAGTAATGTGAGTTTGCAATGTAAGAGTGAGAACATTGCCTGGGGCAGAGAGAGATTAAGGGTTACTACAGTCAATATACCAAGAGGCAGTGCTTGAATCCAGGTCTTCGTGACTCTAACCTCCTAAGCATTAAATAACATAATAAAAATGAAATTTATTATATTCTAAGATTCTGGAAATGACTATATTTCAAGCCCAAATCATTTCCCTGAATTTCAGACATATATTTCCAACCAACTACCAAACACTCCTAACTATAACGGATATTTTCACCTCAAACTCAAAATGTCAAGAACTAGATTTTTTTCCTCAAGTCTGTTCTTCTCATATTTCCCAATTCTTTCAGTGACCCACTACCAAAATCTGAATCATCTTGGAATCTTTTCCCTCTCTTTGTTTATTCAATCAGTAATCATCTTGCTAATTTTGCCCTGTAATATTTCTTCCCCTCCCTCCCCTTTTTCATTTTTCTTCAATTCTGCTTTTATTCTTACCTTAAACACCAAATAAAAGTAGCAATTTCATATACACAATAGAAAAGAAAAAGAGGATTATAATGACACCATAACTCTCAGTTAAATACAGAGCTTTGCCTTTTAAATATATAAGAAATTCAATACGTAATGTATTTACTTCTGGCCTTCTACCTATTCTCTTCTATAATTTTTTGAAAATGTTTCTTTTGATCTTTGTCTTTTTTAAACTGCCCAATCCCTCCATCCTGTCTTTCCCCCAACTCCCCATGTTATAAAACAAAAAAAAATTTAATAATACACCCTTGTAACAAATATATATATATATAGTCAGGCAAAACAAATTCACACAATGTTCATATCTGAAAGTATGTGGCTCATTCTACACCTTGAATCTAGTTACTGATTCTGTGATCCTAGGCAAATCACTTAACCTCTCTTAGCCTCAGGTGCCTCATCTATAAAATGGGGATAATAATCACACCTGATTCCTAGATTTGTTGTGAAAATGAAAGATTTTACACACACACACACACACACACACACACACACACACACACACTGCTTTACAAACTTTCAAGTTTATTTATAATAATAATAATTATCTTTGTCATTTTATCCCTCATTTCTGTTTCCAAAGTCACCGTCCAAGTTGGATCCCATGCTGCCTCTTTCTGGACCATTGCAATGATCCCATCAAATAACACCTCTAACAATCTCTTCTCCCTCCCTATCATACACCCCATTGTCAAATTAAACTTCTAATTTACAGCCGGGATCATGTTATCTCTCTTAGCAGAGTCCTTTGATATCTATCTATTACCTACTAATAAGGCTCAAGTGCTTTGGCCTGGCATTCCAATGCTTTCCACAATCTAATTCAAACCTGTATTTCATTTCTTATCTCTCACTGTACCCTCTGCTCCTTCTAAACTAGACTATTCACTGTTTTCCCCCAAATATCTCACTTTCTTATCCCTTTGGTGGCAACAGTCTCTTTAATAGCCATGGTCTCTCCCCTCAGGCTGCTGTCCTTTTGCCTCAACATGCTGTTGTGCATCCTACATTATTGAACAGAATCAATGATATCACAAGGGTCTTGACTTGCCCGTGAATTGGATTTAAATGAGTCAGAGCCGTGCAAAGTTGTCAGCCTCACTCTCTCTTCCAGATTTATTGAGTTTAGGAAGGCCAAGGTCATCTCAAGGATCATCAAGGACATCCCAACATGTAGAATCCAAGTGCAGAGGTCTGTGTCCCTAGTGGAGGAGGAGTGACCTGGAAGTAGAACTTGAAGGGGCCAAAAGGGAGGAGAAATGAGGCTCATATTGTATGTCTATCCTTCTGATCCTCCACCTCTTCTGTTTCCAGGAGATACCTGTGAGGATGGGAAGAACAATGAGGGGCTTAGCCCCTTGGATACATGATGAGTTCTGAGTGATGCAGGTGACCATGGAATGGTAACCTTTCCTGATCCCCACGTTCCAGTTGTTAACACTCTTTAAATTATTTTTTTTTAATTTTGTCTATACTTTGTACTAACCTATATGCATATTCTGCCCTTCCTTGTTTTATTTTTGTCAAAATACCCTCCCTCACCTAGGACTGCTCCTTGTACACCGTAGATACAGTATTAAATAAATATTTGTCGAATTGAACTGTAGATATAACTTAATACCCTCCTATTTGGTCTTTGTTGGCTCAAAGAGAAGAAAAATGACTTCAAAGTCTAGCTCAAATACTACCCTCCTCCACAAAGTCTTCAAACTCAGTTGGATTCATAGAAAAAATTCATGAGGAAACCATCTCTCCCTCCTGCAAATTCTCAGGACACTTTGCATCCGTGTCTGTGGCTAGGAAGCAGAAGGAATTAAATGGTGTACTAGGAAATTAATTGAGATAATTGATGTAAAATGCTTTGCAAATCTTGAAGCTCTCCATCCACTCCAGTTTGTTTTATTATTTCTATTAGTGATTGCTTTCCTCTCCCCTGGTGATGTGCTGTGATTCTCTCTATAAAGTTTGCCTGTGCATACATATTACATACTATTTTGTGTTATATTAGTTTGTGTATCTTATGTCCTCTACTAGATTATGTGGTCTTTGAGAGAGAAAAAAAACCTGTTTTTTATTTATTTTTAATTCCCCCTTAAATGTGTTATATGTCTTACCACAACCCAATCCCAAATTGGTATGGAGAATGGTTTTTTTGGCCCTCTTAGCACTGATGAGGGGATAAGGGAACAAAAGAGACTGAAGGACTGCCACCAGTAAATGTTTGAGGAGGGTGCATTGAAAAGTAAAGGGCTTGTCCATGCTTACACATGTGGTAAAGTAGAAAAGCCAAGATTCACACCCATATCTTTTGACTTCAAATCCATTGAAAGTTCTTTTATATTTGCATTAGATATGTACAGATATAAGTCTATGTTCTTCAATTTTTGTTCTTGCGCTCTTCAGATCAAGGTTGGACTGTCTTGAATATAGGTTAGACTCTATGATGTGACCTTTGAGATGCCTTCTAATCCTGGAATTTTATCATTCTATAAAAGTTAAGTTGGAAATTCAAACTATACTTCAGGTCTTTAGAAAAACTCCCTTACCATTTTTCACTGATATCTCAGAAATTATGTGTAAGTAAATGAGGATGTGACCCCAACACGTTTGCTTCCTTTTCACAATAGCTCAAGAATGATGTCATTTATAGGAAGCTAATTGAAGCTCTTTACTTAGAAACAGGAAGTTACCATTTTTCGAGAGTAAATTATTTTTGATCAGGAGGTTGGGCATATTATGGGTAATCTTACATTTTCATTTAAGGATCAGATCTAGGAGGAAATGTCTATTAGCTGGTATTAGTTATAATTAGTAAATAATTTTATTTCTAAATGATGACTGGGGTGATTCATAAAGACACTGAACAAAATGACAAAAAAAAATTTTAAAAATTAATTAAGGAGAAAACAGTTTCTAAGGAATAAGCAAATGGGACCTAATAAATAAAGAAAATCCAGGGGGAAAATAGTTTCTATAAAAATGACTATGCCTGAATGACCACAAGTAAAATGGACAAGAACTAGGAAATCCAATCAATCCAGATTTTTCGTCATGAGTGTTCATCTTTTTCACCGTCACCAGCATCACCATCACGATCATTGTAGTTTAAATTGAAGTGTTTACGTTTTCTGTGCATTTTTGTCATTTGAGCCTAACAGATGTGCCGTGATCAGACAACAGCTAGAGTAGTGTGTTCACTTCTGGCCACTACATTTTAGAAGGACTTGATGAGTTGGAAGACATTCAAAGGAAGGCGAACCAAGGTACTGAACAACTTTGAGCCTATGTCATTACAGGAAATGGGCATGTTTTTGCATGTTAGAAAAGAAGAAGACTAAATACATATGGTGAGAGGGATTGAAGGGGATGGGAAAGGACAATAGAGCTGTCTTCAAGTATTTATTTGTAAATTTGATTTGTTTATTTACTTTTAGTTTACAAGATTCACTTCCATAATCTCTTGAGTTTCAAATTTTCTCCTTTCCCTCTCTTCTCCCCTCCCCCCATGGCGGCATGCAATCAAGTATTGGATCTGCAAACATTTTCAAATTGGACGTTAGTCTAGTCGTATAGAAGGGTTGTAACCAATGGAGTGCACAATGGGAAAAAAAGAAAGAGAACCAAACATGAAAAAGAACGATAGCATGTAGATTGCTTCAGTCTCCATTTAAACTGTTCTTTCTAGATCTTTCTCTGAATGTAGATATCTTCTTCCATCCTGAGACTTATAGAGATGTCTTATAACTGTGTGTTGCTGAGAAGAGTCCAGTTTATCAAAGTTGGTCACCACACATACAATGTGTCTGTGATTGTGTACACATTTTTCCTGGTTCTGCTCTTCTCACTTAGCATCAGTTTGTATAAGGCTCTCCAGGTGAATATGATGTCTTCAAGTATTCAAAGGGCTGTCATGTGAAAGAGGTTAGGTCTATTTCATTTAGTCCCAGAAGATAAAATAAGGAGCAGTGGATAGAAGTCACAGAGAGATTTAGACAATCTCAGGGGAACCCCCCCCCCCCAAAAAAAAAACTTCCTAGAATAATTATAATTAGAATAATACAAAAGTAGAATGGCTCCTACTTCATGCTCACTAGAGGTTTTCAGGCAAATGAATCTTATTTGTTGCACTAAAGTATGGATTCTTTGAGGAGTATGTGTTGGAATCAGCAAACCTTTGATTCCTTGAATAACTCGTGAAGTCATTGATATATTATACAACCATCCTTCAAAACCTCAAACAAAGTCTTATGGATAATGTCCATCTCAGGCCTGGAGCAGGTAGGTGGTGCAGCGGATAAAGCTCTGGGCCTAGAGTCAGGAACACTTCTCTTCCTGAATTCAAATGTAGCCTCAGACATTTACTAGCTGTGTGACCCTAGGGAGGTCACTTAGCCCTATTTGCCTCAGTTTCTTCATCTGTAAAATGAGCTGGAGAAGGAAATAGCAAATCACTCCAGTATCTTTGCCAAGAAAATCCCAAATGGGGTCACAAAAGTAGGACACAGTTAACAACCTTGGCCCAAATGGAGTTGCTTTTTGTTTTATTTGGTATTTAAAACCTATAAATAACGGATTTCCGTATCAGAGATAAGAAAGATGAACATCCTGATAAGATGATAATCACTGCCCTATAAATCTCTGAGAATCACAAAGATTAAACATCACTATCATGTGTTGGAGATAGGATCTTTTCCGTAAATAAAGGGAAAGCTGGTGAGTTTTGTTTGTGCTGCTACACCATGGGGGCTAACATGCCATCCTGCATGTGGAAACCCTTGTAAGCTCTTTGGGAGCTACTATCCTATCCACCCGCTCCACAAGCTGAGCTGAGACAACAAGCCTATGAATGACCCACGTGACAAGCCGACAGAGACCTAAACCAAAAAGCAAAACAGAAAAAGCTGCTTCATCTCTGGTCCTCTGGAGACCTCTTCTGGCTATTTAGAGTATCTTCAAGAGAGCACAGAAACGCCTAAGCTCTGCTCAGGAAGTGTTCTTGCTGAGTGGCTAGTTCATAGCGAAATCATTCATTTAGTAAGTCTCACACCACCATCTGCCTCTTGGACATCTCAGCCTGGATATTCTATGGACATCTTCGACTCAATCTGTCTAAAACTAAACTCATTTTTCCTACCAAAACAGCCCTCTTCCAAACTTCTTTGTCACTGTGGAGAGCACCATGAGCTACCCAGTCATCTAGGCTTTGAGCTTCCAAATCATCGCTGACTTCTCACTCAAACTCACTCCACATAGCCAATCTATTGCCATATATTACAGTTTCTGCTTTCATGAGATGTCTTAGATATATTCCCTCTTTCTACTCACACAGCTGCTACCCTGATGCACGCCTTTATCACCTCATGCCTGGAGTGTTGCAACAAACTTCAGATAGGTCTCCTTGCCTGAAATCTCTTCCCATTGCAATTTATCCTTCACTAAGCTGCTAAAGGGATTTTCCTAAAGGCCAGCTCTGACCTTCCCTCCTGCCCCCTTTATTTCCCTTCGATATTCAGTGAACTCCAGTGGTTCTCTATTGCCTCCCAGATCAAATGTAAAACCTTTTGCTTAGCTCTTAAAACCATTTAGACCTTGGCCCTTCCTACTGTAATCAAGCTTTACACATGCCCAGGTCTCCCATGTGGGAGTTATAAAGGACCTGCTTCAGGAAAAAGATACTCTGTGTTCTCTTGCCACATAAATGGGACTGTTACCCTCTTTCTATTGACTGTGTAGTCAGAACAGCTGCACCTTTAAATCTGCCTAAGTGAAGGACAAACATACTTTCTTCCTGGTGGCATCCAGGGTGTGAAGTTCTCCTTCATCCAAATTACAGGCTCCATGCACTAAGCTGGGTATGGGGGAAGGTCCAACTTCCCTACTTTAGGCCCTGTGACCTCAAGAAACAGGCTTGGATTTTTGTCCATTTTATCTGTCCTTTTTAGTTCTAGGTTCAGGTGATGGGGTCCCCAGATCTGGGACTCAAGCCATGTAGACCTTGGAGCTAGGATCGCAGGGCAGATGTTGCTGCCAGCCTACCATGGAAGCCCTCAGAAGCCAGAATACTGAGACAACAGCTAGGAAGGGGTGAGTGTTGGCTCTTTGAATTTGAACCTTGGTAGGACTATGCTACAAAAGAATTGAGTTAAAGTATAAGTTGATCCCCTTTCCCTCCCTAGAATCTGAAGTGATTAAAAAAAAAGGGAAGATTATGCCCTCAGGCCTTGGAGAGCAAATGCTTGCATGTTTGTTCTTTGAAATAAATATTCCTTTGTAAAGGCTAATCTGACTGTTAATTGACTAAATGGAACTGGGGTGCTAGGAGACACTTAAAATTGGGGGAGGACAATCCGTGAGACCTTGAGCCGATGGCCAAAACAAGACATCCCTTAATTCTGTTAAAAGTAGTGGAAAACCCTGGGAGAGAACTGAAATGTAACATACCTGACCTTCATGTAACTCTGGGGGGCAAAGGTGGTTACTATTGCAGTCCACTTCCAGTCCCCTTGTTCTTTACTCCCCTCCAATCTTGACAATCCAGCGGCACGGTCCATTTTTCCTCGTCCTCACACACAGTAGTCTGTCTCTCCACTTCATGCCCTCTCATTGGATATCCCATTCCTGGCATGCTCTTTCTCCCCATATATGCCTCTTGGCTTCCTTCAAGCATCAAGTCAACTCCTACTCTGTGTAGGAAACCTTCCCTAGTACCCCTGATTGCTAGTGCCTTTTCTGTGAGATTACCTTCCATTTGCACTGTGTATAGCATATGTGTGCTTTTTCTCTCTCTCATTAGAATGGGATGGCCTTGATGGCCAGGCCATTTTGTACTTCCTTTAACACAATTACTAACCTATGGTAAGTGCTTAATAACTGATATTGATTAATTGAAATAATAAGAGTAGGAGATTCTAGTTACAGTTCTATTTTCAATTATTTCCTCAGATATAAAAATAACACTCATTCAGATTCTAAACTGAATTAATCAGTAAATCTTATTCAGGTTGCCCAGGCATTTTGTCTTTAGTCTATAGTTGAAATATAGAGAAAATTTTTTAAGGTTTTCAGTGTTTTTTTAAATATACCTTTAAAATATATAATTAATTAATTAATTTTTAGTTTTCAACATTCATTTCTGTAGGATTTTGAGTTCTGGATTTTCTCCCTCACCTCAACCCTACAACCTGATGTAGGCTCTTCTTATACATTCATATTAAACATTTTCACATTAGTCATGATGTAAAGAAGAATTAGAACTAATGGGAGGAACCACAAGAAAGAAGAAACAAAACAACAACAACAACAAAGGAGAGCAAATAGTGTTTTTCCATCTGCATTCAGACATTTGGAGTAGTCTTAGATTATCGCATTGCTGAGAAGAGCTAAATTTATCAAGGTCAGTCATCACACAATGTGGTTGTTAATGTATACGATGTTCTCCTGGCTCTGCTCATTTCACTCAGCATCAGTTCATATAAGTCTTTCCAAGTTTTTCTGAAGTCCACTTGCTCATCATTTCTTATAGCACAATATTATTTCATTACATTCCGCATTCCTTTACATATACCACAACTTGTTCAATCATTCCCCAATTGATGGACATCCCCTCAATTTCCTGTTCTTTGCTACCACAAAAAGAGCTGCTATAAATATTTTTTTGCATGTAGGTCCTTTTCCCACTTTTATGATCTCTTTGGAATACAGACCTAGAAGTGATTTTGCTGGGACATAGTTCCAAATTGCTCTCCAGAATGGTTAGATCAGTTCACAACTCCACCAACAATGCATTAGTATTCCAATTTTCCAACATCTTCTCCAACATTGATCATTGTTCTGTTTTATCATGTTAGCCAATCTGATAGGTGTGATGTGGTACATCAGATTTGTTTTGATTTGCATTTCTCTAATCAATAACAATTTAGAGCATTTTTTATATGACTATAGATGGCTTTCATTTCTTCCTCTGAAAACTGCCTGTTCATATCCTTTGACTATTTATCAATTGGGAAATGACTTGTATTCTTATAAATTCAACTTATTTCTCTATATATTTTAGAAATAAGACCCTCATCAGAGACACTGGCTGTAAAAATTGTTTTCTAGCTCTCTGCTTCTCTTCTAATCTTGGTTGCATTGGCTTTGTTTGTATAAAATCTTTCCAATTTAATGTAATCAAAATCATCCATTTTGCATTTCATAATGTTCTCTATCTCTTTTTTGGTCATAAATTCTTCCCTTCTCCATTGATCTGCCAGGTAAACTATTCTTTGCTCTCCTAATTTGCTTATAGTATCAGTCTTTGTATTTAAATCATGTACCCATTTTGACTTTATCTTGGAATAGGGGGTAAGATGTTGATTTATGCCTAATTTCTGCGATACTATTTTCCAGTTTTCTCAGCAGTTTTATTGAATAGCGAATTCTTATCCCAGAATCTGGAGTCTTTGGATTTTTCAAATATTAGATTACTATAGTCATTGACTGCCGTGTCTTGTGTACCAATTCCACTGATCCACCACTCTATTTCTTAGCCAGTACTAAGTAGTTTTGATGACTGCTGTTTTATACTCCAATTTAAGATCTGGTACAGCTAGGCCACCTTCCCTTGCATTTCTTTTCTATTCTTTTTTTTTTTTTAACAGATTAAATTTATTTATTTACTTTTAGTTTATAACATTCAGTTCCAGAATCCCTTGAGTTCCGTGGTGGCATGTAATCCAATATAGGTTCTACAAATACCTTCACACTAAATATTAGTCAAGTTGTAAAGAAGAATTATAACCAATGGAATGAACAACAAGAAAGAAGGAACAAAACAAAACAAAAAAGAGAGAGCAAGTAGTTTGCTTTAATCTGCATTCAGATTCTGTAGTTCTTTCTCTGGTTGTGGATAGCCCTCTGTAACGATACTAGGATTTGAAGATCTTCCACGCCCCTTGAGCTTGCTGATGTAGCAGGAAGGGGTGGAGCAAGAGAACGCCGGAGCCAAGCTAATCTCAGTGCGGTGCGGACTGGAAGCGGCGTCAGAGGCAGTGGCTGCGGCTGCGAACTCCTTTTGCTTTGAGCGGGCCAGAACCTCTGCTAAGGACTCCTGCTGA
>CM053585.1:403222580-403241323 GCA_028646515.1 Pseudochirops corinnae
ATCTGGATGCATCCTACCTTTTCAGACTTGTTTCACATATTCCTTTCTCCATATTCTGGTTAAACTGCTATACTTGCTGTACCTGAGTCTGACATTCCATTTTTTGCTTCTGTGGCTTGGAGGGAGCCATCCTATAAGCCTTATGTACATTCCCTTCTCACCTCCACACATTAGAACCCTTAGATTTCTTCAAGGCTTAACTTGGATGCCGTATCCTATTGAAAGTCTTATCTGATCTCCCTCTGTGTTAGCAATTTCTCTCTCCCCAGATTATCTGATATTGACACATCTATGAAAATGTTATCTTTCCCTCAATAGGATGTAATTGTATACTTTTTTTGTCTTTTTATTTTTATTTTTGCTTTTTGGAGGGCAATTGGGGTTAAGTGACTTGCCCAAAGTCAGTTGGCAAGTAAATGTGTCAACCATCTGAAGCCAGATTTGAACTGAAGTCCTCCTGACTCCAGGACCAGTGCTCTATTCACTGCGCCACCTAGCCACCCCATTGTCTTTTTATCCCAAGGGTCTAGCATGGTGGCTCATCTATAAACTGTTGAATTAAATTTGATCTCAAATTTAATCACTAAGTTCTAGCTAGTCAAGATCTATCAGGACACTGACTCTACTATATAATGTTTTAACTAATCCTCTTTGCTTGGTAGCATCCTCCCCCTTGCATTGTCAAATTTAATCAGCATTTCATTTATACTTTTATTGACATCAACAAAGAAACAATTCTAAATGGGACAGAATCAAGAAGAAATCTGGGGGCACTTTACTGAGGACCACATTCCAAGTTCAAGTTAAACCACTTAGAAGTACTCTTTATAACCAATCATGCACCCAGTTCCAAATCTACCTGCCTCTACATTGGCATAAGAGACTTTGCAAGTACTTTGTAAAATCTAGGTAAATTATCTCTATAGTATTCTCCTGATTTATCCTCTAATTACTCTGTCAGAAAAAGAAATGAGGTTAGCCTGCATTTCCTGATAATGCTGGGAAAGAGATGTGTTACTCTGACTACACACACACACACACACACACACACACACACACACAAATATACATAATATACATTTAATTTATGGAATAAAACAAGCATTTCCATAACACAGTATCATTAAAGAGATAATTGTATATGAAACTGCAGTTCTACTATGCACAACTTGCTATTCCTTTCAAACATGCAACACAATTATCATATAAATTTCTTTTTTCTTTCTTCCCTTCCCCCCACCTGCCATAGATGGTTACCTTTAGACACATACTTCTACTTTTCAGTTCTTTTTCTGGATTCAGATAGCCTCTTTCTTCATATGTCCTTTATAATTAATTTGGGTATTTATAATAGACAAAAATAACTTATTTGTTCAAAGTTATTCTTCAAACAATATTGTTGTTACTGTATATAATGTCTTCTTGGTTCTGCTCATTTTGCAAGTCTTTCCATGTTTTTCTAAAATCATTGTGCTCATCATTTCTTATAGTACAGTCTTATTCCATCATAATCATATACTACAGTATAGCCATTCCCCAATTGATGGGCATCCCTGTAATCTCCAGTTCTTTGCCACCACAAAGATCACTGCTATAAACATTTTAGAACATATAGATTCTTCTCCTTTTCCTCTAATCATCTTGGGAAATAGACAAGGTAGTGGTATTGCTGCATCAAAGGGTATAAGCAGTTTAATAACTCTTTGAGCATAATTACAGATTGCTCTCCAAAATGGTTGGATCAATTCACAATTACAACAACAATGAATTTGTGTCCCATTTTTTCCACACTCTAACATTTGTCACTTTCCTCTTCTCTCATTTTAGCCAATCTGGTAGGTATAAAATGATATCTCAAGTTTTTTAAATCTGCATTCCTCTAATTGACAATAATTTAGAGTGTTTTTGTATGATCATAAGTTGTTTCAATTTCCTCATTGGAAAACTGTCTGTTCATATCCTTTGACCATTTATCAATTGGAGAATGACTTGTATTCTCATAGATTTGTATTTTGTATTTTAGATGTGAGACCTTTATCTGATAAACTATCTTTAAAATTCCCCCCCCCCCCAATTTTCTGCCTTCTTTCTGATCTTGGCTATAGTTGTTTTATTTGTACAAATCCTTTTAAATTTAATATAATTGAAATTATCTAAACTAATTTATATATTCAATACCATCCTAGTCAAATTACCAAAAATTATTTTACTGAATTAAAAAAATTCATTTGGAAAAACAAAAAATCAAGAATGTCAAAGAAAATAATAAAAAAAATGTAAAGGAAAGAGGTTTAGCAGTAGCAGATCCTAAAGTGTATTATAAGGCAGTAATTATCAAAACTATTTGGTACTGGCTTAGAAATAGAAATATGGATCAATGAAATAGAGTAAACATACAATTTATAGCAGCAAAAAACCATGATAATCTTGTATTTGACAGGTGTAAAGACTTAAGATTTTGGGAAAAGAATTCATTATTTGGCAAAAAAAATTGTTGGGAAAACTGGAAATCAATATGACAGAAACTGGGCATACATACACACATATGTATGTATGCACACATATACATGTGTATATGTGCATATGTGTAAGTGTATGCATACACATGTGTATATGTGTTTGTATACAGATGTGTATATATGTATGTGTGCATATGTGTACATATAAATAAATACATACATATACACACATGTAAAAACTTATGAGTTGCTTTGGAAACTTAAGAATGTATTGTGAAAACTTGAAGGGACAATTACAAAGTTTGCTAGATATTCATGTTCTGCAAGTGGCAGCTGTAGGTTGGAAGTAGGTGGAAAAATGATTATAGCCATGAAAAGTCAGGGAAAGAAGAGAGGAAGAACATGAAAGATCCATGATGGCAAGTCTACAGCTCAACAACAATGTTCAGATATTCCAAGAAAAAAAAAGAAGACAAATCAAAAACATTGTAGTCTAGTAGAAAGAACACTGGGTCTTGGAATTGAAAGATTTGGGTTGGACTTCAGACTCCTACATTTATTTAGTTATGTGACCCTGGAGAAAGTATAATAAATTGTAACAGCTTTTAGCTAGAAGAGACCTTCATGACAATCTAGCACAGCCATTAATCTCTTTGTGCCTCAATTTCTTCATCCCTCCAGAGTAGTTATGAGAAAAGTACTTTGTGATTCAAGATAAAAACCTGATAATGGTAAGGTATTAACAATAATAAAACATTTATATAGTAACTTAAAAGTTTCCAAATTGCTTTACATTTCATCATCTCAATGACAGTGTGAAGCCATTATTATCCCCATGTCATGGATGACAAAACTGAGGCTAAGAGAACTTAAGTTCATCAATCAATTAAGACACATTTATTACATATTTAGTATGTGTCTCATATTATAGCAAGTATTGAAGATTAAACAACAATGACAACAATGACAACCCAAAATGCAGAGGAGTAATAACAGCTCCTTGCCCTCAAGGAGTTCAATTTCCAAAGGGGACACAACTGGCAGGTAAATTGTTTGGTATAAGATAAATAGATAGTAAATGAAAGGAAGCTTTGATGGGGAAGGGTCAGGGCTGAGAGGGGGATACAAGAAACCTCTCCTGCAGAAACTGGCACTTCAGCAGAGTTTGATTCTAAAAGATGGAGGTGAAGACAGAGCATTCCAGGAACAAGGGGCAAAGAATGCAAAGACACAGATTATGAGGAATAACAAACTGGACTATAGAATTCATGGAAGGGAATATGTGTAAGAAGACTGGAAGAGTAGAAAGGGACCAAGTTGTAAAGATCTTTAAATGAAAAAACAAAAATTTATACTTGATGAAATGAATAGAACACTGGATTTTGGTCAGAAAAAAAAAACCTAAGTTCAAATACCGATTCAGATACTTCCTTGGCATATAACCATGGGCAAGTCACTTAATCTTTCTCAGATTCAGTTTCTTCATCTGTAACAAGAGAATAATAATAGCACTCATCTTATATGAATGATGGATTAAATGAGATAACACATGTAAAAGGGCTTTGCAAATCTTAACCCAGAATACATGCTATTTCTTATCATTTTACCATCATCATTATATTGGGAGACACTAGAATTAATTGGGAGACACTAGAATTTATTGATGCAGTACCAATGCAATATTCACAGCACCCATGAGCACCCCCATGGTGTTCAATTGAAAAATATAACAGACTCTCCATATAGAAGACAGAAGCAAAACATTTATTCAGACACCAGAAAACCAAATCCCAAAACCAGTAACCTGATTCCATCATAGTAGCAAAGAAGTTAATAAGTCACAACAGCACAGAGAGCCACAGCATCCTTTAGCCTTCCCACAAACCAACATAAGACCAATATTTACTCACAACCCTATCTGTGTCTCTGGGAAGCATGCTCTCCTCCTAACTGTCTAGTTTAGCTCTGACTCCTAGCTTCCTGTGGGCTCTGCTCCACCCTTCAACAAACTCCTCCCACCACAGGCTCCATGTGATTACATTCAGCCTATTAGGGGGCAGAGTTTATTTTCAAAGCAGGGAAGGTCTTCAAATTCCCTTAGGCTTATTAAGGGGCAGGGAAGATCTTCAAATTTCCATTACTATTACAAATGAGTGGAGGGGGTGACAAGGTCAGAGATATCTATGCTTTAGGAAATGGCTTTGGTATTGACACATCTATGAAGAAGGGATTGGAAAGATGCTTGAGATTAATAAGAAGACTGTTGCAATAATTTAGGTGAGAGGTGATAAGGGCTTGAACTAGGGTGGTGGTGGTAGTGTAAATAGAGAGAAGGGGACTATGAGAGAGATATTGTGAAAGTAAAAATGATAAGACTTGACAACAGATTAGATATATGGAGTAAGAAAGATTGAGGAGTTATGGTTGACACTGAGGTTGTAAACCTGAGTGATTGGAAGCATGGTGGTGGTAATAATAGGAAATTTTAAAAGAAGTGTAGGTTTAGCAGGGAAAGATAATGACTTCTCTTTTAGATATGTTGAATTTGAGATACCCATAACATCCAGTTCAAAATTTTGAATAGGCAACTGGTGATGAGGGACTGAAGGTCAAGAGAGATAGAGAGATTGGATATATTAATCTGGGAATCATCTACATAAAGATGATACTCTCACTCTTGAGAACCTAGAAGCTCATCAAGTGAAATGGTATATATAGAGAAGAGGGCTCAGGACAGAAACTTGTGAATACTTTCATTAGTGGGTATGACACAGATTAATTTCCAGCAAAAGTGACTGAGGAGGCCTGAGGCAAGCAGGAGGAAAAAAAAAAAGAAATACTAGAATAATGAAAATCCAGAGAGGAGAGTGTATCCAAGAGGAAAAGGTGTTTAACAGTTTCCAAACTTCAGTGAAGTCAAGAAGGATGAAGACTGAGAAAAAACCATTGTACTTGCCAATTAAGAGACTACATATAACTTTTGTGAAGTCAGTTTCAGTTGAACAATGAAGTCAAAAACCATAATGTAGAGGATTTAAAAGAGAGTGAGAAATTATAGATGTATTTTTCAAGAAGTTTAGATGATGGTTATTGGAGATGGTATGATCCAGTGACTTTTTTGTTTGTTTGTTTGCTTTTTAAGGATGGGGAGACTTGTACTTATTTGTAGGTAGCAGAGAAACAAGTGGTAGATAAGGAGAGATTAAAGATTAAAAAGTCAGGATGATGCTGGGGCCAATTTGCAAAAGAAGATGGAAGGGAATGGGATCAAGAGTACATGTAGGTGGTCTTAGGAAGCAGAAGGGCCATCTCTTCATCATAGACTAAAGTGAAGAAGGAGATGTGGGTGATGATGTTACAGAAATATGATATTAAGAGGATTGGAGAAGAAGGTCCCAGCAAAGGTCTCACTTCAGTTTTCATCAGTGACATCCAAATCTTCAGCTGAGATTGTTGAGGAAAGAGGTGCCATAGGAGGCTTGAGAAGAAAAGAAAAGTTTTAGAAGAGCTTTTGTGGTGAAGGGGATAGAGAATCAATTAGAGAAGAGTTATAGAATTGGCTTGCTAAAAGAGAGGGCCCAGGGGCAACTAGGTGGTGCAGTGAACAGAGCACCCGCCCGGGAGTCAGGAGGACCTGGGTTCAAATCCAGCCTCAGACACTTAACACTTACTAGCTGTGTGACCTTGGGTAAGTCACTTAACCCCAATTACGCTGCCTTCCCCTCTCCAAAAAACCGTAAGTACGCACACACACACACACACACACACACACACACACACACAAACTAAAAGAGAGGACCCAGTTGAGAGGACTCAGCTGCTCTATCTGCTGTTTCACCTACCTGTCTCTAGGCATAGAAACAAAAGAGGAAGATCCAGAGCTAGAGTTTAGTGAGGTGTCGTCTGTGGACAAAGGAAAATGGGATTGAAGAGTAGAGGATAATGCATAGTTGGACTGACTCAACAAGGGGTAGAGATTGGGAAGGGAGGAGAATGTAGCAGAGCCAGGAATAAGGAGATTGGAGGTCACTATGAGGATGAAAACTAGGGTGAGGAGGAGCAAGTCTGAAGGTGTCGGGGTCCAGAGGCCAAGTGAGTTCCCAGGAGATGGTGTGCCCTGGGGCTTTTGCCAGGAGGACTAATAAGATTCAGAGTCAGGGGCCAGAATAGAATTCAATTTCCTAACTCTAAAGTCAGCACTCTATCCACTGCAAAAAGTAGGAGAAAGTAGGAAGACAAATCCCAGCTCTGTCATGGCTATGTCTATGACATTTGGACATCATTTAATCTGTCTTGGTCTTAGTTTCATCTGATCTTTGAGGCCTTTACAACTCTGTGATTCCAAGATACTCTGATCCTGGGATCTGTTCTTAATGAAGCCATGAAAGCTTTAGGCAATCACTCTTCTCCTTTCTACATGTTACTTAATTACCTCCTTAATAATTTTCAGAAGTTTTTTCCAGGGATCATTGACCTATAAGTGGCTAGGCGATGCAGTTGCTAGGACTTCTGGGCCTGGAGTCAAGAAGTCAATAAGATCCAAGTTAAAATTTGGTTTCTGACACCTATAAGCCGTGTCATCTTGTGCTAGTCACTTAACCTCTGCTTGCCTCAGTTTCTTCAACTGTAGAATGAAGATAATAACAGCATATATCTCATGCTTTGACCTTTGATGGTCAAAAAGATTATATCTAGAAAGTGCTTCTCATAGTGCCTGGCACATAATAGGTGACAAATAAATATTTATTCCCTTCTCCCCTATAGTTTAGATCTTTATCAATAATTTTATTTATAAATAAATCTTTACTTATTTATATTATATCTTTATTCTACATGTGAGAAAATTGTCAGGTATTCCTGACTCTAGGTACAGTACAACCTAGCTGCCCTAGATGTCAGTTATTATAATTGTGTACAACACAATTATTGTGTACAGTACAATACACTTTGTGTGTTGCTTAGCTCTTTAGGGGAAGATTTATTTTGGTCTTTTGCTTTGTTTTGTTTATAGTATCTTTCCAGAGGCAGCATGGCGCAGTTTTTTGAAGCACACTGTATTTGGAGTGTGGAAACCTAGAATTGAATCCTCAATCTGCTGTTTACTTACCAGCATGATCTTGGGTAAATTATTTATCCTTTCTCATCTTTAGTTTCCTCATCTGTAAAATGAACAGGTTAGAACAGATGACTATTAACAGATGACTTCTCCTTCTATGGTCCTTGTTCATCTGTTTGAGTACTTTGATGGGCCATCGAAAGTTTAAAAAAATTTACTAATTTAAAAAAAGTTGTCAATATCTGATGCTTCCTTCTTACCCACTCTCTGGCCAATCTTAACTAGATTTTTTGCCACCACACACCACTCTTTTGAAACTCTCCTCTCCAAATTCACTAGTGACACCCTAATCAACAAATCCAGTGATTTTACAATCCTCATTATCTTTGACTTACCTCCAACTTTTGACTATACTGGTCACCTACTCTTACTGGATACTTTGTACTGCGTTGAGTACAGAGATACCATATCTTTTTTTTTTTCTCCCTCTCTAACTGCTCCTTCTCTGTCTATTTTGTTGCTTGTTCATCCTTTTTCCAACCTATTAATGTGAGATTTCCCCAAACATCTGATCTTGATCCTCTTTGAAGCCTTATCTTCTTACCCTTTGCAATCAAATTCGTTTCTAAATATAAACATATTTAGATGGTTTCCAGATCTGTATCTCCAGTCCTGATTTATCTTCTCAATTACAGACTCAAATCCCTAATCATCTCTAGAATATCTCTACTTGGATGTTCCTCTTCCATCTCAAATTCAACAAGTCCAAAATTAAACTCATTCTATTTTTCTTCCTGTGTTCTGAATTCACTGGATTTGCATTTTTCTTGCATTTCTCTTTCTCCCTCTTCCTCCCTTCCTCCCTGTCTTTATTCCTCTCTCTCATTCTCCATCTTCATGTGTGATCAGTTACCAAAACTTGACAGTTCCTTATCCCAACATCTCTAGAATATGTACTCCTTTTCCCACTTCCACTATTCTAGAATAGACCTTCATATTATTCCTCTGTTTGTCATTTAAGGGTGTTTGCAATCTGAACACTTTCCAGTTTTCTTACATATTACTCCCTTCTCCTCATTCTACCATTCAGCCATACTGGCCTGTCCGATGTTCAGCACCTATGGTACTCCATTCCATACCTTTGCACAGGCTCTTTCTAATGTTTGGAATGCATTCCCCTCTCTCAGTCTTTTGAAATCCTGGATTTCCTTCAAGACTCACCTTCAGCACTACCTTCTGTATGAAGCCCTTCTTGGTCCCCTATCTGCTAGTTCTCTTCCTCCCATAAATAACGTGTATTCATTTTATATGTATTATTTATATACTTTAATATAAAGGCTCTCCCATTAGGATAGAAGGTCTCCAGGGGTGGGGATCCCTAGTCTTCCTGGCCCATAGTGATTACTTAATAAATGCTTGTTGATTGACTAGGCTGCCCTAGTGAAATATCTTCCAAACTATTAGGCCCTAATAAGTCTCTAGCCTACATCCTTTCAGCCTACACACAAGTAATATCTGCTATGTTCAAAAATCTTCAATGGCTTCTTACTCTGCTAAGTAAATTTCAAAAGCCTCTTCCTGGCATTCAAGAAGATATATGATCCTGCCCTGCTTATCTCCCATTACTCCTCTCTTTACACATTCTATAATCCAGCCAACCTTGGCTATCCTTTGCCCCCCATATACTGACTGTATTCTCAGCCCTACATGCCTTTGTCCACACTATTCCCTAGGCATGCATGGCTTTTCCACTTCATCCATCCACCCATCCATCCATCCATCCATCCATCCATCCATTCATTCATTCACCAACAATTTTATTAAGCACCCAATATATGCTGGGCTGGGGATACAAAGACTGAAACGCAGAGTCCCTTCTCTTAAGGAGTTTACATTCTATTGTTCCTTGAAGCCCAGTTCAAATGCGACCTCCCCCAGGAAGCTTTCTTGCTCATCTAGGTTAGTAACGATTATCCTCTCAAACAACATTTGGCTTTGTAACTTTTCTCATCATGTAATATTGTGTATTGTAGCTTGTCTGTGTTGCATCTCATTCTCATCCAAGACTGTAAATTCCTCGATGGCAGGGCCCTTGACATCCAAATATTTTCTCTCCTTCACAGCCTAGTACAATATGCAAACAGTGGACATTTATGTATATGTTTATTCATCAATTTATTCGTTTATTTATTCATTCATTCATTTTAGTATGTTCTTCTCCCCTGGGCCTTAGATACTTAGTGAGCTAGAATTGTCTCAAGGGTTTAGAAGGCTGTTGAGAATAGAAGAGCTATGACTAAAAAATGCTGTGTGTCTTCGTTTAGCTTCCTTGCTGGCTGATGGTTCTGACGTTTTACTCTTCTGTATTTAGCTCTTGGTACATGGGCGGCCCTTGGTATCCGGGTGGGCAGCAGATTGAGCAGAACGGAGGCACACAGCCTTGCCCTCCAACAAAACAGAACAACAGAACAGCCCTGAAGCCAGGCCAGGGCCTTGGGATTGTACAAGGTGCTACGCGGAAATCAGTGGCGTTAAGGTGAAGGTTGTTTGCTCAGTGGAACCTGAGGTTTTGTCCACGTTGGGTGACTTAAGTCGTTTCTCCTATGCACTCGAGAGTATTCTCTGGCCAAGTGAAAAGAAAGTCTGAGATAAACCACCTTTCCGCTACCAGAACTGATGTCCCCCGAGAAAACAAGGCTTGGAGGGTGGTCATGAGGCGAGAATAGGGCTAGGAGGGTGGTCATGAGGCAAGAATGAGACTGGAGGGTGAGAAAAGATGCTCTGTGGGGAGCTGGGGAAGCAGGTAGCAAGAGCAGGCTGATTTGCCACCTGCGTGCGATCTCCTCAAATCAGTCAGGCCGGTGACGGGAGTCTTAGTCACGCGAGTTACCGGGTAGTTCTCTGCCTGCCGTTGCTATCATGGACATTTAAAAGGCCGGGAGAACGAGGCACTTAGAGACAGTCATCTAGGCGGGGGCTGGGGGAATTGGACAAGGTCAGACATGCTGTAGATGTTTATGTAAGTCCGCCACTGCCTCGGGGACTACCAGCCTTCAGTGGCATCTCATAGCATTTCGAGTCTTCGTTTCTCTTCCTGCTTTTCTGGGCACACTTCTCTGGTACCTGGGCTCTCCCTTAGACAATCCTAACCTTTGGCTAAGCCCTAAGATTGCCCCCATCCCCGCCCCCGCAGTGCCCAGATCGCAGGGGGGGGGAGGGGAATGGAAATCAAAAAAGTAGAGAAGGGTACGAACACTGGGGATTATGATGATAGCGAGGAGGAGAAACTCAGAAAGGAGGAGGAGGACGAAAAGCAGGAGGAGGAGGTGAAAGAGCCGCAAGATTTAGACTGGTCAGGTAAGGACTCCTGTTCGCGGACCCCTGGGGCTGTCACTGCCCCCTTTCCTGTGGACACCCGACCCCTGGACTGTAATCGTGCTATCTCGGCTGGAGGCAAAGAAGGAAGAACCTCTATAACTTCGGGAACAGAAGAACTTTTCCTTTCCAATCTTGGCAGAAGGGGGTAAGGGATGGGGAAAAGAGGAAAGTGCCCCTAGAAAAATCAAGTCTGAGAAAATAAAATATCATTCTATATTCAAGATGAAACTATTACATTAAGCCTGTTCTCGGGAGGAATTTCAGCGAGTGTACATTAGCATGCTTTCTCCTTAGGTTGGATACCCAAGAAACTGATCTATTCAACTGTGGCTGGAGGTAGCTTCATTTTAGTCTTAGTGATAGCAGTCAGCATTAGTAAGCATGGTAAGTGATACTTTCTCCTCAACTTTTATTCCCACTGAGTCCCAGGCTATGAGATCATAGCTTCTGCCCTCTCAGTCTTTGGACACTTTAAGCACAGGATCAAGAAGGGCTCTCCCCAAAGATCTCCAAACAGAAGAAGAAAGGACTTTTAACTGAGTTTCCTTGTAAATTAGACCTATGACCACCACTGGAAGGGAAGAGAGATAGTAAATGTGATCAGCTATGCAAAACTTACCTTCCAAAGGATTATTATCTTTCCCATCCTGTCCTTTAGCAGGGATGCTTCTACCGCCTGTGAGAAATGGTGCACAAATGAGTGCTTTGTGCTGTGTTTTCAATATTCATTGAACTATATGGAAAGACAGCATGGTGTAATATGGGAATTCTCAAATATTTCTGGTCTCAGGACCCCTTTACACTATCAAAAATTATTGAGGACCACTCAAAGAGCTTTGGTTTATTCAGGTTATATCTCTCAATGTTTACTTTATCTAAAATTAAAGTACTTTAGTATTATCATGAAAATAATTTTGACCTTAGGGACGCCCTGAAAGGGTTCTTTCTGGAAACCCTCAATGTACCTTGGACCACACTTGGAGAACTACTGGTATAGTGAATAAAGGTGTAGTAGATAAGAGAGCAGGCCTTGAAGTCATGAACTCATGGGTTCACATCCCAGCTCTGACACAAATTGGCTGTTTAGCTCTGGGTGAGTCTTTTAACTGCTTTAGTAGGGGGTTATTTTTCACTGGGAAAATGAAATTAAAGGTTATAATATCCTCATCTTCCCTCCCCATAAAAAAAAAATAAGTAAACAATATGTATTAGTTTGGGAGGCAATGTCATACGGTTGGATAGAGAGCTAGCCTCAAAGCCAGGAAGACCTGTGTTTCAGTTCCACCTCTAACATATACTGGCTAGCAGGTCACAGTCTCTAAGTCTGCTGGACAGCTATCTAAGACTACAGGTTGCAGGTGAGGTACCAATCTTCACTGGAAGAGTTTTCTCACTTGGGAGTACCCTCTCCTAATGAAATCACAGTTTTAGTCCCTTTCCTATGTGCCTTCTTTAGTGCTGATTTATTTCAGAGTCTCAGCTAACATATCTCAGATTCTGTTTTAATGTTTTAAGTTTAACCCAATGAAATGAAAGGGGACTGGGAAGGCAGATTTCACCATCACTAAGGTTCAGTGAAGATGCCTGAGGGGCAACCTAATCCCACATTGGCCTCATTATATCACTGTCTCAATTCTAGTTGGAAAAAATGCAGCTACAATCTCTGGAGACAAGCTCTGCCCACCTGGCTCACCCGTGTGTCCAAAAGGCTGGTTCAGAGCTTTTCGTAAATGCTACTACCTGTCAGTGGATCAAGAGTCCTGGGAAGCCAGTCAGAAAAGATGTAGGTCTCTTGGTGCAAATCTGACTATATTTAGATCCTTGGAGGAAATGGTAAGGAATCTTTTTTTAGAGTTTTACAGTAGAACATTCATCTTATCCTCTCATCTTGAGCCTCCCTAATATGATGATTAGCCATAGAGCTAATCAGAATCAGAGCATTAGCACTTGAAAGACCAAAGAAATTGTATAAGCCAATAACCGTATTTTACAAATGGGAAACCAGGTCTCTGCACAACCCTGGGAGTTGGGTTGGCCTCTTTAGATCAACTCCTTCTTCCCCCATGTGAATCGCCATGATGAAGAGACTAACTAAGGAGACTCTTTGCCTATCACTAACATACAACACAATAAACAGCATAAACAAGTCCTGGCATAGGAATTCTAGGCCAAATTGGAAGTTAGTGATCTGAGTGGGCAAAATATGTTCAGAGAGAAGACAGGCTACGGAAAAAGAAATAAGCTTAGGTGGGATGGGGACTGGAGAATTGGATGTCACAGCCAGCTATGCTTTATGAAAGGAATTCCTGATGAAACGTATTGCCTCCACTTACTACTGGCTTGGACTAATTAATGACATGGGAACCTCATCCTGGACATGGGCAGATGGAACTTTACCCTCCAGTTGGTGAGTCCTGAGACATCTATTCATTTATTCAGAATTGATAAGAGAAATGCCCCGTTTCTTTAACACCAACTCACTGACTGGCAATCTAGAAGGCCATGTTCTCTAAGACTATCAGTTAGAGATGGGTTACAATTTTATCAGTGGCAGGTGTTCTACACTGGCAGTTCTCATGGTGACTAAATTACAAGTCTATGACAGTGTTACAAAGCACGTGAGACTGATGGTTACATTTACCTCTTCCTCATCAAATAGTTTTTAAATTTGGGTTATTGGAGTATCTTCCTCCCAGGCCCTATTTGAAAAAAACAATCAATTTTATAGTGAGAATTAGAGAACAGGGAAAGAGAGAATTCCCTTAGTAAAAGCTTACCTTTTTTTTCTATCAGGCTGTTTGGTTTTCATTTCCCCATCTCCACTTACTGATCTGTTCTTGATCTGAAAGTTTAAATTAAAAAACATTTCCAAGGGAGCACACCGATCTTAATCAAGTGAACCATTTTCCAAAATTTAACCTACCCTGACCCTATTCCTTAACCAATTTTTTTCCAAAGAAGGTTTAGTTTGTCAGGTTTCCATTTTGTTTGGTATTTTTAAATAGGAAGACTTTCTTAATTTCCTATTATTCTCAGAATACTATTTTAAAGGCATTTAGGGGTTGAAGGCCAGCAGATAATAAAGGATGAATGCCTAATATCAAGAAATTCATGCTGTAGTCTGGGGGCGTGAAACAGATACAAAATTTGAGGAAAAGACAGTTGTAAAGTCACCACTGAGTAAATGCAAAGTAATGAATATTCCCAGCATGCTTTGTTTTAAAGTAAATTTGTGTGAAAAATTTTAATATACAGAATGAGTAAAATGAAGTATTAATTCATTGAATCTAGAGCTCAACGAAACAAGTCTATTATGATAGAGATATCTATCACAAAAATTTGTAGCCTAACTTGATTAAATAGAACAAGTAGACACAATTTGCCAAAAGAGAAAAATAAACAAATGAACGAGAATGAAAGAAGGGAATTGCCAACCACATGAAAAGAGTTTTCTGGGGTTCATCAGCAAGAACAGGGCTGGGAAAACGTGTGCCACCACCATGCTCAAAAAGTATTACGTAAACACAACTCCGACAGACTCATTGTTGTGTTTACTCCTCCTTGTTGCTTTCCTCAGTTCTCTCTATTGTAGCACTGAAAACAATATATACAATTTTATAGCAGGAATTGGAAAAATGGTGAAGCAGAGTTTCCTTTGCAAAGACTAACTTTATAGATAACCCTTACTGGATAGAGCATTTCAACTCAGGAAAGTAGAAAATAGTGGTGGTCTTGTAACATTAGAAGGTAGGTATTCAGGGACGGGTCATGGAGTTACTGCTTACAGTAATCCATCCTGCATACCCTGGTTCTTTATGTCATATAGAGAAAGTTCTGATCCAGTCCTGATCTCCCTGAACTTTAGTATTCTGTGAGGTGTTCTCTGAGGTTTTCTATCTAAGGTCACACTGGTTATATAATTTGTCCCCAAAGTAATTGATTTATGGTCCTTGGCAGTTTGGGACACTTTCCTGAATATACTTAGCATATAATGCTTGATTTAACATTTTATAATCACAAAATGTTTTACACACATTCACTGATTTTATCCTCACTAAAGCTCTGTAAAGGCAGATGTCACTACCAGTCTCCTGGTGTAGATAACCCCAGTTTACAGATGAAGAGAGACTTAAGAGAGATTAAGTAACTTGCTATACACAGTTCTATGACAAGTGACAAAGCAGGGATTCTTTATGCTTTATCATGTTATAGACGTTTTTTTTTCCTTCTATGGGAATTTAAGTGACATGTAGGCTAAGGTGACCCTGTGGGTGGGATTTTGAAACCCCATCACTGAGCAGAGTCCAAAGGCTGGGGAAAGAGAGAAATCTGCTGGTCTCCTCTTCCCTGGCCATAGTGCCTGACCCATGATTTTATTCCTATCCCACAACGACCAGTTGAATATCCAGTCACTTTACTTTATGCTGTGAAAGATTCTGAGGATGAGCTCCATCCTCATCCTTGCTGCTGGAGCCCAGCCATTGAAGGAATCACCTCTCCATTTTGTTCCCAGGCTACTGATTAAAGGAGCTGGTTGTGCTCATTTATCCCAAAGAGGCATTTCTAGTGATAGTTGTGAGTCTTCCAGAAACTTTATGTGCAGCAAAGAAGACAGCTGTGCCTGAAGCAGGAGCGGCGTTCGCGCCACGGGAATGCGGCATTGAAAGGCCATGCAGGTCTTTCTTGGCTCACACGGTGACATGTACATGGACACTTCCCTTCCTCTCAAACCCTTTATGATGTAAATATATGTGTGAGAAATTTGGGGTTTCCTTTGTTTCATGTTATTTTTAATACAGTACCATGTATAGTGATGGGAAGGGACAAGGAACAGAACTGTACCTCTTGCTTTCTCTTGTGGCTGGTCTTATGGTGGAGAGACAAGAGAATGGGCCCTGGGGGAGGGGATTATGTATGGTTGGGAGTACACAGCCTGTCCAAGAAGGCCAAACCCAGTATCATTATGGACAGATTATGAAACACTTCATCCTTTCTGCTGACGCTAAAATTTAAATCCTATAAGCCAGTCCTATGAGAACGAGGCCATTCATAAACATAATGAATCACCAGCACAGGTTTAGGCACCCATTTTTACTATAGCCCAAACCTGAAGGATGGTCTAGATGTGACTAGCTAATACTATGTGGCAAAGCCCAGTGAAGAGACTTAATTAGGCTAATGAGAAGACCAATAGCCTGACTTCCTCTGGTCAAAGTTTAAACAGTCTTTGAAGTGGGAGAAGCCTTCACATGCGATCTAGTTTAACCTCAATCTGAAGCATGAATCTTCTCAACATTATTGCCCTGACTGCACATTAACTCTCTAAAGTAGTTGTGTTCCATTTTGCTGCTTTTATTTCCATAGTCTTTAGATTCAAAAATAATAGTAAATGCCTTATTTTGTACCTTTCTTGAATTGTTTGGTTTTTTAAAAAATTCTCTTCATTGCTGTATAAAGGAGGGGATAGTCACGTACCCCACCATCATTATAATTATGATAAAATGTTCATATTCTAGTAAGTCCTGAAATGTTTTTTTAAAGCCTTCTCCTTGTACCTTAAACTATCTCCTAAAGAAATCTAGAAACTAGCTCGCATTGTTAAATCTATATCTAAGATCCAAATTACTTTTTAAAGGTAGACTATTCCATTCTTAAAGACCCCAAGACCTGTGAACTTTAAATATATCTTGCTAACTGTATTTTAATATAATTGATTTCTTTTGTAATACCATGCATTTTATTTTATGCATTTGAAAACATGATCCTGAGAAGTGATCCATAGGTTTCACCAGACTTCCAAAGGGTTCCATGACATAAAAAAGGTTAAGAAGCTTCACTCTAGAAGGCATAAAAAGGAATCTATGAGCTGTGATTTATGGGGCTGTCAACACCAATCAAGCTTTATGCTTCCCATAAGTAACAGAATGCTTATCTTCTGATGGGAACAGTTGAAGCATAGTAGTATCATCCCAGCTAGGAAAAAAAAAATTCAGAGATAGAGGCAAGTACCTTACCTTCCTACGGACATCTCAGGAAGCCATCCCAAATAGATAAATGCCTTTCTAGTTGGGAGAAAACAAAGCAAGAAGTCAATGAAATAAATAGTTCCAAAAAAAAGTAAGTTGAGGCTTGAGTATGTGACTGAAATTTTTTCTAAACATCTTAAAGTAACAAATGTTCAAGGAACAAATGATTTATTTAACAAGAATATATGTATGTATGTATCAGATACTTTATATTTTGCCTTATAAATATACTTAGACTCATAAGGTTCTAGAGCTAGAAAATTTTGAAGTTTTAATTAACTTAAATTTAATTATTTTAATAAAGAATTTATTTTTTAGGAAACGGAATTTGTGATATTTCTTTCTTAGTCAGTCAACAAACATTTAAAAACAAACATTTATGCCCTGTATTAATCCTTGGGGGTACAAAGAAATTTTAAAAAATAATTTCTCTTCAAGGAGCTCACATTCTAATGAGGGAGATAGTATATACAAAAAGTTTATACAAGAAAAATATATACGAGCTAAATGAAGAACAGACACAATACTCATTTATAACGCCAATGCAATATCCACAGTGCCCACAACGGGTATGAATATGTTGGTGTAGTTGTGAATCACAAAATGTAACAGACTCTCCATATAGAAGATAGAACCAAAACATTTATTCAAATACCAGAAAGCCAAATCCATCATAGCAACAAAGAAGTTGGCACACATAACCAATGCATCAAGCACCAACATTCCCAAACCTTCCTTCCCTTGAAAACAAAACAGGCTTTCCCTTAAGCTATATTATACAATTCACAGGAGATGGAAAGAGGCAGAAAACATGGTATCTACCCTAAAGAGGATTATAATCAAGTTGGCAGTTGGGTCAGGAAATGCTCATGAAACATTATTAGCAATAATTTTCACTTACATAATGTTTTATACTTCAGAAATAATTTCATCCATTATCGTATGTGCTCTTCATCACAACCCTGTGATACAGAAAGGTTTGGCATTATTACCCACATTTTATAGATTGGCATACTATGGTTCAGAGAAATGGAAATACTTGACAATAATAACTAAGAATGTTTTCACCTGAGATAGAAACAATTAGGGGTTGGGAGTACTGCTCCATTTGGGATGCTCAATCCAGCAATTATAGAATAAGGGTGGTATGGGTTCAAAGTGTTTTAAAATGAGATAATGAGTCCTATCCATTCCTACTATAGCTCATATAAACTCTGATGATCTTTGTCCCAGCTCCCACTCTGATTAAGAGCTATGCTGCTACAACTATGTCTCAGGGTTCAAGGAGCTCTCCTTGAGAAATAAGATGTAATTCTCAATGTCATTGGCTCCATCCCTAAGATTAACAGTTGAGAATCATTTCAGTCAGTCAAGCTTAAGTAGTTTAGAAGGAGGTATTTACTAAAGTGGAACAATATGAGAAGTTGGTACGGAACCCCCAAATTCTGTAAAGCTCTCTCACAGATATCCATATATCTATACACACACACATACACACACACACATATAATCCAGGGGAAAATTGGTTCAGACTTAATGCCTATAACAAAGGGGTAACTCACAGCTCTTCAATGCTGGAAGTGCTTTTCTGCCTTTTGTGGAGATGCTCAAAAAGGTCCCTTAAGTATATTGTATTTCTTTTCTGGGCTCCTTGTAGAGCCATGATGATAAAGACCTTACAGGAATGCAGCTAGGAGAGTTATGGGAAAATGGCAGCCTCAACTGTCTCACAATATTGGAACACTGGTGGGCACAATGAAAAATAATAATCTCTGATAACCCTTCCTTCCTTCCTTCCTTCCTTCCTTCCTTCCTTCCTTCCTT
>CM053585.1:403241823-403279323 GCA_028646515.1 Pseudochirops corinnae
ATTCGACTTTTTAAGGCATTCTTCTCCTCATTGGCTTTTTGGGCCTCTTTTGTCATTTGAGTTAATCTATTTTTTAAGGTGTTAATTTCTTCAGTCAGGTTGTTGACTCTCTTTAGATGATTTTCTTGCATCATACAGTGATGATCTCGGGGTGAAGAAGAGCTGGATTAAAGTCTAGTCCCTGAAACACATCAGGTGGATGACTGTGAGTGATTTACTTAATCTGTCAGTGTACTAGGCAACCTTTTAAAATGATAAATTACAACATAGTAGCTAATATCTATCATTGGGGGGGAGGAAAATAAGAGATTTCTGTAGCAGAATTTTCCAACACATAGAAAATTATAGGTTTGCACAACAAAGGGGAGTAGGGGTAGGTGGGATGGAATCCTCATGAATAATTAAATGGACTTAATGAGATTGGGAGCCAGGAGTAAGACTATGATTCAAAGCTTGTGTGTGAGGAACATATATCCTTAAAATGTAAATATTTTATCTGGAAAAGTCTTGGTGGTCATAAGTGAAAGCAGCATGAAGTTACCAAAAAAAGGAAATGAAACCATTTCATGGTTTCATTACATTACATGTTTTCATTACATTACATGGAGGAATGGAAGATAAAGAGTCAGAAGACCTAGATTCAAAACCTACCTCCTGATAATTACTACCTTGAGTGATCTTAACCTGCTTGAGCCTCAGTTTCCTCATCTATAAAAAGAGGAGGCTGGATTTAATGGTCTTTGAGGACTCTTTCAATTCTGAACATATGATCTTATGAACCTAATAACAGACTGTATCACCACTCTGTCCCCCTCCTATATATATCTTTCATATATACCTGCAAGTGATTTCAACTCTGAATTCCCTTCTGCTACCTGGTAGCCAAACCAAATGGCCTGCCCTATGAATACATCAGAGTATAGAAGGAAGGAAGGAAGGAAAGAAGGAAGGAAGGAAGGAAGGAAGGAAGGAAGGAAGGAAGGAAGGAAGGAAGAAAGGAAGGAAGGTCACCAAAAATAGAATGAAATGGTACAATTTTGGTCAGCTTTAGAATGAGGGACTCACATGAAAGCCTAAGGGAGAGAAGTTGAGGAAATTCATCCCATATTTTGCTATAAGGAAGGAGCACCCATATTTGGTTAAGGGAAATATCCATCAACACTTTGTCAGCAGTATCTTTGGTCCTTTAATAGAACATCTCAGCATGGACTTTCTATTGTCCATATTTCCATTATTGGCATTAGTCACTGATGTTTTATCTACAGAGACTTTCTAGGAGCCTTATAAACCTTATTTCAAGCATGCTATACTTAGGATTGGTGGGATCAGGGCTAATATAGCAGCACAAGCCAAGATAAATCCTTAAAATGGGCCCATCTAATACAGTATAGATCTATCCCATAAATCAATCACAGGTAATATAATCATCAATAAATTGTGAGTTAACTAATCCTAATTAATCATAACTCACAGATTAACATAACTAACTCAGACTTAATTTTGTTTTACTTTGCTCATTAATACAGTCACTGATATTCATCAAATCATAATGATCTGAGTGAATACTGATTAAATTGAGTTATCAACATTATCTTCATACCAGGTTTCCTATCTCAGTGACATCCTCAGTTCCTCACTCTCTCTCATTCCCTATATCCAATCAGTTGCCCAGTCTTACATTTCTACCTTCATCACTTCTCTTTCATAGATTCCTTTCACTCAAATAGCCACCACTCTTTCTCAGGCCCTTGTCACCTCTCACCTGTATAATTGTAATTGCTTTCCCTGCCTCAAGTCTCTCCCCACTCCTTCCCCCCTCCACTCTGCTGTCAGAGTGATTTTTCTAAAAGGTAGTAATAATTTGAAGATGTAATTTGAAGACTTTGAAGATGACACCAAGATTCTGAACCTGAGTCATTAGAAGGTTGGTGGTGCCCTCAACAGTAATAGGGAAGTTTAGAAAAAGGTAGGGGTGTAGGTAATGTAGGTAGGTAATGTAAGGAAGTTGGTGGTATAATCACAATCAAGAAACTTCTATTGTTCCATATTATCCTTAGGATCTTACATAAAGTCCCTTGGTTTTTAAAGTTTTATATAACCTGGACTCTTCAAGCATTATTATTTGCATTTTGCAGATGAGGGAACAGAAATTCAATGAGGTTACATAAATACTCCACTGTTTTACAACTAGCATATGTCCAAAGTTATAACCCATTTTTCAATTAGGGTTCATCAACCAAGTTTAAACATGAGGGTTTCTCTCTAATCTGTACAGTCTAGGCTTGTTCCCACCCAGTCACATTTAAACCCTGGGAATGTTTGAATTTAACTCATTTTTACTCCTCCCCCTTTCTTATTCTATCTCCCAGCAGCTCAGCAAGATTCAGATAAGCATTTGAACAAGAAACATTGTTGTAAGTATGTAGAGAACTGAAAGGGAACTTGGAACTTCTTACCTGGGAAACCCTGCATTGTAAGTGGCCCTGGAGGGAGACCTCAGTTGAAGTTAATGTTCACCTCTTGATGGTCAGCTACTTCTTCTTAGCATTGCTCTACAAAGAGGGGATGTCTACCCATGGGAGAGACTCATGGTATGACTACAAGTCACCCCAAGGGGTATGTGATCAACCAACCTGAGCAGGAAGAGAGATCCTATCCCATAATACAGAGCGAAACTTATCTCCAAATGCATCCCTATCCTTTAACATTCCCTCCTACTCTCTTCCCTGTGAGCACTCAACTTCTTCCCTTTTGAGCCAGATGTTGACCTCTCGTGGTGGTTATAACTTATGGCCTAACCTCCACCAAGAGCCCCAGAGCAGCAACTGCGCAGGTATTTTGCCTGCTCTCAAGATCACCTCTTGATTGCTCTAAGCACCCTTCTACAGGCAAGCTTTGCAGTACAGGGTGGTGATAGGTGAGTAAGAACCTCAGCTCTACCCTTTCTATATTAACTAGGACTGACTGAATTCCTCAGTATGTATTGTGATCTGTATCGCCAACTTCCTTACATTACCTCTGCCCCATCCCCTACCCAAAACTCATCCTTTTTTCTAAACTTCCCTATTATTGTTGAGGGCACCACTACCCTTCCAGTCCCTCTAGTTCAAAAGCCTGGTGCCATCTGCAAATCCTCACTCTCTAACTCCACACATATCCAATCAATTGCCAAATCTTATTATTTCTTCCTCTATCACATTTCTTGCGTTTTTTCCTTTTCTTCACTTATACTAGCATCAGCTTCATTCAGGCCTGAACTACTGAAAAAACTTTCTAATTAGTCCTTCTGCCTTCCCCACACAACCCTCAGAGTTTAGGGGAGGAATGTATCTCACATAATGGAGGACACAAATAGAAGTCTATACCAACAAGGAGTATGGGATTGATGGAAACCACTTGAATCTCACTTTGAACTGATGCAGAGTAAAGTGAGTAGAACCAGAACAATTTATACTATAACAACAGTGTGAAAATGAATAATTTTCAAATATTTAAGAACTCATATCAACACAATGATCAATTGATTCCAGAGGACTGATGATTTAGAATGCTGATAGACTAAATATGTCTGACTAATGTGGCAATGTGTTTTGCTTGACTATTTGTTGCAGAAATTTTGTTGGGGGAGGTGGAGTGGGAGGAAGAGAGAACAGATACTGTTAATTGAAAACAATCAATTTTTTAAAAATGTTTTGCTATTTAGGCTGTTAGAAAAGGGGTAGGGGTGGATTTCAGTTGAAGCAGGAATGAGGTGGCAAGTTGTACAGCCTAAAACACAGCTTAGGAGCATTGGGTGACATAGGCAGAGAAAAGAGACAAATAGGAGGTAGGAGAGGAGTATATAAAAAATGTATAAAGAGGGTATAAGGTGGGAAGAAGACATAGAAAATGAAATAGCAGTGGGGCAAACTCCTTCAGTAATCTGCTTTTTAAAAATTCCTTTTTAAATTTTTATTCAGTTTCCTGCTTTAGAGTTTTTCCTTAATGCTGACCCTTTTATGACTCCCCCCCCCTTCAAAGTTGAGCTTATCATTCAAGGACAAATTCAAATGCAATCTCTTTCATGAAACCTTTCCTGGTAAGAGAAAAAAATTACTTCTCTACCCTAAATTAATAAAGATCTCTTTCTCTGCACAAAAATGTTAGTTATTATTACTATCATTATCATTATTATATATGTATATATGTATATATATAGTCAGAAAACTACGAACAATAAAAAAATTGTGAGAGACAGTGGTGTCATAAAAATTCAGAAAGGAGAATATATTCCAAAGAAGAGGATGGTCAACAGCACCAAATGCTGTAGAGAGGTAAAGAATGATGAGGACCGAGAAAAGGTCGCTGAATTCAACAACCAAGATCATTGGTGACTTTAAAGAATAGAATTTCAGTTGTATGGTGGGGTCTGAAGCCAGATTGCAAAGCATCAAGAAGTGAAAGGCAGATTTTTCTGAACCTTTGAAATCTGTTCTACTCAATTCTAGGGCACGTGTCTGACTATACTTGGGTTTTTCTCTCCTCCATATCCAAATATAAGTTGTATTGGTCTCTCCTCACACAGGTCCCTATCATTGCTGACACAGATACCAGTTCCACCACGCTGATATGGAGAAGATCTAGACTAAAAGTTTCACTTGTTCAGTTCGCTTTGGATCTGCTGCTCTGTCTGCTTTCAACTCCATGGAGCAAGATAATCCTCCCCAAGATAAGCTCGTCAAGCCTTCCTTGACACCACCTCCCTTAGCCTTCTCTCGCCTCTGATTAGGGGACTGGAGGGCAGAGTACCATACTCCTCTACATGCCTTCTTTTACAGAGTTCAGAAACTGGACTCAGCTCATTCCACTTTGCATCTGCTGCCCTACCTGGCTTCAGCTCTATGGAACAAGATGCCCCTGTGCTGGGTGTCCCTTGGTGCCCCATCTCTCCTCCCCCTCCCCCACCTCACCTCCATCTAGCTTTCTCGTGCAGGTACCTCCCCTGCCTCCTTTTGTCTGTTGTCTCCCCCTTTAGACTGAAAGCTCACTGAGGTCAGGAATTGTCTTTCTTTTTATTGATTATATCTCCGGTGCTTAGCACAGGACCAATCATATCAAGAGGTACATAAAATAAATGTTTATTGGAATTTGGAACTTTTTAGTTCAACCATTTCAAGGATGAAATTGCCATTAAATCAAGTCAAAAAATTATTCACTGCTCTGTTTTGCCCATCCTGGTGCAGCCTCACATCACCTCAAACCCGACTATTGTAATATCCTTCTGTGTGTTCTACCTGCCTTACTACCTACTTCAGTCCATCTTCTGTTCAAATGCCAAAGTGATCTTCCTAAAGTGCAGATCTGACCATGTCACTCCCCTCCTCCATAAACTCCTACAAAATCATCTACCTGGCTTTTGAAGCCCTTCATAACCCAGGCCCCTTCTCCCTTTCCAGGCTTCTTACCCATTAGTCCCTGGGAGGGTGGGGGGGTGAGTCTACTATGCAGCAACACTCACCTTCTTACTACTCTTCACACATGACACCCCATCTCCCAACTCTGCACCTTATCTCTAGCTGTTCTCCATAAGGGCCCACTTGCCCTTCTCATCTCCACTTTCTGGCTTTGGTGACTTCCATCAAGATTCATCTCAACTCTTACCTCCTGCAAGATAGTTGTCTTATTTTCACCTACGGCTTGTGCTTTCCCTCTGAGTTTACCTCCAATTTACCCTGTATAGACCTTGTATGTACATAGTGGTCTACGGGTTGTCCTCCCTGTGAGAATGTGAGCACCTTGAGGGCAGGGAACATGTTTTTGTTTTTCCTTGTGTCCATGAGTACTGAAGGCACTTAGTGAATTCTTGTTGACTGACTGGCAAAGAAAGAGCATCCCTATCAATAAAATATCAGGCCTCTTTCCTTCTCTTGGAATCTGCTTTTGAACTCTTCATCTAGTTCTCCTTTCTCTCTACATGCTCTATGGTATACTCCTGTAATAATATTATTTCAATTTCTGCCTCTATGGAGTCTTCTCTGATAGCTTTTTTCTTAATCCTCTCTCTTCCCAATTACCTTGTACTTACTTATCCACAGAAATGTTGCATTCTTCCATTTAAAAAGTAAGTTCTTTGAAGATGGGGACTGTCCTTGTATCTTCTACACCCAGAACAATGCCTGGTACATAAAGAATAACATTGAATTTGCAGTTGATAGTGTAAAGCACTCAAATTAATCTACAAGTCTCTTGCTGAAGAACACATAGTTCCAGAGTTGGCTGTGGGTTTTTTTTAATTTTTAAAAAAATCTTTGATCTTGAGCTGAGATGGAGGGGAGTTATGTTCAAAGATTACCTCTTTTCTTTCTGAGAGGCTCTGGGAAGGGATAATACAGAATGTTATAGAGAAGGGGCTTTATTTGAAGGTTCCTCTGAGCTCATTGTCCTGCTGGTATTTGGATAGAGTAGGGAGAATAGCCACTCTTGGCAGGTAGTAATAGACAGAAGTGTCCAGAAGTCTTCAAAGGCTTTCACAAACTGGGGCTAAGTATAGTTCCAAAACAGGAAACTCTCATAACTCTTAGCCACAGTACAATGAAGCAAGGATAATAACATCCTCTTGCAAATGTCTTCCTCCCTATGGGTTGATACAGAGCTGGAAGAATGAGAGGCTTGTTTTCTGGTCCAGATGACCTTATCTCCTGGGAGTTTCATTATTATCAACTGTTTAGTGTGCAGGTGCATTGGGAAGGAGACTTGCATCTGGGCCAAGATTCTTGGATCTTATGATAAGTGATTCAGAAATGAGAAGGGACTTTGGATGCATTGTCATCCAACCCTCCTCTCTATCCCTTCCTCCCCCTTCCCCACTTTACAGATGAAGAAATGAATTCCCAGAAAGGAAAGGTGATTTACCCATGGTCACACAGGTAGTAAATGGCAGAGCCAAGGTTCGAAACCAATTACTCTTACTCCAAATTCAGGGCCCTTTCCACGGCAACATGCTGTTTCCTTTGTGAGGTGTTAGAGGTCAAACTTTGTCACTCGTGTTCAGAAAACAGTGTTCATAACTTCCATCACTGACATTTAGAAAAATCTTAGGTGATTTGTTTCTTTTTTTTTTTTTGGTTTGTTTTATTTTGTTACGAGTTGTTGGTTTTTGTTTTGTTTTGTTTCATTTTTTTTCCTGTGGTTTTTTTTTTTTTTTGCTTCTTCACTAAGTCTATGAAATATGAAGAACATAAACCTTACCCTCTTCCTAAGAATATAGGAACACCTTATCTGCTGACATGATTAAAGTGCTCTGAACTCATTAAGATATATGTGTATTGCTCCTCCTAGGCCCTCTCTCCTATTTGGGTCCTCACACTTGAAGTTTGAGATGATAAAAGAGTGACTGGCTATTTATTCCCAGGATTCTAGGGGCAGGACTGGTTTTCTAGTAGTTTTGTTTGTGAATCCTCCCCCTGTCCTGGGGCAGTGTAGGACAACAGAAATAGCATTCTTCTCTGATAGGAGAGGTCACACTCCAGAAAGCCGCCTCCCTTTCATGACTGTCTTTCCCTGGCTAGATATTCTGACTCGTACTGATTTCTCTTATTCCATTGTCTATTACTGGCTCTCTGATGACATGATTAATGTTGTTTGTTTGTTGTTGTTGTCGAAGAAGAATATGAAGACTTCTCCTGCCAGAATGGGAGGATGAAAAGGATTCATTCCAACAGCCCTGAAAGCAGCTGAACAGGCACTGTGGAACTTTTAGAGCTTGGTCAGCCATTGACACCAAGGTCCATTTCATCCCAGGCCATCACCAGTCATCTTGACTTTTATCTTGCCACTGGACTTCAATGAGTCTGGAAGAAATAGTGAAGCTGACAACTTTATACAACTCTGCCTCACTTAAATCCAATTCATGCAAAAGTCATGGTATCACCACGTGATGTGATTAGTCCTCTTCAAAAACAATATTAATACCAATATTAAGAATACAAAACCCTCTTACGAGTGCTTTTGACCAACCTTCTTGAGATGACCCTAAGATCTCCTTGGTCAATGCCCCTTTTGGCTCGACTGCTGCCTAAATTCCTGCCCACTTTTTCTGAATCACTTTGTGTCTGAGGTCAAAGCCTCATAGCACATTTCCTGCTATTGCAGTATTTACCTCCTGTATCCTGCTGATAAAACCTATCTACCAGTTTTGTGTTCTGAGGAAAAGAAAGAGCTAATTACTTATTGTAGGCCACTTAGTCTATCAGAAGAAAACCTGCTCCCTGCAGCCACCTTCTCAAATGATGACAGCAAGATCCAAGAGAAGCAGAGCCCTTAAAAATAATTCCAGTTAGTTGTTGCTTCTCTTTTATTTCTATTGAGGATTATTCTTGCTCAACCTATAACCAGAGCCACCTTTTCCCCAGTCTTATCAGTATAACTTGCTTGAAAAAAAAATTATGTTACTCTCTTCTTCCTCACCTATTCCTCAGAACATAAGCTAATATTGTGAGTCCTCTTCTAAAATGTTAATTACAATGAAGAAGAGTCATAGGAAATGTCAATGACTGAGAAAGGAATAAATCTCATATCCCTGTTCTGCAACTCATTATATAAACTCTCCTGGCTTTTTAAAGTTAGTTCTCCATAATTCAGGTAGGTTTAAGTTTATTTTAATTCACAGTTACATTTCTCTTAGGAGAATCACATCCAATTCACACTTGCAGGATGCTGACACTTCCATGCATCAACTCTTCCAACACGGGTATTGGCAGCTTTTCATTAATCCTTACCCATAAAATCTAGGTACTTCACAAATTATCCATGTGACTACAGATCTCTGGGAAAGGACTTTCTTCACATTTCTATAGCTTCCCTATCTCTATTGATGTCCCTGGAGATCCTATAAGGACTAAAATATGTTTTTTGACCTTCCCCTTAGAATTTCAATCTGTTGTTCCAACATAGGCCTGAATACTTAGTGTAACAGTACTGACAATACAAATTGTTTTTCGTTCTTCAATCTAGACATTCTCCAGGCAATCCTGTAACCAGCAATCACCATGTGAACTAGCAGACAACTTTTAGGGAACTTCTCAATCCAAAAAGGTTGTTGACTGAGTTCTTAAGTGACTTATGGAAGTTTCACCACCAACCAACATTTTCACTGAAAATTGACCTGAAACACCCAGGATGCCTATTGGTCCCTATTGGAATCATGCACAAGGTTCTTTGGCTTGCCTCTGCATGTTACTTTCTGTTGAATGGCATTCTCTTCATGTAGGAGCTGGGTCTTTCATCTCGGGGGTTCTTTTAACCTTTCCTGTGAGCTTGGAAAAAAGCCATTTGCCCTCTTTAGGACTAAGTTGATTCATTTATATCCTGTCCTTGACACTCTGTCATGGGACCCTTCCCTCACAGCAGAGGTCATGGCATTGAGCACTGAATAGGACTGCAAATCTACCTCACAGTGAGTCTATATACACATATTTATTCTTGTACAAGTACCTGAAAGGACTGATGGTAATTATCTAGTGGGAAAAGGACCTTAAAAGTCACAAATCCCCTGTAAGGAGAGACATCTGGAGCCTTATTTTCTCTGGACTCCCAAGTCCATGAAAGGAGGAAATGAGTCTTATTCCTTCCCATAGTGATCTAAAATAGATATCCTTGGCTGCTGTAGGCTTCAGATAAACTTTCCTTCCTGGAGACTTCTGGGGTAAATGAAAAACGTTTGGAATCCATTAGGGGTTTAGAGAATTGCAGTGGCTAAATGATTCTCAAAAGAGGAAAACCATTCAGGTGTTATAAATTTCAGGAGGTGTACCATGAAACAAAAACAAATTAAAAAAGGATCAATGATGGTCATTCTTTGGGGCACAGAATTTTCCATAAGTGGCATATCTTTTCTCCAAGAATTTCTCATTTTCCTTTTAAAAGTAGTAGGAATGACAGCAGAGGGATATTAACAGCCAGTATAAATGGGAGAAATTAGGATCTTGAGAATTAAAAACAAGCCCAGATTATATAGGATATGAGTCTAGGGCAGGATGAAGTACCAAAACTGGATTTTTTCTGTGACTGAAAAGTTTGTGCTTAAACCCAGGTATAGAGGGCTGATCCTCCTTGGCAGTTTCTATGAAGAAGATCCTTTTTTTTTCTTTTTATTTTCTGGCCAGAGAGACCTGCTCTTCTCCTTCTATTCATATTGATTCCAGTGATTTGGAGAGTTATTGTCCTTTCTCCTGCTTGGCTTGCAACCTTTTTGCTTTGTAGATATGTTTGAAGGTCCATTTATCTCCATCTATTCTTTAGCAAGATTATTCCAGCCATTCTGGCATCACCACTGCTGCTGTCCTCTGACATGCACAGCGCCTCAGCTCCTTACAGTCCTTTGAGAAAGCCCTTCCATTCAATATTGTCACACAGTCCCAGCTCCTTAAGCTGCTGAAGTCAATGACAATCTCAAACCTGAGAGAGAAAAAAAAGAATCAATCTTAGGTCACTCTAAATCACCAAAAAGTCATTAAGATCATAGAGAAGAAACAGTCTCTGTCCCAAGCACTCTTAATTCTTTTGATGGAGTCACAAAGGCTAAGGCTGGAAGCTCTACTTTCTGCTACATTTTACTTACCCAATTCTCTCCTTACATCTTGGTAAAATAGTATAGAATTAGCTATTGTAATCAAGATATAAAGGTATTAATCCAGCATCCTGTTGTGTACTGACCAATGGCAACTATTTAATTCTCTCTAGTTCAGTTTTTCCATTTCTAAAATGGAAATGACTGAACCTTCACTCTTCCTATCTCCTGGAAGCATAAATGTGACATTTATGTTCAGTATATAACTTTCTCTAGGCTCCTTTAAAGAAGAGTACAATAGCAATCCAATCATTGCTTGAAATGGTAAGAATTTAATAGGTAGAGGTTACATCTGAGTGTATACTCTTTACTTATCCAGAGGGAGTTATAACTTCTGACGGACTGAGAAAATGCTGAAACACGATGGGTGAGTGGAGAAGGGAGATTCAAGATGGTTGGATAACCACTAGAGATAAAACTTTTGAAAGGCAAAAAGGAGATCCCCTGGAGCCTCTGACATGTGTGAAGTTGGGACCAAACACATTGCTTGGCTTCTAACCTTTGCAACTTTAGAGATTGTTAAGAGCAGATTCCACTTGGTTGAGATCACTTTTTTCTCTTTGGTGTTGTTCAATTCTTTCAATCATGTCTGACATTTCCTAACCCCATTTGGGGTTTCCTTGGCAAGATACTGAAATGGATTGCCATTTCCTTATCCAGTTCATTTGACAGATGAGGCAAACAGTGTTAAATGACTTTCTCAGGGTCACAATTTTCTCAAGGTCACACAACTAGTAAGTATCTGAGACCAGATCTGAACTCAAGTCTCTCTGATTCCAGGTCTGGCATTCTATCCACTGAGCCACCTGGATGCTCTTTAGTGAGCTGAATTCTTATCCTTCTCACAGCTACAAAGGTTCCTTATTCTTGTATATCTTTGGTGTAGTGTAACCTGGATAACTTCCCCAATTTTCATTTACTGTTTATTTTGATAGAAGTTTACTAGCTAATTCATGATAATCATGTGTTTGGAGGGAAAAGGGGAACTAGGTTCCATTTGAGAGCTATCAAGGAAAGTGGCATTGATCATCACTGTGGAAGCACTAGACTTCAGAGAAGACATCCCAACCTGAGGATCACCATTAGAATAACTCCACTTTTTTAAAGTCAAAATGAAAAGAAAATTTCTTGCAAAAGAAATGACCAGCAATCCCTTGTGTGAAAATATTCCTGCAGACAAACTCTCCCTTGTAGGAAATATGTGGTTGGCTAATGTAACAGAAAGATGGCTAGACATGCATGGTATGTCAGAATTGAGATCTGGCCCACTCATCCCCTAGGGAGACTGTCATTTCTGCTTTTGTGAAAAGCATGAGGAGTACTGTGACTGGGCTTTTTGTCCTTCCTTCACTTGTCTTCCAGAGAACAACTAGGCTAGAAATATCTATGCCATTCTTTAAATAGTGGTATTCTGGAGGACAGCCCAGGATCACTTTCGCTGACTACACTAACTGACATTTCAAATAACTAATACACCTATTTATTAAAGAAAACAGTAAACAGAAATCAGGAAAGTTATGCAGATTAGAATTGGTCAATAATACTCAGAAGTATAAGAGCTCTTCAGCCAGAAGGTAAGATCTTGGCTCACAAAAGAAATAGAACAATCACCAAGGACAGTCTGCTTTTAGCAGTATCTAGGTTGAAAGGACTGGAAATCAAGGATGTGTGTTGGGACCTACTGCCCAAATGAGCTGAAGCTCCAGGGGAATCTCTTTTTGTCATTCAAAAGATTGAATTTGCCCTTTGTGCTCACTTCTCACAGACTTCAAATCTCCAGTCTCCAGTCCATTATTACGCCACATTCTCTCAACCAACAAGGAGTTATGTCTGTCTCTACCATATGCAGTAAAAATCACCCATCCTAAATGTGCAAAGGTGTTATAAAAGGAATTCAAAACTTAATGTTCTTTGTTCCATAATCATCTTCCCATAAAGTGAGATTTCCATTTCACAATGAATTCTCCCTCTTCCTTTCACCCTTCCCCATGTTACTGAGAGGCTGGAGGCTTACAAGTCAAAGGAATGAAGAGATCCATCCATCCACAGCCAAGGATTGCCACTGCCATTGCGGGACAGCCCTGTCCAATAGGAGTAGAAAAACTGAGAGTAGCTCTGAGGCATCACAAATTCCTGTAAGAGACATAGAAAGTGGGTTACTCTTTAGCTTTTCTTTGTGCTGTTAGGGCATACCAATGAAGCAAAGAAGACAATGTATTAATGAAAAATTCTCTAATAATGTGTCATTTGAGCCACTACATATGGACTATAAACAATCACTAAGTACTTTTAAAGCACCTATTATATGCCAAACATTACATTAGGGATATGAGTACAAAAAATGGAAGAAAAAAAACCCCTTCTTCCAAGGAGATCATATTCTAATTGGAAACACATGCAACATAAATATAAATTTGATAAATATAGCTGTATGTGTATATATACATATGTACACACATGTCACACACACACACACACACACACATACACACTAAATACAAGGTAATTTAGGAAAAAAGGAATTAGGAGTTGAGGGACCAGAAAAGGCTTCATGTGGAAGATCGTGCTTTAGCAGCATCTTAAGCAAAGAGCATGATTCTATGAGAAGCAGGTTAAGGAGGGCATGATTCCAGTTTTATGAGATAGCTAATAAAAAAGCAAACAGCTGTCACAGTCCTTGATTTTCTACATGAGAAAGTAGAAATGGAATGAAAGAAAACAAAGACAGGAAGAATAACTTTATCAAACCAAGTATATATATAGAGAGAGAGAGAGAAAAATCATGTTATCACCAACACTATTGTGAGGCTTTCATGAGAACCATCCTCATATTTTTTGAGAGGACACCAACTTATATGGAGGAGGGGGAAGCAAAATGTTATTTCTTTTTTTAGCTTTTTAAAATAAGTTTTTATTGATAATTTCTATTTCTTATATCACCATAGTTATTTCAGATGTTTCCTCCTTTCCCCTTCCCAGAGAGTCATATCTTTAGAAAGGAAGAAAAAACAGTACAATAGATCAATACATTGAAAAAGTAAAAAAAAAGTATGCACAGTGTGTAACACCTGTGGGCCTCCCACTTCCACAAAGGAGTAGTTGGGGATGTCTTCTCATATCGCTTCATTTGAGTCTTGCTTGATCTTTGTGATTTTGTTACTTTTACCTTCAGTTTTCTGGTGTACAGTCATGCTTTCCGTTTACATTGTTGTAGTTACTGTGTATATTTTTTCTTGGCTCTGCTTACTTCACTATGCACTAGTTCATGTAGATCTTTTCATGCTTCTCCATCTTCATCATACTCATTATTTCTCATAGCACAGTAATATTCTACTACATTCATGTACCACAATTTGTTTAACTATTTGCAAATTGATAGACATCTAGTTTGTTTCTAATTCTTAGCTATAATAAAAAGTACTTTTATAAATATTTTGGAGTATATGAAGATTTTTTTTTCTTATTGATCATTTCCTTGGGGAATCCCAGTAAGGGAGTGTCTGGTTGATATTTTAGTCATTTTACTTTCATAATTCCAAATTGCTTTCCAAAGTAATTGTGCCATTTCACAGCTCCACCAACAATGTATTAACGGACTTATCTTTCCACAACACTTCCAACATTACTGTTGCCATTTTTTGTCATTTTTGCCAATTTTCAGGGTGTGGGGTAAAATCAGAGGCTTGTTTTAATTTGTATTTCTCTTATTGCTAGTGATTTGGATCATTTTTTTCATGTTGTGAATATTTTGCAGTTCTTTTGAGAACTGCTTCTTCATATCCTTTGACTACCTATTGGGGAATGGTTATTAGTATACACACACACAGACACACAAACATCACGTGTTTGTGTGTGTTGTGGCTTATGTATCTTGGATGCCAAACCTTTATAGCTGAAATTTGAGAAAAAGATTTTTCCATATCAGATCTTAAACTGTATTACAAAGCAGTAATAAAAACAATCTGGTACTGACTAAGAAATAGAGTGGAAGATTGGTGGAATAGATTAGCTACACAACACCCAGTTAAAAAAAAAAGGGTAACTAAGTGGCACAGTGGATAGAGCACCAGGCTTGGAGTCAGGAAGACTCATCTTCCTGGGTCCAAATCTAGCCTCAAACACTTCCTGCACGGCCTGTTCCTCATCTGTAAGATGAACTGTAGAAGGAAATGGCAAACCACTCCAGTATCTGCCAAGAAAACTCCAGATGGGGTCATGAAGAGTTGGACATGACTGAGATGATTGAACAATAGTAATACAGCATGTGATAAACCAAAAAATCCAAGCTTTGGAGGCAAAAACTCACCATTTCACAAAAATTGTTGGGAAAACTGGAAAACAGTTTGGCAGAAACTAGGTATAGACCATATACCACTCATACCATATACTGAAATAAGGTCAAAATAACTGAAGAATTTAGACATAAAGGGTGATATAATAAACAAAGTAAGGGAGCATAGAAAAATTTACCTGTCAGGTATAGATAAGAGGACAGTTTAGGACTAAATGAGATAGAGAACATTCCAAGATATAAAATGGATAATTTTGATTACATGAAATTAAAAAGATTTTGTGCAAATAAAATCAATACAGTCAAAATTAGAGGGAAACTTGGGGGGGGGTATAATTTACAATAGTTTTCTCTGATAAAAGCCTCATTTCTCAAATATATGGGAAACTGAGCCAAATTTATAAAAATAAGAACCATTCCCCAATTGATAAATGGTCAAAAAATAAGAACCAGCGATTTTAAGAAAAATAAATCAAAGCCATCAATAGTTACATAAAAAATGCTCTAAATCACTATTGATTAGATAAATGAAAATTAAAACAATTCTTAAGTACCACCTCACACCTATCAGGTTGGCCAACATTAACGAAAACAAAAATGATAAATTCTGGAGGGGACATGGAAAAATAAGGACAGAAATGCATTGTTGATGGAGTTATGAACTGGTTCAATCATTTTGGAGAATGATTTGGAACTATGCCCAAAGGACTATAAAAATGTTCATACTCTTTGGTCCTGCAATATCACTTCTACGTCTATATCCCAAAGGGATCAAAGGAAAGGGAAAAGAACCTATTTCTACAAAAATATTTATAGCAGCTCTTTTTGCAGTGGCAAAGAATTGGAGAATAGTTGAACAAGTTGTGGTAAATGATTGTGATGACATTCTATTGTGCCATAAGAAATGGATAACAGGATGGTTTCAGAAAAATCTGGGAAGATGTATATGAAATGATATAAAGTGAAGTAAGCAGGAGCCGAACCAAAAAAGCATGGTACATAGTAACAGTGATATTGTAACAATGATCATCTGTGAAAGACTTAACTATTCTTATCATGACAACAATGTAAGACAATTCCAAAGCATCCATAAAGAAAAATGCCAGCCACCTCTGAAGAGAGAACTAATGAATTCTAAGTAAAGATTAAAACATACTCTTTTCCCTTTCTCTGTTTTTCTTGAATTTTTATGCTTGTGTGTGTTTGCAAAAGGGCTAATATAGAAATATGTTTTGCATGACTTCATATGCATAATTTACATCATATTGCTTGCCTTCTAAATAGGTTGGAGAGGAGTAGGAGGGGTGGGAGGCGGGAAAGAAATTGGAGTTCAAAATTTTTAAAGATAAATGTTTTTTAAAATTTTTTAATGTAATTGGGAAACATTTAATAAAATAAATAAAAATATAATTTAAAAATACTTCTCCCATTCAACCCTTTCCTTCTTACATTAGTTGTATTAATTTTGGCTGCTCAGAAGCTTTTCAGTTTCAAGTAACCAAAATTGGCTAGTCTATCTTTGGTAGTTGCTTCTGTCTCTCATTGGATTAAGAATACATCTCCTATCCATAGCTTTGAGAAATGCATTATCTGCTCTCTTCTAATTTTTTACAGTACAATATTTAATATTAATTAATATTTTAGAATATATTGTGGAATATAATGTAAGGTGCTGGTCTAAGCCTAATTTCTGCCAGACTGCTTTCCAGTTTTCCCAGCAGTTTTTTAATCAAATAAAGAGGTGTGTTTGTTCATTTTTAACTAAAAAAATTATGTTTTTCACTTTATCAAACATTGGGTTATTGAGTTCTATTTTTTCTGTTTCTTCCTTGTCTGGCCTTTTCTGCTGATTTATCTCTACATTCTTTAACCAATACCAGGTGGTTTTCATAACTACTGCTTTATAATATGGTTTGAGGTCTGCAAGTGATATTTCCCTTTTGTCCCTACTTATTTTCATCATTTCTCTTGATATGGTAGAACTTTCATTTTTCCAAATAATTTTTTTGTTCTTTTATCAAGTTTTGTAAAGTATCCCCTTGATAATTTGATTGGCATGACATTCAAGGTATAAATTAATTTTAGTAACATTCTAATTTTTATTTATATTGACATGTACCACTGGTGAGATTCCTCTGGTTAAGTTATTCTTTATTACTTTAAGGAACACTTTGCAATTGAATCTATAGAAGTCTTTTGTGTTCTTTGGTAGGTTAATTCCCAGATATTTTTTGCATTTTATAGTTACTAGGAATGGCATTGTCCTTCCTATTATTGCTTATTGTGTTATATATTAGTAATATATAGAAAGGCTGTTGATTTTTGATGATATATTGTAGCTTGCAACTTTCCTGAAGCTATTAACATCTCAATTATTGATTCTCTATAATTTCCAAGTAAATCATCATATCAATAGCAAATAGGGAAAATAAGATTTTAATTCAATTCAACAAGCATTGGTTAGGTATTATTTAGCATGCTTAACATGAGACATACAAACACCTAAAGGAAGTAATTCCTGTTTTCAAGGAGTCTATATGATACTAATTGAAAGCAATATGTAAATAGATAAATAAATATAGAAATATGCAAAATAAGCACAAAGCAATCTGAAGTGGAAACACTAACAACCTGGAGAGTCAGAAAAGATCTTTTACCAAAGGTGACATTTGAGATAAGACATGAGATGCCGAGAAGCAAAGACGGAGAGTTATCTTAAACATGGCACAGAGGGGAGAACTGCAAAGGCACAGAGATGGGGGAGAAAAAAATGTTGTGTAAGGGTGATATCGAGTAAAATAGTTTGATTGGAATTTAAAGTGTGTGAAGGAGATTAACAGCATGAGCCTTCAAATATGGTCTGGAGTTAGACTGAGAAGGGCTTGTCTTGCCAAGGAAATTAGTTTGTATTTTATCCTAAAAGCAATCAATGCAGCTTCTTTGGCAGGGAAGCATCATGGTCATACCAATCATATCAATTTAGCACAGCGGTTCTCCACCTGTGGGTTATGTTCAATTTGTAACAACGAAAATACATCCTGCATATCAGATATTTACATTACGATTCATAACAGTAGCAAAATTACAGTTATGAAGTAGCAAAGAAAATAATTTTATGGTTGGGGGTCACCGCAACATGAGGAACTGTATTAAAGGGTCGTGGCATTAGGAAGGTTGGGAACCACTGATTCAGCAGCTTTGTGAAAAATGAATGGGAGAGAGAAGAGGTTGAATGTAGAGTGAAGTAATGTAGTTCAATAGGCCAGGTGAATGATGACAAGGGCCTGAAGTAGGGTGGTGGCTGCTTGAACAAAGAGAAGAGGATGAAGTTGTGGAAGTGGAATTGGCAACTGTTACAAGTAACTATGTACAGCTGAAGGAGAGTATGGAGTTGGAGATAACTCATAGGCTATAAACGGGTGACTGGAAGAACAGTGGTATCGCCAATAGGAAAAAGGAAGGTAGGAGGCAGGATGGACTTATTTCTTGTTTTATTAGAATTGTATAGAAAGGCTGTTGATTTTTGATGATGGACTAAGTTAGACAAGTTAAAACAGCTAAGTTAAAGGTATGTTGAGTTTGAGATGCCTATAGGGCTGCCAGATGGAGGTGTCTATAAGGGCACCTAGACATGTAGAACTGGAATACTGGAGAGATATGAGGACTCAACACATAGATATAGGAGTTGCCTAAAAAAAGATGATATTTAAACCCCTGGGAGCTAATGAGATGACTAAGAGACAGATTGTAAAGAATGAAAAGAAGAGGGCCCATATTAGAGCCCTTGGCATTTTGATACAACATATAATGTATTGGACATAGATGATGACCCTGCAAAGGATACTGAGGATTGGACAGAGAGCTAGGAAGAGAATCAGGAGAGAACAATGTCACAAAATCCACACAAGAATAGTCAGGTGTAGAGAGAGGGTGGTCAGTAGTATAAGATACTGCCCAATTTTCAGTCAAGTGGTGAGCTCTAAAGTTAGGTTGTAAGGCATTGAGAAGTGAGTAGGAGGTATGAAAGTCAAAGTAATCAAAGTAGACAACTTTTTCTACCAAACATTTCTAATTGAAAAATGTGACTGTGAGAATAGCAATAGATACCAACTCTTGTATCTATTTTCCTAACTATAAAGTATTTATGAAAATATTCTGCCCAAGCATCTAGAGCATCCTTAATGAGAATGGAACAGACAGACTTTCATAATGTTTATATGAATTGATTTTTTTTTAAATCACACAATTGACTGAAAAGTGCAGACACTCTAAGATCCTTTTGCAATTATTAAATTTTTTTGTTTATAACTTTTGGTTCAGAATTAGAAAATGTCACTTTAAAACCTTTTTTTCAATAATATGTCTCTGATGCATATAAAAATTATATTAGACTCCTTGGGAAATGAAATAGTAGAAATAACTTTGCTCAATGATCTTTTGATTATTAATATCAAATGAGACAAAAAAAACAGAGATGTATGCTCACCAAAGGTGTTTGTCACTGTCATGTAGACTGGTACAGAGACCAAGTAGATGAGAAATTCCCTATAGGTGATGGGCTCCTCCAGATGCTCCTTTTTGTGGATAACATTGGGTTTGTATCAAACCTCAAAACATTGCAGAGCCTCCTAAATAAAATCCACAGTCACTCAAAAGAGTTTAACCTAACTATTCACCCAGGAAAAACTAAATGAATGAAGAATGTCTATAGTCCAGACCTGTGATTCTCAACCTGTGAGTCGCAACCCCTGTGGGGGCTGAACGATCCTTTCACAGGAGTCACAGGGGTCGCCTAAGACCATCAGAAAACACATATTTCCGATGGTCTTGGGAACTGAGACACTGCTCCTCTATTGGTCTCCAGGTGGGTCTGCCCACATGCAGATATTCCCACATATGAGTATTAAAGGGTTGCAGCATTAGGAAGGTTGAGAACCACTGGTCCAGACTATAATATGCACTTGAATGGACAGCCCACAGATTTTAGTCATCAGTACATATACCTTAAGTGGACAGCCTACAGATTTCATTCATAGGTACATATATGTCTTAAATAGATACTGCAGACAGACAATCAACTGGACTGAGAATTGGAAATGAAGAAAACAGAGGGCTGGGCTGCATTTGGGGAATTACACTGTTCTTTTAATGACCCAAATTTCTGAAACTGAAACAAAGAACACCTTTGTAGTATAAGTCATTAGTAATAAAAGGCAATGGAGAGATGAACGGTGAATGTGAGTTAAGCTCAAGAATTGTGCACAAGAATAGACCAAAAAATGTATCATCAAAGAGATGTGTGACTGGAAAAGAAGAAGAACCAGCCATTTAGCAAAAGCAAGAGGTTGTCACCCATATAATAGCAAGAAGATTAAAGAAATCATGTTGGGTAGAACCTCTGTGAAGAATTTATAAGAGGACACAGACATGTCATACAAAATACGATGTGGATGGTTTGCTCTTTACACAGTTGGAGGAAGTATCCACTTTGATGAGATTACATTGAGAGATCTGTAAATATACTAAAACAGTAATTTTTGTAGTATGACCTAGGGATCCTTGGAGATTCCTGAGATCCTCTTGGAAGTCTGCAAGGTCAAATCCATTTTCATAGTCATCTTGTTTTAAATCCTAATATAGTAAGTAACAATAAAAATAGCTGACATAAACAAGTAGTCTTTGGGGGTCCTCAATAAATTTTAAGGGGATAAAAGGATCCCAAGACCAAAACTTTTGAGAACTACCATATTGGAGTACTCAAAAAATAATGTCTATAAGTGGATTCTAAGGTCACAAATAGCAACAAACGAGACAGGTTATGTTCCATTTTGTCTTTTTGTCTCAAATTTATGGAAGCAGTGGAACTTGAGCTATGGCTTGAAGGAATTGTGGGCCTTGAACATGGGGAAAAGGCAAAGGTGGGTATCTCAAGGAAGGAGAACATCATTAGCAAAAGCAAAAGATGGGAGTGTAGTGAGAGACTCTAAAAATGGGATTCTATTTGCCAGCCTGCTCAGTTTTCAGTATGCCTTTATGTCAGCATATGTGAATGCTGTCTGCTTTAGACTGTAAATTCCTAGAAGACAAGACTTCTTCCAGTCATTCTGATTTGCAACCTAAGAATCACTGGAAACTTTGCCCTCTCACTTCCCTTCTATGGGTTCTTAGTGTCAATAAAAGCACATTAATATAGGAATTTTGATGATGAAGTCGTTCACAGTGATGGTCTATATTTTTAAGTCAATAATTTGTGGATTTGAGAGGATGGCTGTGGGTGTTTATAGAACAACCAGCAATCCTGCTTTTGCCCATTTTACCCTATGCTATGATTCTCTTTCTTCCTTAACAAACCACTACATATCTGAAACTTAGACGTTCTTCCAGCTATCTGATCTGGGGTGAAATAGAGAACTTACTAGTTTCACACCAGTCCTCATGGGAACCATCTTATTTGTGCTGTGTTGAGGTGCTGGGCTAGGAAGTCTCCTTCTCAGATGCACCCCATGAAAGCCACCAAAAGGACTGGGGTCTGGAACGTGAGGCTTTGCTTCTCTTCCTGTCTCAAGAATATTAGGAATAAAAAGCCCCAAACAAGCACACCTTACCAGAACATCTTGTGTCTCTATCTTCAGAAGGGTGGAATTCTCAGCAGTGCAGAAATGTTCACAGCCCTGCCAAGTATTGCTTTCCTTAGAGAAACAGTAGCAACTATCCTTGTGCCACTTCCATTTCTTTGGGCAGGGACTACATCCGTGTTCTGGGAAAGAATCCAGACATTGTATTGGTTTGATTTGTTTAGCTGTACTCCTCTCACTTTTTTTTTTAATAATAGAGTTTTCTAGGGAGGAGGGAGGATGAAGAGTGATCAGGAAGTAAGAGTGAAGTAAGGAAGAAAAAAAAAAGCAATGATAAAGCATTTTGTTTCTTTTTTTAGAGGAAAGAAGTCAGAAGTAAATCCCTCCTCCAAGTGACTGTCACTACCCTCTTAAAGTGAAATAATGTCTCAATCAGATAATCAATCACTCTATCAAGAAGCCTTCATTAAGTATTTACTAGGTGAACAACCACTGGGGAGTCAAAGTTAAAAGTGAAACAGGACCTGCCTTCAAGAAGCTTACTGTCTAAGAAGTTCTAGATAACACCCTTTTTTAATTCCCCAAATTTCTTCATACCCATCTGCTTTCCTAGACTTCTGGAAATTGAGAAACATTATTCTGCAAGCTTCAGTACTTCATCCTACCAGGAGCCAAATTAACCTTCCTCTTCCTTCACTTATATGTGCTTTCCGTCTGCCCCTTTTTCAGTTATTTAAAAATGTTTTTGAAGGACACGGGTTGTCGTTCCTTTCTTTGTATTCCCAGTGTTTAGCATAGTGCCTGGCATGTAATAGGTGCTTAATAAATGCTTATAGGCTCCGACTTTTAGTTGATTTCCACTTGGACAGGTGTTTCCAATGGAATGTCCCAGGGATATGTCCTCGGCCTTATACTACTAAGCCTTTTTGTCAATGACTTGGACAAAGGTGTGATTATAACTTTATAGGGAAAAGAAATCCAAAAGAATGTTCCTAGCATGTTGGATGACAAAATTAGGATCCAAAAAATTTCTCAGCAGGTTAGAATGATGGGTCAAATCAAATTAAATTATTTTAATAGAAACATATGAAATTTCCTGAATTAATATTAAAACTAATCAACCGTACAATTGAGATGGAGGAATAATTAATATTTTTAAAACTCTGGGTTTTAGTGAACTGAAAGTAGACTGAGTTGACATCAAACAGTTCAAAAAAGCAAAGATGCTCTTAGGTTGCATTAAGAAAAACTAAGACTCCAAAACATGGGAGGTTATAGCCCCATTGTACTCTTCCTTCTGACTAGAAGACTTCAAGAGAAGGTGGGATGACTTAGGAAGAAATAATCAATCAATAAACATTTATTAAGTGCTTTCTGTGGCACTGTGCTAAGCATTGGGACACTGCACTAAGAACAGAAGGGGCAGCTAGGTGGCCTAGTGAATAGAGTGCTGGGACTGGAGTTAGGAAGACCTGAGTTTAAATTCGATCTCAGTACTTAGCACAGTTCCTAGCACATAGTAAGGGCTATGTAAATGTTGGCTATTATTATTATTAGTTAGTATTTACATCCAGATACAATTAGACTTGATGGTCTTTTCCAGCTCTAAGATTCAGGGACTTTAACATAGGAAAAAAAAATTGTTAAACAGCAAATCATCAAAGAAAAATTTCTGAATGTTGAAACCCCTGTCCCAAAGCACATTGGTATGAGATTCTCTCCTTACTAGGGGAGATAAAGACCCTGCCCTATGTCAGGGTAGGATTGGGGGGAGCTAGTGAGAGGCAATGGAGATTCAGCCTTCACCAGTCCCTTTTGGGACTCTACAAGAGAGAATCTGTGTAGAGTCCCCATTTTGGGATTCTTCAGGGCCATTTCCCTTTCGGTACTCTTCTAACGGAAGTTCCCCTTCTGGACTCTTCAGAGCCAGACCCCTTTGAGACCAGTCAAGCTCTGAGTCTTCTTTGAAGCCGAATCATTTCAGGTATTCCTGACTTTTAGCTTGGTGAGAGAAGGTGGAAGAGGCCAACCTCACTTCAAGTTGCTGAAGATAAAGATAAGCACCTACTAGGTGTGCCAAAAATTGTGCTAAGGTAGCAATACAAGACAAGATAAAGAAGATAAAGAGTGGAGCTGGCAGTCCCTATCACTCATGCCCTCAGCTTGTCCACAAGAGACCTTGTGGAATTTCCATTAGGGTGAGATCCAGGACTGTCTTTCTGTTAAGTTGAGTCATCTTGCTCCCAATGAGAGAACTTCCTTCTGGATTATCTGGTATATATTCTCCCATATATATCATCTCTGATTTGTTTTTCTATAATATGGATAAATGAGCTTTCCTTCCCACCCCGCCCCTGTCATTCACTGTGTGTTCACTGTGGAACTCACATTAGGTAGCAAAGGAGTCAAACTTCGGATACAAGGCTTGGGGTCCTCCTTCCTCCCCCAAAAGACAAAGCAATTTAAAGCTCCCCCCAGTCCTACCCCTGACATAGGGCAGGGTCTTTATCTCCCCTAGTAAGGAGAGAATCTCATACCAATGTGCTTTGGGACAGGGGTTTCAACATTCAGAAATTTTTCTTTGATGATTTGCTGTTTAACAATTTTTTTTTCCTATGTTAAAGTCCTTGAATCTTAGAGCTGAAAATCCAAAGGAGATTGAAAAGTACCATGTAGCTAGGTTATGAAGGGCTTTGAATGACAATATTTAAGGGAGCAGATAAATACAATTTTAGCCTATATCCCCCTCTCTCTGAGAATTCACTCTGGCGCCAGCTTACTGCTTCCCCTCTAGGCAGGAATAAAAGTATCCCTTGGATGGTAAGGAGAGAAAAGTTTTGAGATGTCTCTTCTTCCTCAGCCTTTGCCACATGCAGACCTCTCTACAAATGTGGGGCTCACCACTTCCTTTCGCTATAGTGCCCTATCACGCAGACAAATAACAGGGGGCTTACCTCCAGTTTTGTTATAGAGCTCCCGACAGAGCTTTTTAGCCAAGTGCAGCAGAGAATCTGTGAGCTTTCTGTTCTGGGTCTGGAGAGAATGCAGCTGTCTAGAAAAGTTTGCCAGTCTTTCTTCCTTTTGAGTGACAATATCCCTCTGGGTGATTGAGAGTTGGTTGATCTGAAAAACTGATCCACTGACATGGTGAGAATGTGTATTGGAAATGCCCTTATCACTATATATCACTTATATATAGACTTCCTTGCTCTACTTTCTGTATCCACTGTCTACCCACTGGCACAACCCAGGCTCTCACTAAATGATTATATGGGTAATACAGATTGCTCTAAAATGGATTAGGGCCTGGGGCAGAAGTGTACCAGTAAATATCTAATATCAGGCTTTCTGTTTACATGACACACTTTGAAATTTAATCTGCATTTTTATATATAACATTTTTCTCCATCACTTTCTTTAAAAATCAATCAATAATATTTATTAAACACCTATTGTGGACCAAGCACTCTGCTAAGCTAGGAATACAAAAAGAGGGAAAAAGACAGTCCCTGCCCTCAAGGAACATAGAATCTAATGGAGGAGATACCAGGAAAACAAATATATACAAAGCAAGTTATATACGAATGGGGGAAAGGAAATAATTAACAAAGGGAAGGCTCTGGACTTAAGAGGGCTTGGGGAAGTCTTCCAGTAAAAGATTAGATTTTAGTTGGTATTTCAAAGAAGCCAAGGAAAAGATGAGGTTTTAGTTAGGATTTAAAGGAAGCCAAGGAAGTCAGTAATGAGAATGAAGGAGGCAAAGTGTTGCAAGAATGGGAGGTAGCCAGAGAAAATGTCCAGAGCAGAGAGATGGAGTATCCCGTCTGTGGTGAGGCCAAAGTCATTGGATAGAAGAGTATGTGTTGGGGACTAATGTATAAGGAGATTGAAAAGTACCAGGTGGCTAGGTTATGAAGGGCTTTGAATGACAAACAGAACATTTCATATCTGATCCTAGAGGCAATAACGAACCACTGAGTTTATTGAATATGAAGGATGGGGGTGAGAGAAGGGTTTGACATGATGAGATCTGCACTTCCAAAAAATCACTTTAGTGATTGAATGGATGGATTGGGGTGGGGAGAGACCTAAGGCAGGCAGAGCCACCAGCAGTCTATTGCAATAGTCCAATGCATGATGTGATGAGGGTTTGCAACAGAATGGTGGCAATATCAGAAAAGAAAAGGGGACACATTTGAGAGATGTTGCAAAGGTGAAATTGACCAACAGATTGGATATTGGGAGTGAAAGATAGTGAGGAATCCAGGATGACCCCTAGATTGTGAGGCTGAGGGATTGGGAGGAGGGAGTTACCCTCTATAGTAATGGGGCAAGTTGGAGGAGGGGAAGAGTTTAGGTGGAAAAAAAAATGAGTTTTGGACATATTAACTTTAAGATGTCTACTGGACACCCAATTTGAGATAGTCTATACAATCAACAAAACAATGAGATTTGCTGATTTTTCCAGGTGTAAATGTTCAGATTAAAAATTTAACAGCTGACTCTACTGAGCCCCTAAATCTTCATCATTCACATCTCAGGGCAAACCCTAGACCTCCAGTACAATCCTGGGTTTGAGTATATACTTACATTCAATCCCTAATACTCCCAGTCCAATCAGCAACACCAGGCACAAAGTCAACAGAATTAGAGCAACTGGACGCCAAGATGGAGAAGTAATTGGGTATCCTAGGAAAACAAGAAGAATCGATGATCAAAAGAAGTGGTCTTTCTTTTTTTTTTCCCTGGAACTAATTCAGCAATAAGCAAACTCAATCAAACAACAAAGATTTAAGTGCCTATTACCCACCAGGCACTGGCAGAGTTGGAGAACATAAAAACACAAATGGAAATAGTCTTTGGTTAGTTTCAGTAGTCAGTGAGGCTCAAAGATACTCATTCCATTACTGCATAAAGCCAGACACTCTCCTAAATCTCTTAATGTCATGAATTAAGCTTTATATTTGTATATTATACACTTAATTTACATCATGTTATACATAATATTATATATATTTAATTTATATTTATACATTATATACTTAATCACAGCTCTGTGATCACAGACTCAAGAACAAGAGCTATACATCCTTAGAGATTGTTTAGTTAATCAATCAATAAGCATTTATTAAGCACCTACTACATTCCAGGCACTAAACTAGACACCGAAAATACAAAAAAAAAAAAAAAGAGCTAGTTCCTGACTTCAAGGAGGTTCTATTCTACTTGAGGGATACTACAGAGTCATAGATAAATTAATAAAGTACAATGGTGGGGAAGGACCAGAAATTTCCAAGTGTTGGGAATAAGAAAAGGTCTCTTGAAAGAAATAGAACTTGAGTGGAAACTTTACAAAGGGAGGTTGGGTTCAGAAGAGAGTACTCCAGGTATGGAGGGCATGCTGTTGCAAAGTGATGAAGACAGAAAATAGAATATTGTGTACAAGGAATAGCAAGCGGAGTGGTTTGATTGTGGGGACAGAGGGTATAAAATAGAGTAATTGTAATCAGCCTGGAGAAATAGGCTGGGATCAAGCTGTAAATAACCAAGAAGTTTACATTTTAATGCAAAGGTAATGGGGTGCCACTGAAGCTTCCAGAGCTAAGGAGTGAAGTGGTCGAACCGGCATTTTAGAAATATCAATTTGCCAACTTGCTGTATGGCAAACAGACTGGAGAGGAGAGAGATATTATATATTTCCAGACAAATTTTGAGTCCATTATAATAGTCCAGAAAAGGGGTGATGAGGACCTAGACTAGGGTAGTTCTGGTGTGAGTAGGGATAAAAGGATGAGGGTGAAGGATGTCAGTTGTGGTGGAACTGATAAGACTTGGTAACCAATTGAACTTCGAGGGAGAGTCTGATCCTTAATATTAAGATAGAGAATCCTGAAGAAGTAAAATGATTTGTTTGAAGATACAAAGAAAGTAGAGCTGAAGCCAAATCCTCTGACTCCAAGTCCATTATACCATTGTGCTTGCCTGGTTTTGGTGGGCTGCCAAAAGTGAGACACAAAATATACAGAAGTCATTATCCCTGTCCTTTGAGAATTTGGAATTTAACTGGACAAAAACAAAAGAAACTAACTACATTAATTGGGGGGGGGGGGGAACAGGAATCTCTAGTTTTCAGGAACAACCTTTCTCATGTGCACTAGTCATACTTCCTCCTCCTCTCTATAAACCCCTCCCTCCTTCCTTTTTCTGGAACTTTCCACATCTGAAGTCTTCTATGCCTATTAGCCTCCAAACCAGAAAAGTCTAGCTTCCCAGTTTATTAGCTGTGACGGCAAAGGCAAAGAAAATAATGAAGGATACCACCCTTCCCCCCAAAACACTTGTGTCACCTGGATCCCTGAAATGCTTTCATGAATACAACTGTGAGCTCAGAAGTCTTAGAAAGAGCCTATGGTGACAAAGTCAGCAGCCTCTGGAAAGAACACTGTACTTAGTACAGTGCCTGGTACATGGTAGGCACTTTATAAATGCTAATTCACCAACCAACTAGACTCTCTCTTTCTGCCATGCCTTGAAGGCCATCAAGCCCAGGGCTCTCTGTGAAAATCCTTGGGTGAATCTGATCTTTTTTTCCTCCCACTTTAAAGGTCTCATTCTTGGGCCCAGTGGGAGAAGTTGTTCGACAGACATAGTTTCAAATGGGCCAGCTGCTAGCCCCAGGGGATCCTGCTCTCATGCCCTTCCCTTGTTGCCCTGGCTTCCTCTACCATATCCCTTTGGATGTCTGCACCTGCCATTCCCCCTAAATGCAACAACTAGAAAAGGATATTAATGAAACATGTTTTAAAAAAAAAATTTAAAAGAAACAAAAGGGTCTATTACTTTTAGCATTGATTAGCTCAGCTATTAGGTCAGGTTCCTTGAGTTCCAATAATGGAATTATTATAATATAATAATGGAATGTTAAGGGGACACACAAACAATACTGGAATTATTTAAATGAAATAGGAAACAATCAAGAATAGAACCTTTTCTTACAAAAGTTTTTTTTTTTTGTTTTGTTGTTGTTTGGAGAGAGGAAGGCAGGGTAATTGGGGTTAAGTGACTTGCCCAAGGTCACACAGCTAGTAAGTGTCAAGTGACTGAGGCTGGATTAGAACTCAGGTCCCCCTGACCTCTGGACTGGTGCTCTATTCACTGTGCCACCTAGCTGTCCCCCCTTCCCTTTTTTTTCCAGGCAGTGTCAGTTGAGAAGCATTTCTTTTGGGCTGGACAGCACTCATGCTAATGTCTAGGGATACAAAGAAAGACCAAAATTGAAACAGGTCCTTGTCCTCAGGGAATTCACCTTTCATGAGAGAGATACCATGTTACATATCTCATATACCTATGTCACAGGCACATGGAGATACCTTGATAACTAGGTCCAGACAAGATACTTTATGTACAATGTAAATGGGAGGTAATCTTGGAGAGAAGGTAGTAATAGTGAGGATGAGAGTCGGGGGAAGGGAGGCAGGAGACTGGGAATGCATCTTGCAAAAATGGTAAGCTTTGACCTGAGTCTTGAAGGTAGCCAGGGAACCAGAGAGGAGGAGGGAGAGCATTCCAGTCATGGGGAAAAGAGAGAGCAAATGTGTAGACTGGAGATGGAGTTTAGTGTATGAGGAACAAGTAGCTTAGTGTAGCTGGGTCAGAGGCTACTATACCTGAATTGTAGCACATAGGGAAAAGTAAAAGGTGAGAAGACCAATTTTTACATGTTGTAAAGCATTTTAAATACCAAATAGAGGATTTTTAAAAATTTGATCCTGGAGGTAATAGGGAGCCAGTGGAGTTTATTGAATTGGGAAGGAGGTTCACATTATAGTATTTGGATTTTAGGAAATACCACTTTGGCAGCAGAATAGAGGCAGGGAGTTTAGAGTTGGGCAAGGAGACCAACCATTTGAAGACTGATCCATCCAGACATATATCCAAGCTTAATAACTGGGCAAAATGATTTATATGATTCCGTTAAGATTGATATTGTGAAGTTTTATCCTAATTTGCCCAGAGAATTATACTAATTTTGTCATTTGCAATGGATCCTGGTCCTTGGGATCTTTAATTTATGTCCCATAATAGTAACAATGATACAATTCACCTTCCTAAGGTTCCCTCTGGGATAGTAAAAAGAAATTCAGCATGTCTCATAGTTATATCCATAGATAGGTCATGCTTTCCCAGATCATTTGGAAAGAATCATCTTTTTCTAATTACATTTTGGATTCTATTCTACTCTGATATTTTCCTCCTCTTCTTTATCCAGAAATTACTTATCCTTGCTATAGTTGAAAATTTTCACCAATATGACTCTTAAAAGTTTTCCAAAGTAGGCTTAGTGCCTAGTTCAGCTTGAACCTTTTTGTCTTTGAAAAGAAGTATAGCGTCAGAATTTCTCTGACTCCCTCCTTTAATCCTCCCCCCCCAATGCTTTTACTCGCTCTGTGTTTTCTCCTTAGGCTGAGTTTAATGTTCTTTAAGATTATTCCAAGTGCCCTCGACTTTAATGAGGTCTCTCTCAAGGGGTTCCATCCCGGAACAAAGCGGCTTTTCATGTACTGAAACTGCCTGGGAGGTGCCTCTGTTTGGCTTGGCTTTAACTGGATTTTATTTTTTAGAAGGAAACTCCCATACTGTTTACCGAAGCATGTTTGGCAAAGAGGTATGGACAGGTCAAAGAGTGATATAAACATCCCGGAGAATAATAATATATGTATATAAATAGTCCTGTCCTGTATCTCAATACTTAAAAAAAAAGTCTATCGTCAGTCTGAAATTAGAAATATTTCCACTTTGTATAAAACTTGCCAAATACTGTGTTCTCCTGGCATAGGATTCTCAAGGTCACTTCCATATAGCAGTGAGAATCAGAGTGAGTAGGACATTAGTAAAGGAAGGACTATGTGAAAGACCATGAAAATATATGCTTTATCTGCCTACACAATGTAGGATAATTTCCCCAGACTTTAAATAATGAATAGTATTTGAATCCTAGAATTGTACTTATTTTGTATCTAAGAAGGGGCTGCATTATTCATACAGGAAGATGCAGAATGTCAGACTTCTATGCAGACTGATGCTTGGATGCAAGGATTCCATCAGGAGCTGAAAGCTTGAACGAGATGGAAGAAAATAGAGAGCCACATGGAAAGGGGACTTTGAGGTGTTCTTGAACTGTTGTAAGAGGAGCATCATAATGGGGTGCTTTGATGCTAAAGGACACTGTCCATTGTACAGGAGATATTGGCATTCCAACTGTACTTGGTTCATCCAAGTTCCAAGAAGACAAGGACCCATGAATGCCACTATGCATGGAAAAAGCTGGCAACCCAAAACTGAAATTAAAGTCAGAGTATGCAATAAACTTCACAGATGATTAGTAAGAGGAAACTGGGGAATGATGAATAGTTCCCTCACCCCATTTACCCATACATTGAGAACCAGTTTCTTTATCTCCTTCTAAATTTTCTCATAAAGGGTTTTTTCCCCCTCTATCCACTACCTCAGGAAATACAGAAAGTGTAACTTATTTGCATATGGGAGGGTGGGGGGATTGTCAGAGACTGATTATACTACTTGAATCTCTCATTCTAGTGACTCCATTAAATACTTTTGCTAATGGATTTGTGATTTTTGCAAGGTCTGTAAATAAAGAATATTGTACAAGTAGAGGCTTGGATCTTAATTTGCATAAATTTACCTCCCCAAAAGAAGTTCAACTGGAAACAGTAATAAAGGGCTCCAGAGTTAGAATTCTCCAAACTTTCAAAGGTTCAGTTGTTAGACATGGAAGATATGTTGTTGATAGATTTCTGACAATTGAGTAATTAATCCTCATTAGACTTCTTCACCCATTACCAGGGCCTACAAGGCAGATAGGCTCATGATCTTCTTCACAGTTCTCCACCCAAGTCCTACTTACTCTAATAGTCACCATGATGTAGAGAAGTCCTTGAGAAGACCATTCAAGTGAAGTATAATTTCCTACACATCTTATACTAAGTGGAAATGCTTCTACTCCAGATCTGGTCGTAGACAACATATCTGGAGTCCAAATACTAGCTTTGCTAAGATGGAGAGAAACTTTACACTGGGTTGGCACAGATGTCTCATGCATCTGGTTTTTAAGGCATAGAAGGGTTGTGATGTGCATCAGTGGGACAAATATGCCGACAATGAAATCAAAGCTCTTTTGAATTAAGTATCTTCACTGCCCCCTTTGTAATGTGGGGACTAGGGGGGCAGGGAGGGGAAGATGTCTGAGTCTTTAGAGATGGGAAAATATAGAGAGGTACCTCACCCCAAATCACACAGTAGATTGGTGGCAAAGCTAAATTTTCAAGCTTCCTGTCTTGTGCTCTCTCTACAATAGAGTGCATACTCATCTTCAAAGGGAATTGAGAATTCAACTCTCTGTACAGATAATAACACCAGAAAGGTAGAGTGAATCAGTCCCTCAAAGGGCTGTGGCCATTACTCTTCTGGGCGTGTGTGTGTGTGCGCGCGCGTGTGTGCGTGTGTGTGTGCATGTGTGTGCATGCATGCATGTGTGTGCATGTGTGTGCGTGTGTGTGTGTGCGTGTGTGTGTGTGTGTCATTTGTGTATTCTTTCTGACCCCTATTCTACCTCTTGAATATATTTTTGTTTTTCTTCCAAAACAAATGTTTTTCTTTTTGGAAGTTTCTCAAATTATATTTATTTTTTCTTTAATCTGCATATGTGGACTATAGTGAACACACCCATGAGCTGTTCACAACAGATTGATCAAAGTTTGGTTCCAAATCATCATTCCTGCCATATGCTTCCAAATAAAGGATAAAATTCTATCTAAAAATTTTGTATTACCTACAGAAGAATTCCTACATGACTAAAATGATAGGGAAAGGGGGGGAAGGAGAGGCCCAAAGGCAGGGATTATTGTATGGAAGAAATGTTGGATCAGTTCTGGTTGGTTCTGGTGGACAGACCTAGGAAGAATGGATGAAAGTTGGAGAGGAGAAGCTTTAGAACAATTTTAAAAATGTAATGGATTGATTTAGGCAGAGGTGGGTTCTCCTTCACTAGAGGTCTTCAAAGCAAGGTTAGATGACCACTCATCTGGGATGTTGTAGAGGGAATTCCTGTCCAGGTAAGGCTTGGACTAGATGACCTCTGTGCTTGTTCCTGACTTAGCTTCTATGATCTGGAAGAAACTGGAACTTCTCCATATCAGTGTTTCACCTCAGAGGCACCTTTACCATTCATTCATTCAACAGACATTTATTTTATAAGACATGCCAATTTGGGATTCCATCTAAAGGGATTTAGTTACTGAAATACAATAATAAAATCACTTTCTAACGTATCAAACTTATCTCACACTGAGGTGATTTTATTCAGTGGCACGCTGCACCAGCTCATAGTCTTTATACCTCAAAATAAAAAAAGCTGACAAAGCAGAGTTTGCTTTATTATTTTGTTGATTGCATAAGAAAATATTGGAGAAAACATTAATAATGCAGATTAAACTTCAAAGGGTGTCATGTGTACAATTTTTTCTGGAGAGTTGGTTGTTAAATATTTACCAGCATAGTTCTGGTTTTACCACTTATATAGATGCCAAAGACAAAGTTATAGAAAAGTTCCAATATACTACCAACTTCTCATGGATCATATGATTTCAGAGCTGGAAGAGCCATTAGAACTCACCTAAGAGGTTTAAGAGAGAAATCATAATATAGAAGATAGAGGATTGGATTTGGAGTTGGGAAAACCAATCAAATTCCACCTTTGACACCAGCTGAGTAGCTAGTGTTTTTTCAGTTATCAACTCTTTGATTCCCTCATCTCCACAATAGTGATGATGACACTTGAGGGACCTATTCCATGGGGACATTTATGAGGCTCCAGGGAGAGAATATACATACCATGCTTTGCAAACTTTAAAGGGAAAGAAAAATGCCAGCTATTTATTATCACTGTCATGGTTACTATGCTTTGCATTCTCTTTTTAGAGATATTTAGAGAGATTTTTAGAGATGTTTTCGAGATTCAGTGATTAGTCTAACATCCCACAGGGAAATCCTCTGACCCTCCTTTTTGTTTTTGGTTTGTGGTTTGTTTGTTTGTTTTTTGTTCTTGCTGCTATTTTGTAATTGTTTCCTCTAGGTCCAAAGTTCTAAGGATTCTAGCATGAAAGAAATTGATTTCCCTTTCACCTGCCCTCCTCATCTGGGTCTCTATGAGTCTTCCACTTGTAATAGCAGCAGAAAACATCCAATAGGTTCAAAATATGCTAGGTGAACTTTGTCACACCCTTATCTTGCTTCTTGTCATTTCTTCTTGACATCCATACTTCAGAGAAGGGGAGACAAGGTCACTAGGATGCACATTAATAGGTACATACAATACCACCAGTACTGTTCAGTTGTGGAAAGAGAAAATGGGGTGGAAGTGGGGAAGAAGATGGAGAGGGAAGCTAGTGTGTCCAGTTAATATTTTTGACCCTGAACCATGAACTAGCTTTATCTAGAACCAGAGAAAACTAGCTGTTGGAATTCAGGTGCTCTCTTCCCCATCACATTTCCCTAAACTAAGAGTTGTCAAAGTATGGTCCATGGACCCTTAAGGATCTCTGAGACCCATTCAAGGTCTCTGTGATGTCAAAACTATTTTCATAATAATAACATGTTATTTGTCTATTAAAAATGATGGGCTGGTAAATATTTAACAACCAGCTTTCCATTAAAGAATGGATACTGACGACACACATTTGAGTTCAATCTGTATTACTAAGATTTTTTCTATCATTTTTAAAAGTCTGAAGACAATCAACAAAACCCTGATTTGTAGCATTTGCCAGTTTCTGGGGAGTAAATGCTCATGCTGATAATTTAACAGTTTGAACTGGCTCCAAAACACCCCTGTCTATTAAAATACTCTTCCCTTTGCCAACTACCTATCTGCAGAAGGTCATATTTTCTTCATATACTTCAACCAAAATGACATATCACACCAGACTGAATGCAGAAGCAGATATGAGAATCCAGTTTCTCCTATTAAGACAGACATTAAAGAGATTTGCAAAACTGTGTGAAACAGTGCTACCTTTCTCACTATTTTTTTTTGTTTTGGAAAATAGTTATTTTTCATAAAAAATATTACTTATGTTAACATGTGATGGGTTTGTTATTGCTACTTTTAGATGAACTAAATATTTTAAAATTTAATATTAATTTTTAATATAATAAATATCAATATATATGACTCACATAAACAAAAATATATCTTTGAGGTCCTCAATAATTTTTAAGAGTATAAAGATATCCTCAGACCAAAGGGTTGAGAATTACTGTTCTAATGAAACTTATATATTTTAGATAAGAATGGAATACTCTATACCTACCTACTTTATAAAAATAAAAGTGCATTGATTGAGAGAATTTCTCATCTGTACAGAAGATTTGAGAGAGGGGAAGGTACAACAGAGTTGGTTTACATGTTTCTTTTATGTTTATGCCCACATTATCAAAACCTGTATTGCCACTACATCATCCTTTAGTTAACTTTATTGGGAAGTCACTTTGGAGAGTAACACATTTACCTGAGTTGGTGATCACAGGTAAATATAGAGAATAGATTTCATATTTTAATATTTTGAGCAATATTCCATTTTGTCTCCTAGATCAAATTGAGACCCAGCCAATGAGGGGTTAATAAAAACTTTCACGGTCACCTGGATTTGTAGAAGTGGTGAGCATCTGCCTAGCTGTTTATAGCATATGGAAATACCACACTCTCTTAGGAAATGATTATGCATCAAGCTAGCACTAGGGAGTTACTAATAAGGCCAAGAATGGTATTTAAGTAGACCACCATCGTGTGGGCAACTTAGACATTTAAATTAGCTATCTGAATTCCACTGATGGGTATAGCATCCTGTGGGCTTAAGGAAGGCAGTACTCAAATCATAATTCAAGGGTCCCACGTGTGAGTGGGTGTTACATAGACAAAAAAGCCAAACAGACAGATATTCAAATCCAGGTCTTGTAGTAAGTAGGCATTTCTTACTAATCTATAGATCAAGGAGTATGAACTTTATATAGTAGAAATCATTGTAAATTCCTGAATTTGGTAAATGTGGTTTTAAGAAAAGTAGTCTGGCAGGAGTATAGAAAATAGATGAGAACAGGAAAAGACTAGAGTCAGGAAGACTTTAGCTAAGAAGCTATAGTCGTGGTTGAGGTATGAGGTCATAAGGCCTGAACTTGGGTAAAGACAATGGAAATGGAGAGGAACAAATAGATAAAGATATTCTGAGGAAAGAACACTATTAATTGGCAGCATATGAAAAGTAAAGGATGAAAGAGTAGTCAAAAGTAACAAAAGGGAATCTAGCCTGGGAGACAAGAAAAAAATTAGTCATTGGTAGAAATAAGGAATTTGTGTCGGGAGTTGATTTGGGGGAAAAAGGTAAGAAGTTCAGTTTTGTACAAGTTAGTTGAGTTTGAGGTCATGGGGAAACATCAAATTTTCAAACTAGGAAATAGATACAGCACTGCATTGTGATGGAGAGGCTACAAATGTTTCAGAACTGGGATTTCTGAGAAGGGTTGTGCTTCTTGGGCTTCTCCTTCATAACACAGGGCTACAGGGCATCAGGTTAGAACTACATGTGAAAATATGTAACTTTGGAAGTCTTCAACACTGAGGTAAAAGCTGAAACCGTAACAATGGTTGAGGGTTTTAAGAAGAGGCAGATAGGTGGAGAGAGTGCTGGACTTGCGGTCAGGAACACCTAAGTTCAAATCCTGTTTTAGACATTTACTGGGCAGTATGATCCTACTAAGGAATTCAAATAGCTAATTCAAATGTTTAAATTGCCTACATGGTGTTGGTTTACTTAAACACCATTCCTGGCCTTATCTCAACCTGCCTCAATTTCCTCATCTGTTAAATGGGGATTATTATAACACCTCCTTCACAGGGGTGTTTCAAGGACTAAATGAGATAACACATGCAAAGCATTTCAGAAGCCTTAAGTGCTAGCTACTGTTATTAAATAGTAAAAGGAAGAAGTACCACCTTCTTATTACCACTAGTATTATTTTTTAAACTAATACCAGATAATACATTCAAGTTGTCCAGGGATAATAATTCTATCACAAATGAATTATTCTGTTACCCAGAGAAATCCCTGAACCTTATTTTTGTAGCTGATTCTTTTTAAAAAAAATTTTATTTTTAATTTATTAAAAATTCTTTCTAGATTCTTTATAGATTTTTTAAATTCACTTTATCATTTTCCCCCAAATAGTGCTAATGTTGTCTGAGCTTGAAAAACATAACTATTTAGTTATAGGCACAGAGGGTGAGGTTTTTATGTCCAGATGTTTGTCTTCAAGATATGTTCTCTAGCCTCCACTCCCTGAATCATTAACCTTTCCCTTCAAATGGGAGGGGAAGCTGGGACGGGTTTCCTTCTCTGCTCCCCCTATCTCTCTGCCCCTGCTATCCCAGCAGCAGGAATTTGAACACTATGTTCTTTGATAATGTCAAAGCTTCCCTTCACTCACGGGAGTTTCCAGCCAAGCAGGAAGACCTGAGTTCATATTCCTCTGACACTACGCAACTATGGACAAGTTGCTTAACTTTTGGGTCTCAGTTTTCTTAGCTGTAAAATGGGATACCTGTAGCTCCTACCTTGTGGGGTGATTGTAAGGCTCAAGTAAGATAATCTATGTAAAGTACTTTTTAAACATTAAAGCATGCTATATGTGCCAATCATTTTTGTTCTGGAAATAGGGACAAGGCTTGTGATTTTATTGGCATAGAGAACTCCCACTTGAAAAAATTCACTCTACTTATGCAGGTTGCTACCTTCTCTGAAAGTTATAGCCTTAGAAATCTGTGAAGACAGACACATCATATGTGTGATGACCAACCTTGATAAACTGGACTCTTCTCAGCAATGCACAGCTATAAGACAACTCTACAAATCTCAGGATGGAAGGAGATACCTACATTCAGAGAAAGATCTAGAAAG
>CM053585.1:403281823-403301403 GCA_028646515.1 Pseudochirops corinnae
CTTGCTGAAATATGTAACTGATGCAACAATGCCTTCTAGCTCTGTATCTTTGATTATATGGTCCTATAACAATGTATATACATATGTACATGAATACATATGTACATCAAAATGCCACTGTTTCACATATAATACATATGTAGCAGTAAAAACCTAACAGCATATTCAAGTGTATTTATAGCAACCTAAGAGCTCACAAAAGCTCTCCTTCTTCTCCCCAAGCTGTACACACCAAGGCTCCTCTGTTCCTCATTTGCATTGACCAAGTGGTAAACCACTTTGTATCAACATCTTTGGCCTCCTCAGTCAAGAAACCCATTGACCGCAATGACTGTGACAATACCTGTGTTCTTGCTCTCTGGTCTCTGAGAGATGGTTAGGGCTTGGGAACGCAGGCTTAGGGTGGTCTCCCCATCATCATCCAGCATATCCAATGTACTGTTGTACTTTGCCTGCATCTGAATCCTTAGAGATGAGAAACTGCTACGGTGTTTGTTCTCCAGCTGCCCAGGATGTTGTAAGGCAGATCAATGCTGCATGAGAAGGAAAAAACATTCCTAATGCTCTGCACTGCTGGCTTCAGTTGCTGAGGAAGTCACCGACCCCTGTTCCTGAATGGAGAGGCCCAGCCCTTCTCCTGTGTACTTGTAGCAGTCAGAGTGGATGCCAAAGAGTCAAGCTGAGGGGAAACAATTTTTTCCCCCATTTGAACCGTCCTTACCTAGCTCTCAGTGAGAGGGCTGACCATCTTGGATCATTATCTGTTTTTCAATCTTTCTCCTTGCTAGTAAAGGCATTGTGAAATTTAATTCTTTTTGCCATAACAGATTAGCCCTCTCAGACACCACAGCTGTGGGGCGGAGAGGAAGGACCTGCATTGTTGGGGCCACAGGGATCCTTTGAAGCAAAAGGCCAAGTAAGCCTCAAGAGACCTTGATAGTAAGTCAGTCAACAAGCATTTATTTGGGTCTTGCTTCTTGCCAGGTACTATACTAAGCATTAGATTCCCAGAGTAAGGCAAAAACACCATCTCTGCCCTCAAGGAGCTCACATTACAATGGGGAAGAAAATGTGCCAAAAATTATCCATACAAGATACATAGTCTCAGAGGGAAGGCACAGTCAGCCAATTAACATTCATTAAGTGCTTACTAGGTCTGTGCCCAGGCGTTATTCTAAGTGCCGGGGATACAAAAAAAGACAAATACAACCTCTGCTCTCAGAGTCCACAGTTTGATGGAGGAGCAACACGGAAACAACTAAGTAGAAGCAAGGTATATACAGGATAAACTGGAGATGACCAATGGAGAGAAGCTGGCGTGGGCGGAAGAACCACCAGGAAAGGCCTCTAGCCTGAGGAAGCCAGGAAGTCAGGAGGCGGAGGTGAGGAGGAGAGTGTTCCACCATCAGAGCAGTCATTAGAGAAGAATGGAAAGACATGAAAACAAGAGAAGAAGCTTTGTGTGTGTGAGTAGTAGCAAGGATGCCAGCAGAGGGCCAGATCAAAGAATTTGTGAGGTGGAGTAAAGCGTAAGAGAACTGGAAAGAGCAGAAGGGGCCGGGCTATGAAGACCTTTAAATGCCGGACAGAGGACTGAGATCATGAGGAGCCACTGGGACTCATGTGGGCAGAGAATGTACTGGAAAAGGGAGACTTCATTTCAGAGACTTCCCAGGGAGCCCCATGAAGCCACACACCTGTGGCCTCTGTCCCAAGACCCAAGGGCTCTCCAGGCCTCCAGAGGCTTTTCTCCTAGTAGACCCAAGTAGAACCATCAGCTCTTATGCACTCTCCAGACTCCCCCAGGCCATGCTTTGATCAGCTCCTGCCCTGTGAGTTCATTGTTCTGGGCCTCACAAGACTCTGGATTGTCACCAGTCAAAAGGCTGGACTTTGACAGAAGGCCTTGAACAGTCTGACCCCATGCCTCCCACAGTGAACTCCTCTCTATCCTCTAATATTCTCCTTAATGGCTAGCATAATATTTCCTTGTCATAGCATCCCCATCGCAGTGTATCTAAATCCCTACTTATTTTAAAAAAAAAATCTATTTCACATCCCCCATGGCCCACTCCATTATTCCTATCTTCCTTAACTATATCCCTCAAAATGTTCCGTTCCAAAACTACCCACCCCTTCCACTGAGACTCTGGAACGCCCTCTCCATAGTAAACACACTTGCTCTCATCTAAAACTTTGTGCCGTTTCTCTTCTCACTCTTGCCATCTTCTGGCATTCATTGAGACCTGATGGGGTATATGGAGCAGACAGGGAGGACTAGTCTCTGATGTGAGGGTTTACTGATCCCTTTTCGGGGCTGCTTATTCACCTTTTGTATCTACCTTTCCCCCAACTCTCACTGGTAGCTCCAAGAAGCTGTAGCATGTGGAGCATCCACACCTTGGTAAATTATCTCAGCAAACAGGCTAAACCAGGTTGAAGACAACTGACAAGCCTCAAACCCAGTGGTGAATTAGGGGGATGTCTACCCTAAGCATGTGAAGACTTCCCCTGGTGGAAAGGGTAGATGAGAACAATTCATTCCAACAGCTACAAAGGCAACTGAAGCAGGACTGAGGAGCACTTAGAGCTTGGTCAGACATCAAAGACGTCAAGGTCACCCACTGCATCTGGGGTCATCGCCAGTCATCCTGACTTTGGACTTGCCACTAGACTTTAATGATTCTGGAAGAAAGTAAGGCTGACAACTTTGCACAACTCTGCCTCACTAAAATGGAACTCACACACAAGTCAAGACATCGCCTTCATGATGTCATTGGTCCTCTTAAAAAATGGAAGACAGACAACAAAAATTGAGACCTGATTCTCTCCTGATAACACTGTATTCCTTACTACCCTTTCCAGCACTGATTACTTTTTCCACTCATATTCCCTGACTCAGCAGTAATGGAGGGGGAGTTGGAATACACCCTGTTTCCCACTGTCACTTCTAAATTCTCAGTCTGCCATCATCATTCAGTAACCTCTCTTCCTTTGAAGTTCATTCAATCCAAAGTCATCACCCAATCAATATTCTGGCAGCTATTATCTATCCACCACAACAATCTCCCCCTTGCTTCAATGATTTGGGTGTCTGGCACCCTAACTCCTACCCTCTTACTAGGGGACATCAGCATACCTTGAACACCTCTAACCTTCCCAATTCCTCAATCTACTGAATTCCCAAGAATTCACTTTAGCTACACACAGAAATGGCCATTTTCTTGATCTTACCATCACTTAGAAGTGATTTCCATGTTCATGAACTCTGAAATTCTTTTATCAGATCATAATATTTTGTCATTCATCTTTGCCTTGATCACATTCTTTGATTTCACAAAGATCTCTAATCCCTTAACTCTTTGTTCTTTCCCAGGCCAGCATTGCTTCAAGGACAATCCTCTCCTCCCTCTTCTATCCCTATGCCTTGGTAAATTCAACTCTACATTGTCCTTTACACTACAGCCCCTTTGCCTTCTTATCATCTTATGTCCTGCCAAGCCCCAACCTGGGATTGCTCCCACCATCTATGGTCTTCTCTCCTATTCACATGCTGCTGAATAGAGCTGGGGAAAATTATAGAACTGTGCCGATTGAGTCCACTACAGATTTATGTTATCTACTCTGAACTAGGCTCTTACTGCAGCAAGTTAATCGTTGTTTTAGACCTTCCTAATTAATTCACTATCCCACTCAAGGAAGCGATTCCAGATCTTTTCATTTCTCCTCAATCCTTCCATAGCATCCTTCTCTTTGCTCTCTCAGCTGAAGACCCTCTCTAATACTTCACTGAAAAAAAAATGGAAACCATTTGCCAAGAGCTCCCTCTTTTCCACTCATCCTTATCTAATGTCATTAAAACATTTCCCCCCCTTTATTTCCTCTTTCACCTCTGTTTCACGTGAAGAGGTGACCCCTCTTGTCAAAGCAAACATTCACTTTTGATCTCATTCCATTTTCCCCAGTATATTGCTTTCTCTGTCATCTCCCTTTCTCACTAATTTTTAATGTCCTTATCTCCTGGTTCCTTACCTGATATCTGCAAGACATAGCCATATCTTCTCTACTCTATCCTTTAAAAACCCTTATTTGATCTGAACATTCCCATTAATTATCTTCCTATATCTCTCTTCCTTTTCAAGCTAAATTCCTTGAGAAAGTCATATGGTTACTATCACCACTGCCTCTCCTTTCTCTCTCTTCTAAACCTTCTGCAATCTGGCTTCTGCAATGATCATCCCAGTGAAATAGCGCTCCAAAGTTACCAAGGATCTCTTAATTGCCAAATACAGGAGCCTTTTCTTAGTCCTCATCTTTTGTGTCTACTCTGTAACCTTAAACACTGTTGATCACCCTCTTCTGTATAATCTCTCCTTTTAGGTTTTCATAGACCTCTTCCTTCCTGGCTCTCCTTCAACCTGTTTGTGTTTCTCCATTTTTCTTTGCTGAATTTTGCTCCAGGTCAGGGCTGCAACCTAGGAGTGTCCTCCAAAGCTCTGTCCTGGACCCACTTCTCTTCTTTCTCTACTTTGTCTCCCTTGGTAAATTCATCAATTACCATGGGTTTAATTATCATCTCTATTCAGATGATGCTAAGATCTATTTATCTAGCCCTAATCTCTCCTGACTTCCAATCTTGCCTCTTGAACTGGATGCCTAGTACACATCGCAAACCCAACACGTCCAAAACAGAACTCACTATCTTTTCCCCAAAACCCCTCTTCCCAACTTCCTTATTACTCTCAGAGGTACCAACCTCCCAATCACCCAGTGTCATCCTTAATTTCTCAATTGATTTCTCTCTATATATCTAAAATGTTGTCAAGTCTTACAGTTTCTACCTTCACCCCATCTCTCCTATGAGTCTACATCTCTCCACTCAGACAATCACACCCTGATGCAGGCCCTCATTACATCACACCTAGACTCTCTCTAGGCTTTCTGTATCAAGTCACTTCCATCCATTCTCCACTCAGGTGCCAAAAAGACCTTTGGAACATGTTGCTTCTCTGCTCAGTGAATTCCAGTGGCTTTTTATTACTTCCAACATTAAGTATATAATTCTCTGAGGCATCTGATGGCACAAGGGATAAAGCCCTGAGCCCTGAGCCTAGAGTCAGGAGGACCTGAGTTCAAATCCAGCCTCAGAAACACATTAGCTGTGTGATCCTGGGTGAGTCAATTAACCTGTTTGTCTCAATTTCTTTTACTGTAAAATTAGGATAATACTAGCCCCTACCTAACAGGGTTGTTGTGAGCATCAGATGAGATAATGTTTGTAAAAAGCACTTAGTGTCTGATACATAATAGGAGCTATGTAAACACTTATTCCTCTTCCTTTCTGTTTAGCTTTTAAAGCCCTTCTCACTCTTTCCCCTATCTACCTTTCCAATCTTCTTACACCTTACATACCCTGACATACTCCGAAACCCCTGACCCTGTCTTCTCACTGTTCCTTGCGCACCATGTTCTACTTCTGACCCTGTGCCTTTTCACTGACTGTCCTCTCCTTGATGGAATGCTTTCCCTCCTCACGCCAGAAGTGAAGAATCTGAATCACTTCTACTTGAGAAGGAGGTAAATGCTGCCTTTGACATGCAAGTTCATAAGCAAAAGAAAGTTACTAAGAGTCACATAAATTGATACAGCATGAAAAGACCAAGCAAGTGAAACCATGTTTACAGGCTTCAAGAAAAGGATAAAATTACTGTGTTTTACAGGCTGTGTGAGTTCTGAGAAAGGAACAAATGAAAGAGATACTGCAAAAAAAAAAGTGATGATCAGCAACCATGAAGAGCACAATTACAGTCTTATGGTAAAAACAGAATCCAATGGGGGTGAGAGAATTTAAAGGTGTTACACTGAGAAGAGGGAGATGGTGACACTCTTCACAGATTCAGCAACAGGGTATAGAGGATGCAATATCTGGCTATTTGTATGTGAGTTCTAAAAACCTTACTTCCACTGGCTGGGAGATACACTCACCTTTAGGTACACCTCTGAGCAATCGTGACTACAATACTAGAACAAAGGTGCTCTCTGTAACATACTCCCAGTGTGGTCAGTACTGGCACAGTAGATAAAGTGTTAGACCTGGAGTCAGGAAGACTCATCTTTCTGAGTTCAAATCTGGCCTCAGATACTTATTTACTAGCTGTGTGACCCTGGGCAAGTCACTTCAACCTGTTTGTCTTGGTTTTCTCATCTGTCAGATGAACTGAAGAAGGAAATGGCAAAACCACTCTAGTATCTCTGCCAAGAAAACCCTAAATGGAGTCATGAAGAGTTGGACATGACTGAAATGATTGAATAACAACAAAATTGTTTAGTATAAAAGACAAGAAGACATCTCTGATCCCAAGGTGACTTCAGAACTAATAAAGTTCTGGATATTTTAGTGAACAAGCTCAATATGGGTCAGTTTCTCAACATGGGGCCCCTAGGTGACACAGTGAATAGTTCTGGACTCAGAGACAGGAAAATTTGTCTCAACAACTTATCATCTGTGTGACTGTGACTTAGTTTCTTCGCACTTTAGTTTCTTCATCTGTAAAATGGGGATCATAAGAACATTGACCTCTCAGGGGTGCTTTGAGGTTCAAATGAGATAACACATGTAAAGTGCTTTGCAAATTTTAAAACCACTATATAAAGGCTGGTTATTATTAATATTATGTGGCAAGTTAACCCCTGAATTCAGTCTTGGGTTGCTTTAATGGAAGTAAAGCATCAAGGGCTAAGGAGGCAAGAGTGCCACTGGACTTCTCCTCGTCAGTCCCTATCTGGTTTGGGGCTCCATATTTTAGAAAGAACATTGACGAACTGCAGTGTTGTGAGCACAAGTAAGATGATGGAAAATCCTAGTGTTAGTGCAGGGAAGAAGGATCCGTGGGAGGACCTGGGGATATTTCTTCCAAAGAAGACAAGAGCTATCATTAAGCTTTTTAAGGGTTTTGACATGGAAGAAGAATTAGATTTATTTTGTTTAGTCCCAGAAGAAAGAAAACAGGGGTGGGTAATCTATAGCCTCAAGGCCACATGTGGCCACCTAGGTCCTCAAGTGTGGTTCTTTGACCCAATCCAAACTTCACAGAAAAATCTTTTTATTAAGGACTTGGTTGAAGGGCTGCTCTTGAGGACCTAGAGGGCCACGTGGGGCAGCTTTCCCAGCCCTGCTAGGACCTACAGGATAAAGGTTGTGGAGGGACAGATTTCAGCTTAATGTAAAAAGAGCCATCCCAAAATGGGATGGGCTGCCTTGGGAGAGAGTGAGTTTGGTTTTACCTCACTGGATATTCCTTGGGCAAAAGATCTCTGACCACATTGGGAGTATGTTACAGAGAGCACTTTTGTTCAAGTATGGGTTGACTAGATGGCCTCTGAGATCTCTTTCTGACTCTGCAGTCATGATTGCTCAGAGGTGTACCTAAAGGTAAGTGCATCTCCCAGTCAGTGGAAAAGCCAGAGAGAATCTGGTGGCACCCTTTTTGTGTGTGTGGTTATTTGGCAACCAAAGCAAGATGGTGTGCTGGGAATGAAAATTAAAGGATTACTTTTCTGACCCTCCAACAGAACTGGAGAGCTGGTGGATGAGACTAGTTCCTTCCTGCCCCATTTATACGTTGCAATGGATCTGAGATAAATCCTGGGCCTGGAGTCAGGGAGACCTAAGTTCAAATCCAACCCCTTAGATACCTCCTAGCTGTGTGACCCTGGGCAAGTCACTTGTCTCAGCCTCAGTTTCCTCAACTGTAAAATGGGGGTCATAATAGCACCTACCTTGCAGGGTTGCTGTGAGCATAAAATGAGGTAATATTTATAAATTATATAAAATATATATTTATGTAAAATATGTTGCCTAGAGTTTTATATAAATATTTATATGTGCATGTTTTTAGATTGTGTTAGGAGAAGACTAGCATCCAGAAGGAGAGAAATTATTACCCTAGTTTTTAACCTATATCAGACTGAATCTGAATTATTGGTGTTCAGCTCTGTGTCACATTTTAGGAAGGATATTAACAAACTGTGAAGTGTCCAAAGGAAGGATAACCAGACTGAACAAGAGTCTCACCATCTGAATATCAGTAGAAAGAACTGGAATTAATTATACAAAAGAGATGAATTAGTGGGGGCATTATAGCTATCTTGAAGTATTTGAAGGGATTTTATACGAAGGAGGAATTAGACCCATGTTGCTCAGTCCTAAAGGGCAGAAACTTGGAACAATGAGTGTCTGCTGCAGAAATATAGATTTTAGCTCCATGTAAAGAAAATGTTTCTAATAATTAGAGCTATCCAAATATGGAATGGGCTCTCACGGGAGGTCGCCTTGCAGTAAAGGCTGGATTGCCCACTTCTCATCATGGGATTTTGTGGAAGGGATGCAGGTTGGACTAAACGGTCTCTATGGTCCCTTAAATTCTGAGCAACTCGACCTTTGAGACTCTTATCTTGAACCCATTACTTACTCACTGAAGAGAGAGAATAAGATTTGGAGCCAGAAAACTCTTGGAGAACTCCTGGTTTTACTACTGGCTATGAATGTGACCGTGGGGAATCTCACTTAACCCCAGTAGGTCTTGGTTTCTTCATCCATAAAACAGAGATGGTAATACTTGGATTCAGGCATTATCATCTTTAAAATGGGGGGAGATAATTTTAATTTACAAGGTCATTGTGGGTGGAAAAAAAAAACCCTTGGCCAACCATAAAGTGAAATATAAGTGGGAATCATTATTATTACTGTTTAGTTTTCTTATCTGCAAAATGGAAATAATACTGCCTATCTGATCTACCTCAAAGGGATAGGACAAAGGTTAAATGACATCATTGACATTAAGACATTATGACATCTCCTGGCCCCTAACATTAACTTATATAACACTTTAAACTTTCAAATGACTTTACCAATTATCCTCCTTTCCACCTCACAGAACCTCCTAAACTCTAACCCCATCTCCATACAAAGATTTAGGCAATTCCCTATATCCTAACCTCTACTTAATTTCCTTTGATCTACATTCTCTCCCCTTCATCATTTTCATTCCCTCAGTCTTCATTCTCTCCTCTCCCCTATCCCTTCAAGCCCCCAATCAGTGGGTTTACTCATTTGCCTAGTTTTTTCCATTTCTGTGTCATTCCCCTTGGCATGTGATCATCACCCCTCTGCCCTTTGGCTCGCTAACAGAGCAGAACAGAGTAGGTCTCCATTAATGGCTTGTTTGCCATTCACCCTTGTTAAAACCACTGCTGATCCTAATACTTTCCCCTCCCCTTTCTCCATTCCTGGAATGTTGTAAATCAGTGACTCAATCTCCAAAGCTGTTTAAAAGTAAGTGAAACAACTTTGACCCCAGAACTCTGGTTATCTCATGCTGCTTTACTGCTTGGTATGGGTAGAGACAGGTGGGGCAGAGTAGGCAAGATTAGAGAAAGTGGAGACCTAATCAGGGAATGGTGTGGAAGGGCAAAAAAGTAACTCAGGGGGTCTCATTATAGTCCTTCACAATCTTGTTGCAACCCTATTAGTCTGAGGAATCATTAACTTCCATATCAGAAATTAAGGATATAGAGTGGAACCAATGAAGTGATCATGCATAAACACACACATTGGTACACACATGTATACACATACAGCCGCTGAACTGTTGTCCAGTGATTGCAATGGGTGGAGTTGAAAGTAGTATTTATTTTGGGATACATTGATAACTCTCCCAGTAGCTTAGGTCATGTGAATCACTGCTGTCCCTCCCCAACAGCTGACCTCCCCCAAGGTCTTAGTAAAATAGGGACCCTGACCTTGGTCTTGGGAAAAAGCTCAGTACATCTATAGGGAGATGTACTTGCTAGGTAGAAATCATGAAACAAATACATGTTTTAGATTAATAATCAAAGTGTTGCTTCTGCAACTGGGACTATCTTACTCTAGTGATACAACTTTTTTTTTTTTATGTTGTCAAGAGAAAAGCTAAGTATTTGGGTTATATCTAAAGAAATCTCTCCAGGGTGAAAGGATTAAATTATCCACTTGAATAGTTGTCTTAAGTGATGACAGAAACCACTTACTTTAGAAGTCTTTAAAGATAAGAAAGGGGCCCATTGACCTGCTTTGGCTTTTGTCAGGGGACATTGATAAGAAAATTTGTGACCAGACTAGTCACAATGAAGACTTTGTTTTTCTACATGAATTCACTTGTATCGAGTATCATGGAAGTCTTTCCCAGATCTAAAATGCTCCCATTTGATAGAGATGTATAAACAAACTGGGAAAGTTGATGGTATACGGAATAGAGGGCTGCTTCTAGAATCAGGAAGCCCTGAGGTCAAATCCAGCCTCAGACATTTCCCAGCTGTGTGATGCTAGGCAAGTCACTTAACCCTGTTTGCCTCAGTTTACTCAAATGAAAATGAGCTGGAGAAGGAAATGGTAAACCGCTTTAGTATCTTTGCCAAGAAAACCCCAAATGGGATCACAGAGAGTCCGAAAGCACTGAACAACCACAAAAGGCTTGTTAACCCGGCAAAGCTAGCTCAGGTGACATACTTCTTTAGGTTGTAGGGACAGAGAAGACACAGCCTAAAGGTGGCAAATTTGTACAGTTTTGTTTCTTTCTCTCACCCTCTCATGGCCCTCATTGTGACTTCCTTAGAGTTCTCTCACTCCATTCATGAAGACGGCGCCACTGGGTGCACATTTTGAAAATGAAAGATAAGGGATAGGTATATGGCACCATGGATAGAGCGCTAGCCCTGGAGTCAGGAGGACCTGAATTCAAATCTAGTCTCAGACATTTTCTAGCTGTGTGACCCTAGGCAAGTCACCTAACCCCAAATGCCTTCCCTGATGCACCCCTTCAAAAAAAAGTGAAAGAGGAGAAGGATTTAGACAGGTGTAAAAGGCAAGAGGGAGACAGCAGGGCTGGGGATGCAGAGCTGGCCCGCAGTCAGAAAGGCCAGGGCTGAAGACCTCCCTCTGACACATGCGCGCTTTATGACTCAGTGTCCCCAGGCAACTCTTTAAGATTCTACATCAGGGGCAGGGAACCTGTGGACTCGAGGCCTCAGCTTCCCCACCCCTGCTCTAAGTTAAGGAGATCACAAGTCTAATTTGATTTCCCCTCCAAAAAAAAAATTAAGGGGAGGTTCAGAGACTAAGCTATATTCCTGTACTTTTTATAGCGTTGGAATTTTCCATGGAAAAAACTGAATCTCAAGAACTTTTTGAAATTGCTACTAGCGGCTCTCTTTCCTTCTCTCTCTACATTTTCTTTTTTGGTGACCTCAGCCACTTCCATATTTTCAAACGCACACATTTCGAGTGACTCCCAAATTGATTATTTTCAACCACTCGTATTTTTTGTTAATTTCTATATCCTGATTTCCAATTAGTTCATGGACGTCTCAAACTGCTTTTCAGGAGGAGTCCTATTTCTCTCTCTGGACAGATACTCACAAAGCACAAGGACAAAATGAAGCAAGAAGTGAATTGTCTCTGATGTCAACTTTGCAAAAAGTTTTCAATTACAATCCGTTCTTCTTTAAGTGTCGTTGTTCATTCGTTTTTCAGTTGCATCCCACTCTTCATGACCCCGGCTGGGGTTTTCTCGGCAAAGCTACTGGAGTGGTTTGTCATTTCCTTCTCCAGCTCGTTTGACAGATGAGGAAACTGAGATAATAGGGTTGAATGACTTGTCCAGCATTATACAGCTAATAAGTGTTTCAGGTCAGATCTGATCTCAGGAAGATAAGTCTTCCTAACTCCAGGGCCAGCACTTTATCCACTGAGCCACCTAGCTGCCCTTTCTAATTTATGTAGTTCTGCTTAATTTCCTACTCACATTTGGTTTATTTCACTCTGTTTTTTAAAATTTTTTAAGAATTGATTTATTTACTTTTAGATTACAAGATTCAGTTCCACAATCCCTTGAGTTTCAAATTTTCTCTCTTCCCTCTCCCCGCCTCCATGAATTGCAGCATGCAATCAAATATAGGATCTGCAAATACTTTCACATTGGACATTAGTCTGGTTGCATAGAAGGGTTGTAACCAATGGTATTTCACTCTGTTTTTGATCAGTTTGATGAATAACAAAAGGTCTAGTTCAACTGAGAATAATGACAACAAAAATGGGAATAATAATATATAAGGAGGATCGAAAGGTAGATTGTATTTAGGCTATGAAGGATCAAGTTCATATTTTGTTTTAGAGTCAATTGGGAAATACTAGTTTACTGAGTAGGGAAGTGACCTGAATTTCAGGAAAATCACTTTGGGAACTGTATGAAGGGTGGATGGGAGATGGGAGGGAATTGAGGCAGGGAAACCAATCTGAAGGTTTATTGAAATAATAAACCAGACAAGAGGTGACAAGAAATTGAGGTGTAATTGTGGCAGTTTGGGTAGAGAGGACAGACGTGACGAGTTGTGTAGACAGAAATAAAAAGATTTGTTGACTTCTTGGAAACGTGAGGTGAATCATAGTGAGAAGACATGGATGTTATGAACCTGGGTGACTGGAAGGATGGTGGTTCCCCCACAAAGAAATGAAGAAGTTTGGAAGAGATGCAGGTAGGAGAGAAAGGATCATGTAAAATTTTGTGATACCGATTATAACCTGGCCTTGACTACTCATCCTCTTCTAGTCTAAATGAAAAGTGAATGGAGTGTCTCTTACTCAGGATCACTGAACTGGAGCATGGAATTTGCCCTCTAAGGAACACATGCTGTGTCTACAAGGTGAGCTGGGAGAAGGAGCTTTTCTCAATGGCACCTGTACCGCTACTGCTGTGAGTGCCTGGGTCATGGCTAGGTTATATAACTGCCCTTAGAGGTAAATACCCAGAACAGAAAGGGGGAGGAGGGATAATGGGTGGGTGATTATATTGGAGATAGTCCCCATAGATTTGCCATTCTAATGATCAAGCATAATTTGTAATTAAGCCATGGTCTCTACCTTGGAAACTGCTGCTCTAATCTACCAAATCTCTATACACCGATACCAGATTTAAAACCCTGATAATACACAAGTATAATCAAGTCATTCCTATGCTCAGAAACTATGAGTCATCATTCTAAAATCCTAAATCCTCAGCCAGCCACCCTCCAGTCTTTTCTCAGTACTCATCCTTACTGACTTCTCTGTGACATTTGAAACCATTCATCACTATGCGTTCCTGGCTACTTTCTCTTCTATGGGTTTTTGTGATGCTAGTAACCTAGTTCTCCTTCTACCAGTCTGACTTCTTCTCAGCCTCCTTCATTGGTTCATCATCCTTTACCCATTCTTTGTCTATGGGTATACTCTAAGATGTTATCACTGGCATTAATTTCTCTATATAATTTGTCCCTTGGTGATCTCATCAACTTATCTGAGTTTAATTGTTATCTTTATGCATTTGCCTCCCAGATCTACATATCCAGACTGTTACAAGCAGACTGTACCCTTTTAATTCAGGTTCTATATTGTGACAAAATAAGGTAATTGTAGATCATTGCACAGTTAACAAAAAATGAAGTTTACTTAACCCTAACATAGAAAGGATACTCAACAAAACTATATTAATACTCAGCTCTGGTCGATGGAAGTGGTGGGGGAAAGGGGGAAGAGAAATTAGTTAATCAATCAATAGACATGTATTAAGTGTCTACTATGTGCCAGGCACAATGATAGAAATAAGGAAAAAAAAAGGATAGCTTTTGCCCTCAAGGAGCTTACAATCTAGGGTCTGATGATTCGTATAGCCTCATAGACCATTTGTCCCTCTAACACAGTGGTTCTCAACCTTCCTAATGCCACAACCTTTTAATACAGTTCCTCACATTGTGGTGACCCCCAACCATAAAATTATTTTTGTTGCCACTTCATAACTGTAATTTTGTTGCTGTTATGAATCGTAATGTAAATATCTGATATGCAGGATGTATTTTCATTGTTACAAATTGAACATAACCCACGTTAAGAACTGCTGCTCTAACGCATGGGAAAAGTGTTAGAACAAACTATAAAGAAAATAATTGCCATCTACCTTAACTTTGATGCTCAATTTTCTCATGTATCCAAAGACGTTGTTTAAAAAAAAACAAATCAAACATGAAAATAAATGTAGTTTATGTACTAGCTTCTGTTGTAGAGGATGAGAAACTCTATGAAGAGCTAGATAAAAACCTAGAAATTAAACAAACTCTCTTATTTAGTGAATAACACAAAGGTGGACAAAGGGGAAATGGTGAAAACAAATTGAAAAATAATGCTCTGGTATAAGAAATGAAAGAGACAAGAAGTTTGTAGTCTATGCTATGTATGTATACATGCATAAATATGTACATACTTTTCTCAGTTTTGGTTATCTCATCTTTGATTATCTGAATCTGGAATTTTACATTTGGACAGCTAGGTGGCCTAATGGTTAGAGAGCCAGGCCTAAAGTCAGAAAGACTCATCTTCCTGACTTCAAATCTGACCTCAGATACTTACTAGCTATGTGACACTAAACACTTAACCCTGTTTGTTGCTATCTGCATCCAGAGAAATAACTGATAAACAGAAGTATGCATAGGATGATTTTACATACATATGTAATGTATACACACACATTTGTGTCTAATGGCAGACATCTCTAGGGTGGATGGAGGGGTGGGAGGAAAGAAAAAAAGAAAGTTACATGATAACTTTATTATATGCTAAAGAAATAGCAAGTTGTACATAATAGATTTGCAGTTTCATGTGCAATCATCTTTTTTTATTGTACTATGTTATGGAAAACAAAATAAATTTGTCTCTGTTAAGGAGGAAGAAGAAATGGCAAACCACTTTAGTATTTGTCAAGCAAACACCATATGGGGTCACAAAGAGTCAGACATGGCTGAAATAACTCAACAACATTTTTTGCATTTAAGAGGTTTGACTTGTTGATTTTCTAGTTTATTGACACTATCTTTCCCTCCAACCTCCTCTTCCCTTGTTCAGATAAAAAGCAAGTTTCATGAGATGTCCACTTTACTCATTCATCCATGTAGGAACTTGTATAATCTTCTCCTGTCACATCCCAATTATGAGAAATACTCATTTTCTCTTTCCTTGTTATCATTTGTTCCCTACTGCATTCCATTCCCCCCTTTTTTTTCTTTCTCTCTTGAAAAAATGCTCAGGCCCTAAATTCATCTTTCTTTTTTCTTTCTTGGATCCTTTGAAAATGGGATTTTGATGAGACAACAAATTCTTCCACCCCTATTAGAATGTAACTGTGTGATTGTCACTTAACCCTTTCAAATTGTTCAAAATTGTTTAATTTTCTAGGTTTCTTTTCTTTCTTATATTTCAAAGATTCCAATGTTGCTTTATCAACAGGAATATTTGGAAGTCATCAATTCAACTTAAGATCTATTCATTTTTCCCATATGGAAAATTATGCCTAGCTTTGCAAAATAAATTATTCTTGGTTATAGATATTTTTCTTTTACCTTTTGATATGTTATTTCCAAAGTTTTCCTTTCTTTTCTTGTATTTGCTTTATAATCTTGTGAGATCCTGACTATAGTGTCTTGGTATTAATCTTTTCTTCTTTGATGCTTGCTCTATTTTTTTTTTTTTTGCTTTGGCCTAGAAGCTTTGGAGTTTGGCTACCACATTTTGGAATGTGCTAAATTTGGAATTTCTGTCTCTGAAACCCAGGAAGAGATCATGATCTTAGATAGGATGACTAAACCTGAGATCCTAATCTCTATCCTTTTCCCTCCTGCAGCATTAGGTGAAGTAAATGAATTGGGATCATGGTAATCTATGGGCTCAGCATTCTTGCTTCATTCCTGGACTACAGTTCTGAGACAGGACCACATATTCCCCCTCCCACAGTTCTGGACAGATCAGAGGAGCAGGAAGTTGTGATCTCTTGATTGAGGACACTTATCCTTGTCTCAGGACCCTGCTCTCTTCCAAAGTTATAAATTCAGTCATGGGCTCAGATAGGACATGGAATTATTGTCCTGTCATTTCTTCAAGACTCCTTTTCTTTTCCCAGGATAGTTCAAAAAACATTCCTTTTTTTGTCCTCATCAGTCTCAGCTAATTCTGACCTTTATCTATCAATTACTTGTTCATATACTTTCTTGCACATGTCTTCTAAACATTTAAGTTGGTCTCATGAAACAAACAAAATTATCCACATGAAACAAACAAGTGATAAAAGTATTTTAAAAAAAAAAGATAAAATAGATAAATTTGTTTGTATGAAATTGTAAAGCTTCCACATCAGCAAAATTAATACACCTAATATAAGAAGGAAAGTGGTTGATTGGGAAAAGTAATCTTTCTATCACATTTCTGATTAAGGTATGATATTCAAACTGTACAGATAACTAAGACAGCAGTTTCTTTATAAATAATTGGTCAAAAGCTATGAATACATAATTCTCAAAAGAAGAATTTAAAACAACTAAGAACAATAAGGAAGAATGCTCCAAATCATTAATGATAAGAGAAATATGAATCTAAACTTTTCCCTCACATTTAGCAAATTGGCAAAGATGACAAAAAATGAGAATAGTGTTTGAGGAGTTGTGGAAATACAGCCACACTGACAGAGTTAAGAATTGGTCCAACCATTCTGGAAAGCAATTTGGAATTATATGAAGAAAGTGAACAAAATGTTCATATAATTTAACCCAAAGAGTCTATGGATAAGTATATGTACTCAACAAGGATAGTGATCCTTATAAAATCCCAGGTAGGACAGAAATTTCAGAAAGTATTTTATTTTATTTTTAATTTTGTAAAGCCATGCACTAGCAGCTTTCCAGAAGAATGCTACTGTGAATAGTTTTTAAGATTCTGATTACACAGGAGAGTGAACACTCTATTTATTCCATAACAAATCAAGCAAAACATTCACAATAAATCAAAGTACAACCTTCACAATGTTACAACTTATCACAGAAAATCAAAATATAGCATTCACAACTACTTATCACAGAAAATGGCCCCATAGTTTTCACCACAGTGGTCACAAAGTTTTCAACAAAGAACAATCATTTAGTAACTCAATCATTCAATTGTCCTTAAGGAGGTTTGCCTCCTCAAGGAACACAAAGTACAATAGTCAAAGTTCTCCACTCATGGGGCATACTAAGTTAACTCAATCAGTCACTTATTCAGTCATCAATCACTAAATACAACCATTTAGTCAACCAATCATTCAATCAACTCAATTATTCAATCATCTTTCATCATTCATTATTCAATCATCAGAAAATAACCAGACCCTCCACCCCTAGGTCACTAGTAAATTACAATTTCTCAGTCAGTACACAGTATCCAAGTAAAGTCGTATTTCAGCTTGACTCAGGGTGGTCTCTCAGATTCCCTGGATCCCCTTCTATGGTCCCAGATCCTACCTGGATTCACCAAACTGTCACCTGGGTTCAAAGGCAGACAGTTCCCGGGTCCTTGTCCAGCTCTCTGTGCAGGTTCTGCTCCACACTGAAGTTCACAGTGTGTAGTTCACCTTAAATCCTTCACAGTCTCTGCTCCCAGGAAATCAAGGCTTGACAAAGCCACAAACAGGTTTTCACAAAGTACCAGCATCACAGTCATGCTTCCTCAGTCTTCCACAGCTCTGGCTGGTCCTCAGAAATCCTCAGCAGCCTCAGCAGCTCCAGTTGGCCCTCAGCTCTGACTGGCCCTCAGAAATCCTAAGCAGCTCTGGTTGGCCCTTGGACTCAGCAGAAAATTCAGCTGGTTCTCAGAATAAAAAATCACTTCGTCCACGTTTTCAAAATCAAAATCATTCTCTCCAGCCTTGGAGGGGGTGTGCTGGGGGAGGAGGGGAGGGCTTTCTTCTTCAGCCTCCCTGGCTCCTCTTCAGCCTCCTGGTGACAACAGCTTCTGTCTCCACAGAGCTTGATCCAAGAAGATCTGTCTCTCCCTCTCTGGACCTTTTCCTTATATACAGTATTGCCTCTCTCTGTTCAGCCCCTTCCTGTTACATCAGCAACAGGAGAAAGGAGTCCATACCTTCTGTTTCCTTAACAGAGGCTTGATTAATTATTAAGTACTAAGTACCTGTTACCTTTGCCAATACAAAGGGATCTTCAAATTCAAATTATATTACCATTACAAATTTATGGAATAAAACAAGCATTTCTATAACATAGTTCAATAAAAAAGATGATTGCACATGAAATTGAAGATATATTATACACAACTTGCTATTCCTTTCAAATATACAACAAAATTATCTTGTAAATTTCTTTTTTCTTCCTTCCCCTACCCCTGCCCTAGAGATGGCTATCATAAGACCCAAATAGGGATATACATATATATGTATATATATATATATATATATATATATATATATATATATATATATATTAATAAATATAGATATGTGAAATAATTCTATATGTGCTTCTATTTATCAGTTCTGTCTCAGGACGCAGACAGCATATTCCTTCATATGGCCTTTATAGTTAATTTGAATATTTATAATACTCAAAATAATTTGTTTGCTCAAACTTGTTCTTAAAACAATATTGCTGGTACTGCATACAATGTTCTTTTAGTTATGTCCATTTGACTTTTCATTATTTCATGCAAGTTCTTCCATGTTCAAAAGATATAAACAGGTAGTTTTCTGATGAAGAAATCAAAACAATTTATACTTAATATAAAAAAATGTTCTAAATCATTTTTGATTGGAGAAATGCAAATTAAAACAAACTTGAGATATCATTTTACACCTACCAGATTGGCTAAAATGATGGGGGGGGGGGGGTAGAGTCAAGATGGCGGCATAGAAGGAGAACTCCGCAGCTCCCACCATAACCAACTCAAATACCTATAAAATATGACTCTAAACAAATTTTAGAGCTCCAGAACCCACAAAATTACAGAAAAACACATCTCCTGCTGGGGGCAGCCCAGCAGGCGGGACAGGAAGGGCTCATAGCAGAGTGCTGGGAGCTGAGCCCAGCACAGCCTGAAACCGTGGCTTAGCCCCAGGGCTGTCAGGACAAGCCGCAGCTGGAGCACTCCAGAGAGTGGATCACAGGCAGCTATGGCCATTTCCAGACTTATCAACCCATAAGAAACAAGGACAAAGTGAAAAGTCAGTGGAACTCAGCTAAATTTGGGGGAGAAAAGCGGGTCTGGCCATCCTCCCCCAGGGCAAGAAAGCAGCAGAAGCAGGCGGCCCTGCAGCTGCCTCTACATGGCTACTTCAGAGCTCTCAGCCTGCAGCTTGCAGGGGGCGAAGCGAACAGTCAGAGGCTAAGCGCTCTTGCCTTGAGATGCCAGATCAGGATCATGGTCTTGGGTGGTGTGTTTTCAGTGAGCCAAAGCTGGTGGGGGCTGCAGAGACTGCACCTCCTAATAGCTCTGGCAGTTGCAAAAACCCCAGCAATTTGGGACAAAGCTCTCCCTCCCCTCTGAAAGCAGAGTTCTACTGTGGCTCAAAAATCAAATTAATTGACTGGCAACATGAGCAGGCAAAGGAAGCAAACCAAGCTCAGCAATCCAACTTTAGGTTCCTTTTTTGGGGACAAAAAAGGATCAAATCATGGAACAGGAGGAAGACAACACAGTC
>CM053585.1:403301903-403334382 GCA_028646515.1 Pseudochirops corinnae
TGAAAAGAGAGTCAACAACCTGACTGAAGAAAATAACACCATAAAAAACAGATTAACTCGAATGGCAAAAGAGGCCCAAAAAGCCAATGAGGAGAAGAATGCCTTAAAAAGTCGAATTTTCCAGATGGAAAAAGAATCTCAAAAGCTCACTGAAGACAATAATTCCTTCAGAGTTAGAGTAGAGCAAATGGAAGCAAATGATAGAAGGGGGAAGTGGCAAGTGTTGGAGGGAATATGGAAAATTGGAACACTAATTCATTGTTGGTAGAATTTTTAACTAATCTAACTGTTTTTGAGAGCAATCTGGAATTATGCCCAAAAAGTTATTAAACTACCTATATCCTTTGACCCAGCAATACCACTACTTGGTTTGTTTCCAAAATAATTAGCAAAAAGAGGAAAAGAACCCCTATGTTCTAAAATGTTTATAGCAGCTCTTTTTCTGGGGGCAAAGAACTAGAAATTACAGGGATGCCCATAGATTGGGGAATGGCTAAATAAGTTGTAGCATATGACTGTGATGGAATGCTACTGTACTATCAAAAAGTATTTAGAAATTGATTATCAGGCCTCCTACAGAAAATAACAAAATACTGCCTAAAACTCTGTTAATAAATGAGGAGTTATCTGGAGACAAATTATCTAATCAATGACCTAGAACATAAAGCTTTCTGAAATGCCAGGCGTAGTTACAAATGTTGATAGACCTCCACACCTCACATTAGTTCCATCACAGTGAAAGCAAAGGCTTAGATTAGGATTTTTCTCAGGAAAGGATCCATTTTCCCCCCAGGCAAGTAACATGGAATATCTAGGTCAGAAATATGATTTAAAACACCACAACACTGGCAGAATCTGAATGTAGATTGCTAGAAAGCACAGCTTTTAGAATTGTACAGATTTCAAAGCCTTCAAAACTTAAACCACATGGCCAGGCTACTTTATAGTGGGAGTCTATAACAAACATATGATGTTCATTCAGTCTAACACGTAACCAAAAAAAGGAAAAAGCAAGGGTCAATAATCAACTGCAAAGAATAATAGGGGGAAAAAGCAATTAAGTCTGGGGGAGCAAACATGGTTAAATTTGAACAAGGAATTGGCATTCCTAATTTACCTTGAGTTTTAAAAAAATTGCCAAAACTTTTATCATTTTCTGGTTGGGGTAAATTGGCTTACATATATTTCCAATCTACAGAAAAATGTATCTAACTTGTTTCCACTCATTTCTATCTATTCATAACATCTTCCTGTGAATAAGTTATAGAAACCATCTCCTGGTTTCCTAGCCTAAAAAGCAGGAATCTGCAGAGAAAAGACACAGTGACAGAATAATTCCACCACCACAGCTGGGCTTGGTGAAGAAGATATCTCAGTATTTGGTCTGACTCTTCACTAGGTGGAGCATCTCTACTGAAGAGGTTAAACCTATAGACTCTCTGGGATCACTCTTCACTGGGAAGCTGCAATTTCCACCACCTCCAACCTTCACGGTGGTGATTCCTTAGTTGTTTCCTCTACTATCAAAGGATGAAACTATCTTTCTATTAAGGCAAGAATTTATGAACTGCTCTAAGTGGGGAGAGAGTGCCAGAAGATTTCTAGATAACTATCTTCCGACTTTGAATTGTTAAAAGTTTATTTTTTGTTAAATTGTTAAAAAATTATTAAAGAAAGAATCTCTCTGTTGTCTCCCGTAGAGTGTCTACAATAAATGTTTAGTCACCAAATGAACAGAATAGGACTGAACAGAGCACTCCTAGATCAAGTTCCTAAGGTCTCAGTTTCATCAGTTACAAATATGGTTAGAGACATAAGAGGAAAGAAGTGGGGAGGAGAAAAAGAGGGGGAGAGGGGCCAAGAGGAAGAGGAAAAGGAAAGAAAGGGAAGAAAGAGGGGGAGAAGAGAGAGAAGGAAAAAGGAAGAGAGAGAAGGGGGAGAGGAAGAAACAAAGAGGAGAGAGAGGGTGAGAGAGTAGAAGAGAAAAAATAAATGGGGAACTAGAGCCCTCTGAGCCACAGACATACATGAGAGCCAAACCCATCATGTTTCTTGACCTCCAGGGCCTGCAAATCTAGAGTCTGCTGAAAGAGGACCTCCCTTGGGTGAGATCATCGTCTCTCTCCTGGTTTGAACTTAGGTCTTATTTCACCCCCAGCTGAAAAACTTATTCACTCTTCTGTACTCCTTGGAATATTCTAATCTGTGGAACTTCAGTTTCTGTTTTCTCTTTTCTCCAAATAAATGTTTATTGTTATCATTATTTGTTTCTTTTGTGTGACTAAGTTTTGGTAGTGATAGGTTAAACTAGAAAGCATAAACTAAGGAATGCCTCCCTTTAAGAGTGAGTGATCAGAGAGGTGACTTTTGCTCTGTCTGTCAGACTTTTAGATCAGCGGAATTACAGGAATAGCAGATGGATATCCTTCTAGCCTCATGACCTTCATTGAGACTGAACAGACTCTGTCTGTTCCTTTGCTTCCTCCATTTTATTATGGGATGGGCATAGCCCTCCTCCTGCTCTCTCCATAAGTGAGCCAGACTTCAGATCATATCTAGCCATTGCCATCTGAGAACTGCATTTATATTTTAGACAACATATATATGTGCATACATGTGTGTCTGTGTGTCCATGTATACATGTGTTTGTGTATGCATGTATGCACACATGCGCATATATTTATATGTATATGTGTATACACACAGCTAGTTGGTATAGTGGATAGAGTGGAAGCCTGAAGTCAGGAAGACTCATCTTCCTGAGTTCAAATCTAGCCTCAGATACTTACTAACTGGGTGACCCTAGACAAGTCACTTAACCCTGTTTGTCTGTTTCCTCATCTGTAAAATGAGTTAGAGAAGGAAATGGTAAAATACTCCAGTATCTTTGCCAAGAAAACCCCAAATGGGGTCACGAAGAGTCAGATGTGGCTGAAAATGATTGAACAACAACATATTATATAATAATTTACAACAAAAATAAGTATCACTCTAAAAATAAATCCTTGTAAATGTTGTGCTTAATTAGGCATTTCTTTTCATATATTCTATTTCCTTTCCATATGTCTTCTCTCTCATTTGAGTGTATTTTCTTGGAGGGCAAGAACCATATATCCATTTATTTTGTATCTATTAGGCTGGAAGGTCTAAGAGGACAGATAGCTTTCTTACTTTATTTTTCTATTTTCCTTATCACCAAGTCCATGACTCCTAATGGAGTGTAAATTGATGAATAAAAATCATTGATTGTTTCCTTTATTCCAGTCATGGAGCCTTAGTGCTGGGGATTCATATATAAAGAGCAAGGTGCCTATTTTGTTGTACAGGGAGATAAGGAAGTAGTGACCAGGAAAGAATGTTTGGAAAGTCAAAGGGATAAAGTGTAGAGACATTGGGGAGCCAAATGATTAAAACCTTAATAGAAATAAGTCTTTAATAAATGAATGAGTGAGTCTGTCTTACAGTATCTCATACTAGCAACATTAGATCAGTACTAGCAATGGAATCTCAAACACTGTCATTCACAGACCAGTTGATTAGCTCATCTGTGCTAAGAGGGGCTGGAGGTTCCCAGTGAAGGTGTGTGCAACAGAGCAGCTGCAGCATGCTGGGGATGCATCAAGGATTCCTGATCTTAATCTTGACCTGGCACTGCCCTAGCTTGAGATGACTTTCCAGGCCACTGGACAATCTCTTCAGATATTCTTGAAGTTGAGGGTAAATGGACCATAACCAGACAAGTTTCTGACTATAGCAGCAGCAAGGGGAAGCAATGCCATTAGAGAGGGGGTTGGGAGAAGAGTTGTCACATGGGGGAATAAGGTAGAGGTCAGCCCTGTCACATTAATTTCCGGCAGTCTCTCTGGAGGGTTGTGGGGAAAGAGAAGGAACATTACTACTTTCTTGGCACAAGGAAGACTAGAATTGGGATTCTATAGCTTGTTAACAATCTACCTTTTGCATTCCCCTTTTTCCCCCAGTTAAGAAAACCAATACCTAGGAAAGATAACGTTAGAGAGGACAGATGGGTCTGACCTGAATATTCCCTCACAGAAAAAAGGTGAGAAGAAAACAGAATTAGACAGAAAGAAAGGAGACAAGGAGCAGATGTGAGCAATAAAGGTGGAGCGAAACCTGATCAAGAAAAGAGAGAGAAGATATGAGAGTAAAAATAGTTTTTAAACAATAAGATTTGAAAGAAGAAACTGAGGCAAGCTGTGGTTCATAAAGTGGAGTGTCTCTTTCCTCACAATCTTTAGGTCAAAGGGTATGAGATGGCCCAGGATTTTGAAAGAAGACAGCAAGTAGATACTACATGAACTAGAAGAAACAGAAGCTCAGCACCATGGGCAACCATCTCCCATTTGTGACTTTCTCTACTCTGGTGTGTCTCTCCCAGGTGAGTCAAAGTGTGAGGAGGAAGATCCCCTACCTCCATATATATATATATATATATATCAGCCTTTCCCTGCTGCATAGATCAATATACACTTACGTGATGTATCAAGACCAACACTTGATCTTGATACATCACATAAATGTGTATAGATTGTCCCTCTTTTACAAAAACCCTAGTATGACCCAGATCCCTACATTAAGTAGACAATCCAAGATCCACAAGATAAAAAAATCTGGAGAATGGATTTGATCAATTGCTTCTCAATGAAGGGGGGTGGGAATGAGGGAGGAAGAGAATCTGGAACTCAAATTTTTTTTAAAAAAATGTTAAAAATTGTTTTTAAATGTAATAGGGGGAAAGTAAAATATTGAAAAAAATTTTTTAAAGAATTGATCCCTTAGGAATACTTTGGGCTGCTATGATGTCTTCCATCTTATGTTATGTATTACAGGTTAGCCTAGAATTGAACTTGCTTATTAGATGTGAGAGAACAAGAAAGAATTCAATGGGTCATTTCAACCCAAGGATTCAGTCCAATTTATAAGGAAAAATTTGAGTTGCAACAAGATTCGTTGAGAGGAAGACAATAAGACTGGAAATAGAATTCTTAGAGGGTTGGGTGTTATCCTTATTGTTTTCTATTTAGGAAATGGAGTTAGTGTTCTACTCACCTTTTATTTTTCTCTTAGGTACTAATATATTTTTGTACCTATTAAGCCCATTCATCTTTTATTGACCCTCTATGAGAATTCAATTCAATTTAACACTGGGAAGTCCTGATCATGAGAGCTGTGAGCAAGTACTCCTGGCTGGAGGGTACATGCACATGGTGATGTGACATCTGGGTAGAGCAAACCATTCAAGGGCAAAGGGGTATAGATTTGAAGATAGAAAAATGTGACCAAGGAAGAATTGTTTGGTATTGGTGCAGCCATATAAAATAACAGAAATCAGTAAAGAAATAGATAGGTAGATAGATAGATAGATAGATAGATAGATAGATAGATAGATAGATAGACAGCCCAAGCCTGTAATGTATTCACTTTATACCAGGCATTGTACTAAGGACCAAGGATACACATTTATGTGAGCAAGACAGTCCTGCCCTCAAGGATCTGACATTCTAATGGGGGAAAGATAATACATAGAGATGGTTTTGGAAAGGGGTGGAGAGGATTGTAGAGCAGGTGATCAAGAAGTGGTAGGGGCAAGACAAGCTAAAAGTTTACCTATTGGAGCCAGGGGATTGAGGTGAGGAGTCCTAGAGGCCTTAAAGAAGCAGGTGAAAAGAGAAGAATGTTAGAGTAACTCAGAGCCATAGGCAGAAAGCAGCTCTGAGCCAAAGCAGAGAGAAGTGGGAGCCCCAGTGGCCACCTGAGTGAAGAAGTGTTTTTGCAGATTCCAGGAGAAGCTGGACCAGTAGAGAAGCAAGCCCATATTTCACCTTTGTTGGGTTATCACTCCAGACAACATTGTGAGGCATATGGGACCTTGAGGAAAAAGGGGCTCACTGAAAGGGGTTCTCAGGATTTTCTATTGCCTTGTGCCTTTTATTGCTCTATGGCCTTGTTAGTCTGAGTGCTTACAGGTGATCAGAGGGTGAGGGAAGAGGATGAAGGAGGAGAGGGAAGAAACAGGTTTACTATGGATTCCCTTGAGGTAGAAGTACACTTCAGTCAGAGAGACTTTTTGAGACTCATTGAAATATCCCTAGGTCTTCATGTCAGACCCTCAGACAACAGTGTTACAGTCTACAAAAACAATGCTGCTCATTCACCAGGAGCCTTTGATATACCTTCCCTTAACCATCACCACTGCCATGACCAAAAGTGGGAGAAGTTTTGCACCAATTCATACACAGTCCTTTGCCTGGTCTTCATATTTTTGAGCAGTGAGTGCTTTTGCAAGATGAATGAGCAGGTTTGGTGTAAAATCTCTGACCTTAGAACATAGTGAAGCTGATTGGCCCATACATGGATTGGAATTTGTGTCTCTGTTCTTATCGGTGGAGGAAACAGGTCCCAGCAGAAGGGGGAGCAAAAGACTATATAGCAGAGCAGGCTCCAATCACCTGTTACTTTCACTTTTTGTAGCTTCCTTGGGTGACATGTGAAGAGAACTGTGTGAATTCTGAGCAGTGAGTATCTGAACCTCCAAACCCATTTCCTAAGGAGGGAGGGAGGAAGGTTGGGCCTGGAGCAGAAGACAAAAAGTTGGTAGATGGGGGAGATTTTCCTGTCACTATTACTACTGGGACAGGTGGCGCAATGGATAGAGAGTCCTGACTTGGGAGGACCTGAGTTCAAATCTAGCCTCAAACACTAGCTGTGTGACCCTGGGTCAGTCATTTACCCCTGTTTGCCTCAGCTTCCTCATCTGTAAAATGAGCTGGAGAAGGAAATGGCAAATCACTCTAGGATCTTTGCCAAGAAAACCCCAAATGGGGTCACAAAAAGTCAGACATTACTGAAATGACTTAACAACAATTGTCAGAGATAAGTCATTCAGAAACAAAGATATGCATCACCACTATCCTAAAGATTCCAAACCAGCATTGCTCGCTATGTTATATCCAAAACCAGACTCCCCATCTATAAAATAGAATTAATCTTAATGCATATGGATTGCAATCATAGTGGCTTCTCATACACTCCTTTATATATGTTTTTCTGAATCATCCATCATCCATGCTGGGCTTTATTTAGGTGTAGTCCCCAACTGCAAACAGATTTAGAATTTCTTAATTCTACCACCACCTCATGTCCGAATATCACTTAATGTTTTCCGACTCATTCCTCAAACATTTAGTGAATACTTAGTATGAAGGAAGCACAGCATTAGACTTGGAGTCAGGAAGATCTGAATTCAAATCCTGTTTCTGACACTGTAGGATGCTGGTAGGTAAATTACTACTCTGTGGGCTTCGGGCAGCTCCCTTAGACTTGTGTAATTCAAGGGAATCATAAAGCAATATGCTAGATGCTTGAGGAGATATATAAATGTGGTGCTGGGTCCTTGCCCTCATAGACCTTAAACATATTCACATATGTGATCCATTTAGTAGAATTATTCTCTTATTTTCCTTGATGTAATGATTCTGTAAGTTTTCTCTGATTTCTCCAGCCCACACTGATCTCTTTCTTCTTTGAACTCCTATTACATTTTTAGTTAATACTACACAGTTTAGCATTTAATCAGTTTTCTAAATGACAATATATGTTAGTTCTACTTTCCCAAATACATCGTAAACTCCTTGAAGACAAGAATTGTATCCTTTTTGATGCTTATTTTCTCTTACATTAATTATTAAAGATGATATTTGAACAACACAACAACCTTGTGAGTTGTTCCCACTTTACAGATGAAGGAATCAAGGCACAGTGAGATTGTGAAGTAAAGGAAGTCAGAGCAGTATAGTTGGAAAAGCTCTGCTCCTGGCATCAGGGGAGCTGTTTAAATTCTAGCTGCCACTTATTCCCTGGGTGACCTCGAGAAAGTCTCTGAGCCTCTTTGGGCCCCAATTTCTTCTGTAAAGTGAAGGATTTTAACTAGATGAGCTCTCAGGTCCCTTCCATTCTCATATCTAAGATCCTAACCAAGTCGGTAAAGTGTCAGAGTTGGGATTTTAATCCAAGTCTTTATCTCACCTCTGGTACTCAATCCCATTACACCTTTATATCATTACACTCTTAGACCTCTATTCAGTCTTGAACTTAGCACAATTTATATTCCATAAACATTTAATAAGCTACCTTGTGTACAGAACACTGTGCTAGGCTTTGGTGAGAAGAAACCGAAAAAGTTTGGATGAGGTATGATCTCTGCCTTCACAGAGCTTACAGTTGAGGAAAACATAAAGCAACATATGTAACATCAACATAATCCCAGTAAAAGGTACAAAACAAAATGGGGATGAAGTAGTATTTGAGTTGGATTTTAATGGATGGATTAAGGGGAAGGAGAAAGAAAGAGAGGGGGGAAATGAGAGGGATAGGAAGAGACAGGGAGGGAAAAAGAGTGAGACAGAAAGAAAGAGAGAGGGAGAAAAGGAATGAGAGGGAGGGAAGGAGATGGAGATGGAGGGAAAGAGGAGAAGGGAGGAAAAGATACACAGACAGGAAAATGTGAGAGAAAGAGGGACACAGAGAGAAGAGAGGAAGAGAGGAAGGGAGGGGGAGAGAGACAGAAACTGAAACATAGAGAGAGAACATAATAAGGCATGTTTTGGGAAGCTTAGAGTTTCTGTGGAAGGGATCAGAATGTAGAGGACCATCGAACGAGTCTGGACTTTTGCTGGGGGACCATAGTGAGCTGTTGAAGATTTTTGAGCAGGGATCAGAGCCATGCAAATGGAAAATTAGCCTTGAAGTAGAGAAGAAAGAGATAATGAAGCTGCATCTAGGAGAGAGGAGACAACCACTAGAACCGACTCCTGGAGGAAGCAAGGGAAGAAAAAGGACACTAGAGGAAGGATTAACCTTAATGAAGAGTAATCACACTTCTTTGATCAGAGGGAAGAAAAAGAAAATGGGTAACGATGTGGAAAAATGGAGAGGATGGAGAAGGAAAGCTGGATAACCTCATGGGAAATAGCCTCCATTTCAGTGAAACACAAGTTATAGCATCTGCTCTAAGTGCAAGGGAGTAGATGTAGGATTAGAAGTGAGAGAAAAGGGTTTGGAATAAGACCTATGAGGAAAGAGAAAGGATGGGGTATACATTCATTACGTGCTAAAGAAATGTTTTCTGTTATTATGCTCTCAGTATAGTATCTTGCCTAGGACCTAGGCTCAATAGGTACTTGTTGAGTGATCAGTAGATGGACCCCATAGTATCCCCCTATAGGTTGTACATAGTGGGAGATATTTCATCGTAACCATTGCTGCTCATTAATCTGAAATACAACAAGCATCACTAAAGAAAAGAATTTGGGAATATGACTTGAGAAGAAATATTAAACATGGACAAAATTAAAGTAGCAACCATAGAAAATATAAAGAGTTCTGCAGAAGCTAATATGAGCCATAAGATAAGGACTATAGTTCCCTTATTTATTTTGTGTTTCCCATTGTACAATCCTGAGCATGTGGTAGGTGCTTCATAAATGTATGCTGCTTTATTAATTAGAATTAAATCAGATTGATTAGTCTGATTAATCAGAAACCAGAGAATATGTATGCTTTATGGATATACTCTCATATGCCTAATCTCATTTGACCCTTAAAACAACCTGGAATAGTAAAATTCTTCTCATCTTCATTATACACTTGAGAAAGTAAGACTAGGAGAGGCTATATGGTTTTAAGGTCCAGATAGGGACGGCATGACTAGACAGTGGAAATACATTGCTAGAGCAATGGTCTTGGAGTCAAGGAGAGCTAAGAGAGAATCCTGCCTCAGATATATAGCAGTTGCATGAGTATGGACAAGTCATTTAATCTCTGCCTGCCTGGGTTTCCTCATCTATAGATGGAAAATAATAGCTATGTTCTGGGCTTGTTCTGTGGATCAAAGAGGATAATCCATGTAAAGCATTTGGCAAACCATAAAGTGCTGCTAGATAAATTGTTATCATCATTATTGTCATCATTAGTCTAGAAAAATCTTGGTGCTTCATGGACAGCAAGCTCAATCTAAATCAATAAGCCAATAAAAATCAGTAAGATCATCGATGACATGACAACAAGAAGAAGTGCCTGGACTAAATCTGGATTAAGAGAGAAATGTCTTTCGGGGTAAGGGTGGTACTATATTCTTTCTTACTCAGACCATATCTGGAATGTTGGGCTCTATCTCACATGCTGACTTCGAAAAACATTGACACCTGGAGAATGTCCAGATGGGCGTGACCAGGGTTGTGAAACAAAGCTGGTTGAAAGAATTTGGGAATACGCCCAGGAGGAGAAAAGATTGAGGATTCAGAGGCTGGGGAGATAGATTATTATCTATCATCAAATATTTGAAGTTATCAAATGAAACAAGATTAGATCTCTTTTTCATGACTCCATAGAACAAAACCAGCAGCAATGGCTAAGAGTCAGAGAGGGGCAGATCTCGACTGGGTGTTAGGGGAAAACTCTCTGACAATTAGAGTTGTCACAAGATGAAATGAGGCAGCCTTGAAAGGTAACAAACTCCCCATCTCTAGAAATCTTCCAACACAGACTGGATGACTTTTGTCAGGCTGAGTTTAGACATTTACAAGGACCACTTCTGGGATTCTGGAATTCTGATACACTTTCCATATCTGGGCTTTATAAAGACACCAAAGCCATATGGAAAAACAGAGAAGTTCTTTGTGGTTCACTCATGTGACTCTTTGTGACCCTATTTGGGATTTTCTTGACAAAGATATTGGAGTGGTTTGCCATTTCCTTCTCCAGCTCATTTTACAGATGAGGAAACTGAGGCAAATAGGGTTAAGTGACTTGCCCAGGGTCACACAGCTAGTAAATGTCTGATACAAAGTTGGAGGTGACTGGGAACCTAGTGAGAATAAGTCAGCAAGCATTTATAAATACTTATTATGTGCCAGGTACCATGCTGAGTGCTGAAGATACAAAAGAAAAAAGAGGGAAAAAATCCCTGCCCTCAAGGAGCCTGTCAGAGTCTAATGGGGGGGAGGGGAAGATAATGTGTAAACAGTTATGTACAAACAAGATACATGCAAGATAAATTACAGATAATCTCAGAGGGAAGACACTAGGATGAAGAGAACGACCCTGGAAAGGCTTCTTGTAGGAGGTGAGATGTTAGTTGAGACTTGAAAGAAGTCAAGAAAGGCAGGAAATGAAAAGATAGAGAATTCCAGACATGAGAAATCAGCTCAGTGCATGAAGATTCATGGAATTGGGGGGACAGAGTGTCATGTGTGGGGAAAAGCAAGGAGGCCAGTGTCTCTAGATCACAGAGTATATAGAAGGAAATGGGGCATAAGAAGACCACAAAGGTGGGAAGGGACCAGGTTGTGAAGGACTTTAAAAGTCAAATAAAGGATTCTATGTTTGATCCTGGGTGTAATATGGAGTCTTATTGAGTGGAGGCAGGGAGAGATTGACATAGTCAGATCTGTACTTTAGGAAAATCACTTTAATAATTGAATGGACAGTTCATAGAATATGGACTGAAGAGGGGAAAGGCTTAAGATAAGAAGAACACCCAATGGGATATTGGAGTAGACCAAGTATGAGGCCAGGGCAGTGTCAGAGGATAGTAGGGGCATGCACCAGAGATTATTGATTTATTATTTAGACTGAACAGGCATTGGCAACTGATTAGATATGGGGAGTGAGAGTTGAGGATGACACCGAGGTTGGAAATCTAGATGACTGAGAGAATGACAAGTTGTTGAAGCTCCTTCAACAATAAAAGGAAAATTAAGGAGCAGAGAAGCCTTGGTGAGAGGGTGGGGAGGATAATGAGTGCAATTTTGAACTTGTTGAGTTTAAGATATCTATGGGATGTCCAGTTCAAGGTGTGAAATTGAAGGTCAGGATAGAGATTAGGACTGGATAAATACATCTGAGAATCATCTGCATGGAAATGATAATTGAATCTATGGGTGCTGATGTGACCACCAAGCAAAGTAGTATAGAGACCAGAAGGCCCAGGACAGAGCCTTAAGGAAAAGCCATGGGTAGCTGGCACGACCTGGGTTAAAATCTAACAAAGAAGACTGAGAAAGAGGAGTCAGACCCCTCTGAGAGGAAAATGTCAAGGGTTCGTATGGAGAAACAGAAAGAGAAGAAAGGGGGAGAAGAGAGTTATTGAGAGTTTCAGTGGCTTCAGAGAGGTCAAGAAGGATAAGGACTGAGAAAAATTAGATTTGGTAATTAAGAGTAGTAACTTGGGAGAAAGTAGTTTCAATGGAATGAGGTCAGAAGACAAACTACACAGTTAAGGGAATTAAAGGAAAGGATATAGAGGCACTGAGTATAGAAGACTTTCTCAAGTTTTGTAACAAAATGGAAGAAAGATATAAAAGAATATTTAGAGGGGATGTTTTTAAGGACAGAAGAGAGATGAGCACATTTGTAGGTGATAAAAAAAGCAGCTAGTAGACAGAGATTTAAGATTAATGGGAGAGTAAGAATGATAGAGGGAAAAAAAATCTTCTGGAAAAAAAGTAAGAGGGAATTAAATCAAGAGCGCATGTAGGGGAGTTAGCAAGGAGAAGGGCCACCTGTTTATATAAGTCAAGAATAAAGGAGGAAATGGAAAAAAAAACAAAAAACAAACAGGAGGCAATGATGGCAGGAAGCAGAAGGAACACTCTTTGGTTTTCAAGTATATAGTAAAGTGAAACCATATCATAAAGCTTCACTGCAGATTAAATCAAATTCTAAGGTTTCTTTAATAGAGAACATTAATTACATGGGTTATATCCTTTCCCCCTGACACCAGCATTATAATAAGCTTTCACTATATAACAACTATAAAATGCTATATAACAAGCTTTTCACTATATTCACTAAATTACCTGACCTTTCTGTTTCATTCTCAGCTGTCTGCCCACTGATTGGGTCCATGTATGGTATATCTGGTAAGTTTCTAAAGGTAATTCTCCAGCAAGTTACCCATTATCAGCATTTATTGGTCTTAAGGATAGTTATATTATTAGTTTCCAGCACAACATCATGAGAAATAATGCATCTTTATAGTAATTGGGCACATTATAAAGCACATTTCTCATGGTACACTAGTGAGGAAGGTTATTCAATTGCTCATTTTATAGGTGAGGACACTGAAACTCAGAGAACGTAAGTCACGTGCTCAGACCCACACAGACAGTAAGTGCTAGGTCTAGGACTTGAAACTGTGTCTCCTAACTTCAAATATATGTTAATAACATAAATACTCATTCCACTATACCACGTGGGCATAAATGCAGAGAACCAACAGGATGGCTACCATTATGGCATGTCATTAAACTAAATTTCCTTTCCCAAATACAATCTATGTGACTCTAAATGATAAAGCCTTTGATGGAAAAAGATGGAATGGTGTCAGGAATGAGTAAACTATGGCCTGAGGGCCAAGCCCAACCTGCCACCTGATTTTTGTAAGGCCCGGGAGGTAAGAAAGTTAAATTCTGAATACGTTGAGTTTAAGTTATCTATGGGATATTCAATAAATGCAATAAAACGATTTCAAAATGTAAGAACCATTCTTAGCCGGCCTGTATAACAACAGGCAGGGATGGACAATCGTAATTTTAGTAGATTTTTTTATTATTATTATTATTATTATTATTATTATTATTATTATTATTATTACTTAGTAGATTACATTAGTAGTAGAATGATCTCACCCAAAAAGTAGTCATTAATGGTTTTATATAGACTTGGAAGGATATTGTTAGTTGCAGGTCACAGAGATCTGTCCTAGATCTCAATATATTTAAAGTTTTTAATCAATGACTTGGAGAAAGGTATATATAGCACACTTATCAAATTCGTAGATGACCACTAAGTTGAGGGAGTTAGTCTACCTCCTGCAGCTTGTATATGTAAAGTTAATTTTCTGAACCCAAGTTTGTAAATTTTGTTTTAAAACTTTATATTTATCCCTATTAAATTCAATTTTATTGTATTTGGCCCAATGTTGTATCCTGTCAAGATGGTTTTTTTTTTAATCCTGACTTTGTAATCCAAGCTATAAGCTATCCCCCTAAACTTTGTGCCATCTGCAATTTTGATAAGGATGTCTATCTAAGTCGTAGATAAAGATGTACCACAGCCCAAGGCCATGTTGAGACTTGCAGACTTCCTGAAATACTGTCCACTAAGCTACAGTACCTCACTTTCTTTTAAGTTTAATAGGAAGGAGTTTAATAGGAATAAATTTAAAATCTTAATGCTTGGGTTCAAAAAAATCAATTGAATGAGTATAATTTGAGCAAAGACAGTATGACTAGATAGAAGTTTATTTGCAGAAGAACTGATTGATTGAATGAATTGTGCCCAAAAAAAGCTAAGGCAATCTTGGGTTTCATTAAAAAAAAACACTGTGTCTTGGAATGGGAAAGGAGTAGCTTTGATGTCCTCTGCTCTGGTTGGACCAAATATGGAATGTTATTTGTTATGTTGGGACCCCAGTTTATGAAGGGCATCAATTAACTGGAGATTAATTTAAAAGATCATTGCAGTGAACAGAGCCCTGGAGTCAGGAGGACCAGAGTTCAAATCCAGCCTCAAATACTTGACACTTAACTAGTTTTGTGACCTTGGGCAAGTCACTTAACCCCAATTGCCTTGCCTTCCCCCCTCCAAAAAAAAAAGATCATTGCATGAAAAATGCAGTAAAGGAACTGAGAATGTTTTACTTGGTCAGTCACAGTGAATCTGTCAATAATTATTATTAAGTATTTATTGTATGCCAAGAACTGAACTGAGCATCAGAGATACAAAGCAAGGGAAAAAAACAAAACATGAGAGACAGATGGGTGGCACCACTTAGAGAGTGCTGGGCCTGGAGTCAGTAAGACTCATGTTCAATTCCAGTCTCAGACACTTACTAGCTGTGGGACCCTGGGCAAGTCATCTTATCTCAATTTGTCTCAGTTTCCTTACCTGTAAAAACAACAATTGTAGCACCAACCTTCCTGGGTCATTATGATGCTAAAACGAGATAATATTTGTAAAAGGCTTTGTAAACCTTAAAGCATACTATTATTATTATTAAAACCAACAACATCATCCGTTTTCCAAAGGAACTCATATGCTAATGGGAGAGAAAATGTGTGAAAAACTATACAGGCAAGATAGATACGGTTATACATTGGCAATAGTCTCAAAAGGAAGGCACAAGCAGACACGATGGGAAAGGCTTTTAGCAAAAGGCAGGATTCACGATGAGTTCTGAAGAAAGCCAGGGAATTCAGGGATCAGAGATCATGGGGGTGAGCATGCCAGCCACAGATAGCATTCTGTGAAAAGCACGGATGGGGTCTGGAGAGAGCACATGGTGTTCAGAGAGCAGTAAGAAGGCCAATGCCACTAGATCATGGTGGGGAAGAAGATTTAAGAAGACTAGAAAGGTAGAAATGGGCCAGCTTTTAAAGAACTTTTTTTTTGCTGTTTTGTTTTTGGAGAGGGAAAGGCAGGGCAGTTGGGGGTAAGTGACTTGCCCAAGATCACACAACTAGTAAGTGTAAAGTTTCTGAAGTCACATTTGAATTCAGGTCCTCCTGACTCCAGGGCTGGGGCTCTATTCACTAAGTTACCTAACTGCCACTTAAAGGGCTTTAAAAGCCAAACATACTTTTATATTTTATGCTGGAGATAATAAGGAGCCACTTTTAACTCTTAATTGCAGGGTGAGGGATGGGAGACTTAAACTTTAGGAAAATCACTCCAGCTAGTGAGTGGAGGATGGACTGAAGTGGGGGGAGATTTGAGACAAGAAAGAAGACCAAGCAAAAAGCTACTGTAATATTCAAGGCATAAGGTGAAGATGGCCTGAACCAGGGCCACAGTATGTGGGTGGAGAAAAGGTGATGTATGGAAGAGATGTTGTGAAGGTAAAAAATTCAGCAATGTGATGAAGAGGTAGGAGGCTCCAGAGAAGGGGACAGTGTAGGGTTGAGCTTGGGGCAGACATCAAAGCTCCTCAAGGTCAACCAGAACCAAGAATGGTATCTCTGATCATATTCCACAAGATGACCCCCATAAGCCCATTAACTCTCACTATACTCACAATAAACTTTATAATATAGAGATATTTTCATTTTTAATATTTTAGAGGGAAAAAAGTTCACTAGCATCAGCATTTTCCTCATGGCATTCCCAATGGTTCCTAAGGATCCTGATGGTCACAGTTTGGAAAATGCTCCTTTACTGTCTTCTTTTCCAAACACTCATCATCCCATTTGGGAAGCTGGTAGCACAATTTGGATAGAGTTCTGGGTCTGGAATAAGGAAAGGCATATTTACCTTGAAGATCTAGCAATAGCCAAAGTTCAGTCATTTTGATCCAACACCTCAGAGACACACTTTCCCCTACACTTCCTCAGTCTTCTGCAGAGAGTGGGCTCACTCAGCACAATTCCTACATAACCTGGGGCCTATTTAGTTGGAGTCTAGCTGTGACATGACTCCTGGATGAATCCTCATTGCAGCTACCCTACGCTGCCTCACAAAGATCACTCCTAAAGACACTCCTTGCTCCTTGGGGACATTGCTGCTGAGCTGGCTGCAAGACTCTGACAAGAAGACTCCAGGATGCGGCTCTCCCTTCACCTAAAACAAAAGACAAATACTAACACAGAAAATAATCCAGGTCCATTTTCATAAGGCCACCATGTGGCCTTGGTAGGGAAGGCCTAAGGTCTCTCCCCTCCCAGCATGCTCTCAGTGGAAGCCAGCAGCAGAGCACAAAAGAACCACCAAGAGCACAGCAGAAGAGAAAATGGCCCAAGAGACTAGGCAGAGGCTGGCTCAGTCCCTTCTGAAGAAACCTACCAGTTCCAGGTATGCAGCCAATCAAAACAGACCTCTCCTACCCACATAATGACCATACCGGGCTCACTGAAAAATGTCTATAAATGCTCCACAGTCTCTCCCAGTCACCAACATCCCAGGTCACCACAATTCCTCAGCCTCCCCACATGAGCGATGCTGTGCTAGGTACCCTGTGGATATATCCCTGTTACTCACAGTCCACAGTGTATTCCACACATTACTTTCAAAACCATCCTCCTTTCTTTGCTTCATTCTGAACCTCTTTCTGTTCTCTTCAAAGCCTTCTTAAAAAATGTTTCGAGGACCTTCTTTCAATGGCATCACTATTGCTTATCATCCCTCCACTCCCTTCCAATTAAAAATTGTGACAAAGAATAATAAAGCAAGACAAATCCACACAGAGGTCATGTCCAAAAATGGAGGCCTCTTCTGGAGTCCATCAAGTCTCTGAACAAAAGGCTTCACCATAGATGAGACGTAATCAGTCATTGATTTCATCAGACTTCTTAAATCTTTCAAAGTTGCTTTTCTTTGCAATATTCTCATTGTATAAACTTGTTCTTCTTTTTGTGCTCACTTCCCTCTGCATCTATTCCTACTTCCCAAGATTCTTTGCAATTTTCTCTTTCATAGTTTCTTACCCCACAATAATATTCCATTACATTCATCTGACATAATTTGCTCATTCTCATATTATTTCTATATGTTCAGTATATTTATATTCTATAAATTTCTTCTATATTCTCATATTCTTTTCTATATGCCAAATGCAAAACCATCATTGCCTCCTGTTTCCTATTTTCCCCAGGCAAATAATTCATTTGTTTACTATGGCCTGCTACCCCAAATTTCATGCTTCTTATGCTGAAGCCTTACTAGGCCTATTCCTAAGTATTATTCTTTTTTCTGTGCACAGGAATTATTGTGGAAACGGTTGTTTCATTCCCACTCCTAAGAGAGCAGTGGCCAAATCCGTAGTCATACGAACACAGGTTGTTGGAATTGTAGATCCATAACTGATCAGTTCTTAGTCACGAAAGATCAAGTCAGAAATCCTTCCTGCTTCAGATATCTTTCTTCCCCAGCTGAGCCAGGGAACAGAGCATTGGAGAGACATCTATTAGCATAAAAATGCTACTCTTCTGCATGGAAAGAGGTACCCAAATAGCTCATTTCCAGGGAAGGGAAAGGCCTTATTTCAGTGTAGTATAATGTAGTCCCACGGTGGGTAGGTGGTACAATGCATAGAGTGCTGAGCCTGGAATCAAGAAGACTCATCTTCCTGAGTTCAAATCTGCCCTCAGACACTTACTAGCTGTGTGACCCTGGGCAAGTCACTTAACCTTGTTGGCCTCAGTAAAATGAGCTGGAGAAGTAAATGGCAAATTACTTCAGTATCTTTGCCAAGAAAATTCCAAACTCCAAGTAAACTTACAAAGGGTCACACATGACTGAAAGGACTGAAAAACAGCAAACACAGTCCCCTATAAACCACTCTCAATTATTCTAACGATGATATCACTATGGTGATGTGATTTTGTTCTTTGTCTCACAAGGAATGAAGGCCCTGAGGAAGCTGAAATCAAAGAAGTTTGGGGTAGTATATCCTCTGTAGGTCTTTCTGGAAAACACAGAAACAAGGACCACATGTACACACATTGATGTATAAAGATGTATGGCCACTCACACCTTGCACCTCTCCCCTTCTAGGCTGCTGGTGGTGATTGGTGGGCTGTTCCTTCTGTGTGGCCTGACCTCAGTCTGCCTCCGCTGTTGCATCAGTCGACAGCAAACAGGAGAGGAGGTGGGCCCACCACCATATGAAGTGACAGTCATTGCCTTTGACCATGACAGCACCCTTCAGAGCACCATCACTTGTGAGTACATCCACATATTCATAGAGGGGGAGCCAAGAGAGGGAAACACTTGAAAGAATGGTAGTCTAAATTGTAGACCTTTGGGATATTCTGAGCAGATGTGCATTCTCAAGAACACAGAATATTTTTATTCTGCTTGATTTGTAAATATTCGGAGTGCTAGAGAGGATAAGGGAATGGTGGGACTCAGGCATGCAAAAGGAAAGATTTTGTTCCCATGGTAAGAAAGATAAAGAATCCAACAATGAGGGGGTGGCAGTGGATCAGGGCTTTTTGGTATGGTTGTGGTAACGGTAATCTACAAAGAAAAGGCCCTTGATGTGACAAACAGATCACAAAGGATTAATATACCCTTTAAAATGTGTTTCTGCATCACATCTATCCATCACAACAGTCTGTGTATGGTATCGCCAAAAGATATTTTGTGGGAACATATGGTTGTCCCTCATAACAAATTCAAAAGGTTAATAATGACTCTACCCTAAAATGTTATCAATCTATCATGCATGCATTCTTCTGTCTTCATGGGACCTCCGCATATTTTCTGTCTGTACCACCTCTAAGGGGTACCGCATGTTAAAATTATTCTACAGCTGGACAGTGCAGTGGATATTGTGCTGAATCAGTAAGCCTGAGTTCAAATGAGTCCTGCTTCATCTAATAAGTATGACCCTGGGCAAATCATTTAACTTCAGCTTGTCTCAGTTTCTTCATCAGCGAAATGGGGTTAAAATAGCACCTGCCTCCCAGGGTGGTTGCAGAGATAAAATGGTGTAATATTTCTAAAGTGCTTTACAAAACCTTACAGTGCTGTATAGATTCTAACTAGAGTTTTTATTGTTATTATTACTAGTCCACTGTATAAAACACATTTTTTTCCTTTTCCAAAATCTACATCTTTCAAAATCTGAGGAGTATCCTCCCCTAATTCCTTCACCCTGGTATTTAGTGAATAAGTCCATATCTTCCTACCCCTTCACAGTTTTATAAACTTTAATGCTATCCCCTTTTAATGAAAGTTGGAAAAGTTTGTTTTTCTGGACTGAGGAATCATATATTTTAGTCTATTCTCCTCATATCTGTTATCATTATAGTGACTCTGAAACCTCCTGTATTTGTCTCACACATTGGAACATTAATTCCTTGAAAGCAGAAGATATATTGTTTTTCTATTTGTGATAGTGCTGATCACATAATTAACACATTTAATAAGAACTTTTTCATTCATTCACTCATTCCTTCTCCAGGTCTATCACTATCTTTCCCCAAATTCAGTGATCAGCACTGGAATCAATACTCTAAGAGTGAAAGTTTTTGTTTCAAGTTTTTGTACAATAATTTTGTCTTGTGAAAGATGGAGAAATCAAGTTTTTGTACTGTGACAGAATGTTTTCTCTTTCTTGGAAGGTATAGAAAGATGTCAGGTAGAACAACGATGGGCAATCCAAAGAATTCTAATTGTGTAAATGGGTCCATTAAAAGGTTTCTGAATACCATAGGAAGGAGGAATTAGTTAGCCAAAGGACAATAGGACCAGAATCTGGAAAGCAGAGGAAGATAAATCCAAGGCATTAGAGCAAATCAGTTTTCAAGGAGAAGAGGAAGATGCCTCTTGTTCAAGAATCTAGGGATTTTCAAGGGGGTTGTGGGAATGGTTGTGAGGGTCAGAGAGTTGGTGGTCATACTCTGTATATTTGCAGAAGAGAAAATAAACTGATGCATTGAGGTCAGGGTCTGTTTTTCAAGCAAGGCTCCCATGCTCTGGCTCCCTCTTTCTTCCTCTCTGACAGCCCTTCAATCAGTCTTTGGACCAGCAGCTCGTAGGATCTTTGCAGTAGCTCACTCTCACAATCCCATGCAGATACCTTCATTGTCCTCCACTCTGGAGACGCCTCCAGGCTATGAGGAAGCTCTGCACATGAGTCGCTTCACAGTGTCTAAGTGTGGGCAGAAAGCTCCCGATCTGGCTCCAGTGCCTGAAGAGAAGCAGCTGCCCCAGGGGGAGAAGGATGTTCCCCAACAGCGGGTAGAGGACACCCCCAACTGACAGTCTCCTGGGCTGCGAGAACCAGGTGGAGCCCCCTTCTGTCCCTACAATAGCTATCCCAGGTTCGAGGTAGTCTGTAGTCACTCAAAACTCGAGTTCTTGACCCTCTTCCAATGTGTTTACTTTTTTCTCCCGTCAGCCAGAGGATGCAATTTGTTCAAAACAAAGGCATTTAATGAAATAACATAGTAATAAAAATCAAAATAAAACATTCCTTTCCATAAGCCTGGAGAACACTCTCCCACAAAGATACACACTGGTGTGGTGGTGGGAAATGGGCATGAGAGGGGCACACTCTTAGAAAATGTGTTTCCAAGACCCACATGTGGAAGGCCAAATCACCTCCACAGCTACAGGACCACAAGTGTCTTCTGATGATATCATCACATTGTTCTCATTGGTCTTACTTCCTGATTGGTGGAGCATTCCTACAGGGTTTCCACTCTGCTAGTTCCTCACATTTTTGCAATGACTGTAGTCTCAGCTGGGAACTGCTTTTCTGATTTCTGATCTAATGTTGACTTCTAGGCTTGATAGTTTCTGCAGGACATTGCTCCCTGCTACCCGTGTCTGGGCTTCTTCTCTTTGGGGTCACTTGTTGGCCATCTCAATTCTCACTTAATGGTGTACTGACTTGAATCTCCCCCTACTAAGGGCATACTGATGGAACTTTAGTCAAAGCTGTAACCCCCTGCTAGTAAAAGGTTTAAAAAAAAAAAGTGCCTCAAGACTAATTGTTTTCTTTTTCTTTTTTTAACTTATTTTATTTTTAATTTATAGACTAAAACAAGAATTTCTACAACATAATGTAATAAAAAGATGATTACACATGAAATTGCAAATCTATTATGTACAACTTGCTATTCCTTTTAAATATATAATAAAGTTAATCATATAAATTTCTTTTTTTCTTTTTTTCCCTTTGTTTCTTCCCTCTCTCCCTCTGCCTCAGAGATGGCTACCATTACATTCAAATAAACATATATATGTGTGTGTATACATATATGTATGTATATATGTAAAGTTATACTATACATACTTTTATTTATCAGTTCTTTCTCTGGATGCAGATAGTATCTTTCTTCATATCTGCAGAAAGATTGTTGGCCTCTATTCCAGACAACCATACCACTTAGAGTCAGATATTCCTAATGTCCTTTATGTCTCAGCATGTAAATGAATATAAGCTAGACCAAAAGGCAAGCTAAGGTGGCAAGGGCAGTGTTGTCTACTCCCCTAGCCATTAATATGCATATCTATCAGCAGCAAAAATGTGTTGTTTTGTATTTTGTCCAGTGAGAAACTTTATCTCCATGAATTTTTCTCCTGGTAAAGAATATGAAAATCTCTGTATCCCAAAGAGATCATAAACGTGGGAAAAGGATCCACATGTACAAAAATATTTATAGTAGTTCTTTTTGTGATGGCAAAGACCTGGAAAGTGAGAGGATGCTCATCAGTTGGGGAATGGCTGAACAAGTTGTAGAATATTAATTAATAGGATACTTTTGTGCTATAAGAAATGATGAGCAAGCAAACTTCAAAAAAACCTGGAAAAACTTGTATGAACTGATGCTAAGTGAAATGAGCAGAACCAGGAGAACACTGTATACAGTAATAGCCACATTGTGCAATGACTGATTTTGATAGACTTAGCTCTTCTCAGCAAAGACAACTCCAAAAGATTCACAATGGAAATTCTGTCCACATCCAGAGAAAGAACTTTGAAGCCTGAATGCAGATGGAAGCATCCTATTTGCTCTCCTTTTCTGTTATTGTTTTGTTTCGTTTCTTCTGTCTTGTGGTTCCTCCCATTAGTTCTAATTCTTCTTGTCTTCATGAGTAATGTGAAAATATGTTTAATATGAATGTATAATTAGAGCCTATGTCAGATTGCACTCTGGGAGAGGAGGGAGAACAGAGAAGGGGAGAAAATTTAAAACTCAAAATCTTATGGAAGTGAATGTTGAAAACTAAAAATAAATTAATCATTTTTTTAAAAAGAACATGAAAATCTTAGCAAATTCCTTGCAGGGTATAGGAGCATATGTGAACATATATCATAAACTGTTAAATAACATCCATCACGGCATTCATACTAACACAACATACATTAGAACAGAACATGAACATAACACATACCATAAAATCAATAACATATTTCATAGGGCAGTGTAGTACTTTGTCTAGAACACTGGCCTGGGAGTGGATGAGATTTGAAACCAGGCCTCAGGAGACCCTTGAAACCAACCCTTGTCTTGAGCAACTTGTTTGACCCTTCCTGGGCCTTAGGTTCCTCAACAAATAAATGAGATTAGACCAGTGGTTCTCAACCTGTGGGTTATGCTCAATTTGTAACAATGAAAATACATCCTGCATATCACATATTTACATTACAATTCATAACCATAGCAAAATTATAGTTATGAAGTAGCAACGAAAATAATTTTATGGTTGGGGGTCACCACAACATGAAGAACTGTATTAAAGGGTCACAGCATTAGGAAGGTTGAGAACCACTGGATTAGAGGATCTCTGAGGTCCCTTCTGATTCTTAATTAAGGAGCCTATAGACTAAATTAAGATCACAAACTTCTATGTAGTACAAAACATATAACAGTTATTGTTAGTGACCAAGTACATTGATCCCATGAAAAAATACTGTCACTATTTCCATCAAAGTTGAGCCCATAGTTAGGCAATGGGCCTCCTTTAGCTTTTTGCTCAGGTGAGAGATATTTCCTACATCTTCTGAGAATCCGAGTACTTAGCTGATAGTCAAATTAGTTCTTGCCCAAACACCACCATGTGTTTAGTGATACCACTGAGCCTTCTACCTAAGCTTTAACCATCTTCAGCAGTGTCTGATTGGGAGTTACTTGGAAATTAATGAAGTATGATTCTAGATTTCTTTGTTTCTTCTAAAGTCAACACCTCCCTAAAGGTTTACTATGTGCCAAGTATATTGATGCATAACCATGGCAGTTGACCAAACCCTTAAAAGTATATTCACATTTCTCTTCCAATGATCTCCAAATGGTCTTGAGGGGGTTGGGCCAGCTATCCAATGCTCACTCAACTGCTTTGGGTTCTTCCAAAACACATATCCAAGACTCCTATCATTAGCAGGCTTAGCAGTGAATAATATAATTCTCTTTAAAAGACTGATAATAGCCACTAAATCCTAGAAACACTTTCAGGTTGTGGAGGTTCTTTAGGCATCCTTCATAGGCATCCAGCACTTCTATAACCTATGGACCAATCCTTACTCCATGTTAAGACTCTTTGTGACCCATATATTTGACAGGGTCCCTGAAAAACTGACATTCATTAACTGATGGTTTCAGACCAGCTTCTTCTAGCTGATCTAACACTTTCATTAAATCAATGAGTATTTATTAAGTGCTTACTTTGTGCCAAGTACCGTGCCAAACACACAAGTAGAAAGAAATACAGCCTCTACCCTCAAGGACCTTATAGTCCATTGGAGAGGAGAGGGAAACAACACATAAAGGGATGTTAGAAAGGAGAGATAGAAAGAAAGGAACACAGGTATGGTAAAGAAAGTCCAGAGGGTCAGGAGTAGAATCTGGAGAGGAAGAAAGATACGTCAGCACTAGGCATTTTCATTAAATAAAGGTTCTGAGAAGAACCAGTCAATCAGAGGAAGGGGCTGAAGGGCTAGAGAGTACTTCTAGTGTGAGAAAGCCCTTACTAGAGTGAACTTCCAGGATAAAGAGGCATCTGTGTCATGATAGAGAAAGTCCAAAGAGTCAGAAGTGGATCCTGAAAGGGAATTAGTCTTTCTTTATGTTCTGAAGACGATGACACCAGCTAAGTACACCAGCACTCCAGGTAGTTCTCCTACTACCTTCTCCATTACTGCTGAAATGAGCACATTGCTCAAGATTCTTTGGGGGCATAGGCTCAAACTGGTAGAGTTTAACAAAGAAAATAACAATTGTCTTTTCCTTATCTTCCTCGCACATGGGAATCTGTCAAGAACTTCTACATAAGTCCAGTACTAGATACCACTGGCTGCCCAACAAACATTACAGACCATGCTGAACTCATGGAATGGTGTACCTCTCCATCTAAGTTGTCTGGTTTGATGTCTGGCAGTCTACACATATCTATTAAGATGCCATTGAAGAACAATTTTTTTTGGTAGGGTTGGTGGAGTGGGGTTGTGTGGTTCTGAAGTCTTCCATATCTGAGAAGGTTATCTTTTGAATTCACTTTTTAAAGGACAGGTAGTCATTAAATTAGATTCTATGTATCACTCCTTAGACAGACTCTTTATTACATTCACACAGAGAGAATCAACTGGTCTTTACACCGAATTTCCTCCTCAAATGACCTTTTAATTCCTTAGGTTCTAAAGACTCTTCAGAGTCCAGTTTTTCTGGATGCACTGTTGAGGTGGAGGAGTCAATGCTATTTTGATAAGCTCTCTCTTCATAGGCATCCAGATTCTTGCAGATTTCTGCCCAGCGTACATAGATTATCAAGATTTTCAGAAATTAAGGTTCAGTTTGCTTCCCATAATGCTCTGCTGAAAGAGTATCCCAAAAAGTCTTTAGTATTTTAAGCTCTAATAGCTTAGTGAGCTATTTAAGCTTTTAAACTTGAATAGCTTAGAACTGCACAAAGATTTTTGAGACGGCATACATTTTGAAGAGTCCAGGGTTGGCCTTGATCAGTGCTGACACAACAGATATATTCACCTGGTTTATATATTTATATTCACCAAGGCCTGGCTCAGCGTAGGCACTTAATATAAACTTGGTGATTAATTGCTTAGTTGTGGAGCTTAAAACACATGATTGTTGTTGTTCAGTTGTTTTCAGTCATTTTCTATTCTTTATGACTCATTTGGAATTTTCTTAGTAAAGCTACTGGAATAGTTTGCCATGTCCTTCTCCAGCTCATTTTACAGACAAGGAAACTGAGGCAAACGGAGGTAAGTGACTTGCCCAGGGTCACACAGCTAGTAAGTATCTAAGACCAGATTTGAACCAAGGAAAAAGAGTCTTCCTGACTCCAGGCCCAGTACTCCATCCACTGTACCAGCTAGCTGCCCCAAACTCACAATAATACAGCCCTAATGTGAGTTAGTCATCACCAGGTATAAATAGAAGCCTACCTATAAAGAGCTACTTTTGCAAGTATTTCTCACAGAACAACGGAAATATGCTCAATGCCCGTGGTGTGCTCTCTGAGGTAGCAGGACATTACATCATCCATGGTCACAGTCACTGTTACTTGAGGGCATACAAGTATAAGTAGAAAGGATCCAGGAGTAGTGCCCCATAAGTGCTTCCTGCTTCTGCTCTAGTGGTATTCACCTTCTGACATCATTCTACCTGATTTGCCCCTCAAGTACACTTCGCACATATGTGACCATTTATTCCATATTTGTAACAAAATATGGCGTGATCTCTTTGGCTGCACTGAGCTGGTATTGTTCTTACACGAGGCTCCCATGACCTTTGCTCTTAAATTTATTTTCCTTCCCAGGAGGGACGGCTCTAGCCTAGTCAGCAATCGTTTATTAAGTATCTACTGTGTACTAGGCATTGTGCAGTGCACTGGTTCTACCCACTGAAGCATCTGCCTTTCTCTCCTACAGTGGAATAGTGGAATTTAATTGAACCAGGGAACCTTCCCTCTTGATTTCAGTGATGCATGCATGGGAAGGGGTTTTAGAACCTGAGAAGCTGTTTTCTGTTGCATCAGTATGCAATCCTTGTTCATCAACTGGTCTTCAGATCGATTATACCATTTCTGAGTACCTGGGGGACTATTCCTTCTGCTTACTCAGCTGTAGCTGGGTCAATAGCAAAATTTAATGCACGATCAATCTTCCCAAGAAATTAAATCAATCAGATACAGTGTGGACACTCGAAAGGCATTCTGTTCCTGATCATGGCTCTCTGAAGCAGCTTCTCCAAACTTAGTAAAAAGTCTCTCCTTCTGAGAGGCAGTTAGGAACTTCACATGGGTGTCATTGGCACCTTCTGCCATTACCACGTTGGCTTTCCAGTGCCTGCAGGCATTCAGATACCTTAGCTTCAGAGAATTGTATTTCAAATGCACCATCATAGGCAAGTGCCCTGGAATTCTGCAATAATCATGCATGCTTCTCTTTTTAAGTTCAGTACCATGTCATTCAGTCAGTCAACCAATAAACATTTATTAAGCCAGGAAGTATACTAAGCACTGGGGATACAAAGAAAGGCTCTCAAGGAAGTCACAGTATGGATGAGACAATATTTCGATTAATATTCACAAACAAGCTATATACAGGATAAATAGAAAATAATCAACAAAGAGAAGGTATTAGAATTAAGGAGGATCAGAAAAGGCTTCCTGTGGATAGTGAGATTTTGGGTGAGACTTTAGGGAAGTTAGTTAAGACAGGAGGCGGGGTGAACATTCCAGGCACAAGGGACAGCCAGTTAAAATGCCCAGATTCAGGAAATGGAATACTTTGTATAAGAAAAGGCAAGGATCACACAGTAAGTTGGGGAGAGAGCTGATGTAAGGTATAAAAAAACTGGAAAGATAAGAGGAGGCCAGGTAATGACAAGATTTGAAGGCCAAGAAGAGGATTTTATGCACAGATAAGATTTCTTGGTTTTGAAGTGGGCTGATACTGAGAAGTTCAAAGAGTATGCATAATGAGCTAAATTTAAGTATTGACAGACTATAGTCAATTAATCTATATTTCGGCTATTGTCAATTTGCATACCACCTGCCAGAGAAGTATAGCTGTGCTATCTATCCACCTATGAGTTTGAGAGATGGGGAAGATTAAGGTAGATGTGTCCTATAGCTCATGTGGGTCCACTGCTATGGTAATACAAGATTAGAAGAGATGAAGGGCACATTTGATATCAAGGAAGCTGAATCATAGCCAAGATGGTCTCTTGATTTTTTTGTTTGTTATCATACTCCATCATACATGATGTCTCTTCATTACCAGTCAGTCCCCTAGAAGCAGAGAATTCTTGTTTTTTCTGTTTAACATAGAACACCATCTAACAGAATAGTTGGCCTTTACGTAGGGCTATATTTATTACATAAATATGGCCCACCCAATCACTGGAAAGACTATAATTTCTACTTTTGTGGGAAGCAGGAAGAGGGCCATGGATGGGTGATCACTCTTCTTTTCTTTTTCCATTAGGGGTATTACGTTTGAATTATATCTATCTACTACATATCAGATGAAAAGAGAAGAAGAGAGGAGAGGAGAGGAGAGGAGAAGAGAGAATATGATGCAATATGATAGACTATGATATCTATAACATAAAGATACTATGCTATTTAAGAGGGATAGGAGTGAGAATAAAAGCAATTTTCTCTTTTTCCTCCAGAGGGAAAAGAAGCTATTGGTTTACTTTCAAGAAGCTTGGCTTACATCCTACTCAATGTTTAATACACACAAGACAATCATGGATAGGAAACAAATATATTTATCAAAGCAGATAGCAAAAGAGTAATTTGGGAGTGGTACACTTTAGATTAGATGATAAAACACATGAGGATCGGAACCTTTGTGACTTGGAAGGAAGATGAAACCTAAGCTCAACTAAGACTTGATATCACATGAGAGGTCTACTTTTAGCAGTTTCTCAGACTTGAAATCAAAGGATGTCTTGGGGTTCCAGGCTTTTCCACATGCTTGTGGCTCTGTGTTTGGTCTCCCAACCAGTCCCACTCTTTCTTTGCTTCTCTTTCTCCTCAATCTCACTAACTATTCAAAGTCATGTCTCTGTATTCATACATAACATCACCGAATTATTCTTTAGGGTTCTGCCCCAAACCTAGCTGGAATATAGGGCTACAGCAGTCTTAGAGCACCCCATTCCAAAAGCATGTATACTAAATGAATGCCACATTTCAGTTCTTCTCTGTTCCACTTTCTATCTGTTGCCCAGTTTTGCAAATTATCACTTTAATTGGCTACCATTATTGGCCTAACCATTCATTCTATGGTAAACAATTCACTCTACATTAATTATTACATAGGAAAAGCACTGGGTTTGAATTTGAGTCCCGGGTTCAAGTCCTGTCTCTGTCATTTATTAGCTCTATGATCTTGGGTCCATTATTAAACCTATCTGAAGTCAATTTTCCTTATTTTCCTTCTGGAATTGTGGTGAGGATCACACATGACAATGGAGGTTCCAGTGCTTTGTAAACTGAAAATTATTATATATTTGCAAGCCATTTGTTTGAGAGTATCTATTGCTATTGAAATGGCAATGAATCATCTCTTTCAGATATTCTGGGGTTGCCCTTCTCCCGAAAAAGCAGGCTGAGCATCTTTTGGTGTGGTGAGATGAGGAAAAAAGACTTAAGATGGTATTGATCCTCACTAGACTTAGCTCAAGCTTTAGTACTTGGGCTATCAGAATGTTCAGTGAAAGAGACCACTGGCATCACAGTATCTAAAGTTAGGAAAAGAGGTGATAAGAGCTGGACATCACTTGATTAAAGAACCCAAACACACCCAGTGGGGTGGAAAGAATACAAAGACAACACCATAATAGCGTTCCAACACACGGTTTCACAATCTCTGACCAAAAACATCACTTTTTAATCTAAGGAATGGAGTTCAGATGGATAATGTGAAAGCTGCTAATTTCTGAGCCATTTAGAAGACCTCACCAAAGATGTGCCTTCTCATAGAACACTCCCCTAAATGACTTACATTTCACATTCCCTTTTTTTTGCATTGAGCCAACACAGCCACTAGATGTCAGTGGTCTCATACCCTGACCTAAAGAATTGGTTTGTCTAAGCCACCCTTTGAATTCATGAAACCAAATTGGGCCACTCAAGGTTTTAGGGCATATCAGCTGTCCTCTGCCAAAACCAGTTCCCTCTTCTTGACCCACGTCCTAGAGTAGTGGTAAAAGGAACTATTTCAGAGAGTGCCTACATCTTGACCCCAGGAAATACTATGGCTATAGACAGCAAGTAATTGAAAACATCTTGCAAAGACTGGGTTGATCATCAAAACTAGGTTTGCTTTTTTGATTTCCCTGGTCTCCATGGGAAACAGAAACTTCTTTCCCTGCTTTACTACACAGAATCCTTCAATCACACCCGAAGCGGCTGCATTTAATAAATAAATACATGTTGATCAGTTTCAACAACCTATTACAGATATACGTGATACATTTTAACATGCTTTGCTCTGTGAAGGTATGGAATGTTAGCAAAATGTCCTGTGAAGCTTAATTAAGCAATTCAGCAATTTTTTACTGCAGTGATCTTCAAATCTTGTTTGTTCCCATGACCCTAGCAATAAAAAATGAATACAACCCCCCAATATGTGTATCTTATTTATAAATTCTAAGTGAGCACTGGGCTTGGAATCGGGAAGATGAGTTCATGAGTTCAAATCCAGTCTCAGACACTTAGGAACTATGTGACCCATTGCCAAACCTGGCAAACCCTGTTTGCCTCAGTTTCCTCATCTGTAAAATGAACTGGAGAAGGAAATGGCAAACCACTCCAGTCTGTCTGAAGAATTTGGAATCAGTTGCGTGACATGGGAGAAGCAAAGGTATGCCCACATCAAAGAAGGCCCTGTACTGTATGAGCAAAGCAGAATCGCAGTAGCACAAGAGAAATGTGAAATGCACAAATTCAGAGATATCTCCTTCCAAATGTTCATAGGGACTATTTGTGCCCAAAATATGGTAGAGTCTTCCAAGCTTATATTGGTCTGATTAGTCACAGTTGGACACACGGTACTGTGAAGGATAATTTATAGTGAAGTTTCCTCATTCTGAAAAATCAAATCTAGAACAGCTTCAGTATTCACTAGGCCTAGGTTTAGGTCACCTGACCTTCCAGCAATCTGGGGCTTAGAGCAATGGAGACGCTCCCCCAGTGCCAACTCAGCACAAGATACACCAAATAAGGTTAAGACTGCTTTCATTAGATACCCACGTCTCTGGGTCCTTTGTCTCTCGTGCTTAGTTGTGGGCCAGCCCCTCTACCAATAAGAGTGAAGGCCAGTTGGGGGGGTTGGGTTTCTGTGTTGGAAGATTATATATAACCATGGGCTGGCTTCTACCTGTTGCTCTCTCCCTGCAGGTATGTGGGCGACAGGGGCAGAGTCCTTTCTCATGAGAAAGAATAAAGACCTTTTCTGACTTCAGATTCAGACTCTGAACTCTTTCATCTCACACAGTGCCTTGACTCCAACATGCTGATATCATTTTGGTCCTCTTCGAGAATGAAGGACAACAGTCTTTGCTAAGAAAACCCAAATGAGGTCATGAAGAGTAAGACAAAACAGAAAATGACTGAACAGCAATAACAATGTAAGATGATCCACTCTCTGTCCCAGCTCCTTCGTGACTACTCATCCTGTGAGAGTTTTCTGTCCTGTCCAAAATTAAAAGGAAGCTAGAAGGTTCTATATTAACTGGTCATGCGCCTGCAGCCCAGAACCTGCCCCCCTGAGGATGCTCACTGAAGCCAGCAGGTGATCTGAGAGACAGGGATTGGTGTATCCTGTGGGTGGAGAGAGAATTTTCCCAAGGGTAACTACACAGCCACTGCTTAGAGAGATTAGTTTATCATTTACCTGAGGGCCACACTTACCTCAGATAGGGGTAGGTTAGGAGCTTGCCCAGCAGAGGGAAAGGCCTGAATGGGAAAATGTTGTAGAATAAGGTAGATACAGTGGAACTGGATTCAAGCCCTACAACTAACTATTGTAGGGAGGGTAGAATGAAACTTGTCTTCCTACCTTTTGATGGGTTAATCACATACCCTCATATCAGGCCACCACCCTTTTGCAGTTGGACCATGGCATCCTAGGCCTCCACTCTGGAGAATACTGGTTTAGATAATCTTGACTCTGAAGATATATTTAAGTGTTTAAAAATAAAATACTATAGCAAGTACTTTCCTTATGCCAAAAAAAAAAAAAAAAAAGAATTGGTTTACCATGACTAAATGCTGCAAGAGACCTGAAATTATTCCTGAGTCATTCATCAAAATGTTACAGAGAACTGTTAAATCATACAGCTTGTGAAATCATACCACCTACATAGGTTCCATCTTTGAGGCTGTAGAGTCTCATTATTAGATGACCTCCCTTGAATACATTCATCCTAAACATTACTTTAGGATCTTTGGGCGTGGGAGACACCTGCTTTCTGATAATTGGATGATGAGAGAAATTATTATTAAGTAATCACTTATTGGGGAGATTCAGGGTTATTATCTTTTTAAGGAAATCTGTCCTAGTTCAAAATTTTACCCCACCTATACCATCTAATATAGGTGGAGTTGTTGCCCATCCAACCAGAGAATCCTTACAAAGAATTTAATCTAAGGTGAATTCTGGCCCATTGTGTTCTACTCAGATTTGAGTGGAGGTAGATCCTTTGTCTAGATTGTCCCAGGCTGGGGTGGTCTGGAAGGAAATGACATAATCAAAGTCACATTCTGCCAACATCTCATTAGAATAGGTCTACTTCTTATTGTAATATTTATTTTCTCATTACTTATTTTTTTCATTGACTTGTTTATTTACTTTTAGTTTACAAGATTCAGTTCCACAATCCCTTGAGTTTCAAATTTTCTCCCCTCCCTCCCCTCCATGGTGGCGTGCAATCATGTATAGGATCTACAAATACTTTCACATTGTACAATAGTC
>CM053585.1:403341607-403376872 GCA_028646515.1 Pseudochirops corinnae
AAGTGAGCCCCAAAGCAAAACCTCACACCAGCAGTTTATATAGCCTTCTCCTGGATCAGAGAATGTCACAGCCCTCTTAACCCACTGACCAATCACAAAGCAACAAGGTGCAGGCATTCCTGAAAAACAAGCCTCCCGCCACAGGCTCCGCATGACCACATCCAACCTATTAGGGGGCAGAGTATACTTTCAAATCAGGGAAGGTTCTCAGAGCCACTTAAGCCACTTAAGCAAAGGGCCTAGGGGCAGGGAAGATCTTCAGATTCCCATAACATGGTAGCATGACATTTTCCTGCAAGAAGCAATCACATTGGCATAAATCTGTCATTCACTCCTTTTGGGAAGCACACCAGCTTGTTGAGTAGATTAGTCTTGATTGCAAAACCTATATTAGCTTCATGGAGCTCTCCTTCACCATGGCCACTCCAGAAAAACATTTATCAACCTCTGACTTTGGTAAGCTGGCCTTCATTTGCCAGCCTTGTTTTACTCAGGGTCACTATTTGGATGTGATGCCTGCTAAGTTCTCTTGTAACAAGAGCTGCTCATCTTTCAGGTCTACTGGATTTTGATTTTTCATTGTCTATAAGTGTGCACATATTCCATGTACCAATGGTGAATGGAATTGTCTTTGCAGACATTTTTGTACATATGTTTTTGCATGTCTCAGCTTCAGAGTGGGATCCCCATCTGCCAAGGTAATCAGGCCAGGGTTGGGTAAGCAGACAATTTTTAAGGCACCTTTTCTAGCCCCTTCCTCACACCAAGAGGTGAGCAGTGTGATATTTAAAAGGCTGCTCAGATACCTAGAGGGCTGCCAAACCCACTGCTGCTTCCAGTGAGAAACAACCCTATGGCCTGGGCTGCCTGTGTGTGGGATTATGACTATAGCTCCCAGTGTATCTGTACCTGCTGCTTCATCACTTGCTTGCTGCCACAGGACTTTGAGGTAGGTAAAAATGGTATAGGTGATATCTTTTGAATCATGTTTAAATTGGATTTAAGTGAGTCAGTGTTGCACAAAGTAATCACCCTCATCCTCTCCTCCAGAGTCACAACAGTCCAGTGGCAGGACAGGGTCAAGAGAACTGGTGATGGCTCAAAATACAGTGGATGATCAGGGCATCTTCAGTGTCTAACTAAGCTTTAAGTGCTTCACAGCCACTGGAACAGCTTGTTCTCATCTACTCATTCCACCAGGGGAAGTCTTCACATGCTTGGGACAGACACCCCCCTAACTCACCAACAGGTTTGAAACCCATTGGTTACCCTCAACCTGGTTTAGCCTGTCTGCCAAAACAGTTTACTGGAATGTGGCGGCTGTGTATGCTACAGTTTCTTGGAGCCACAGGTGAGTTAGGTGGAACAGGTTGACACCAAAGGTGGAAAGCAGCCCTGAAAAGAGCTTGGTAGCCTTCACACCAGAGGTAACAGTCTTCTCTGAACACATCCTATACCCTACAATGTCTCCTATTAGACTGTTAGCTCCCCTTGAAAGCTACATGACTGACTTGCCACAGAGGATACATACCTTTCTTCCCACTTCTGCAGGGGTATTATTCCAAATCTTGACTTACTCAAGTTCCTCAGGGATTATCTACTTAAAGCTCCAAGAAGCATGACTAATCTACTACTTGTCCAACCAAATTCACTTTTCCATTCTTGATCCAATTAGGAAAACATTAACACTTCAAATATCTATCTATCTATCAATCAATCTATCTATCTAATCTATCTATCTATCATCATTATAAAACATTTTGAAAAAAGAAAAATGGGATTAATGAACTGAAGATATAATTTCAAAAATCAATACACTGACCATACCCAAGCTGCTGATACTTATTATATATATGACCTTGGGCAAACAATTTAACCTCCTTTCCTTCAGTTGTTTCAAATATAAAATGAGGAGATTAGAGTAGATGGCCTTTGAGGTGCATTCTAGCTCCTAGGTCTATGATGGAATGGTCTATGGTCTCTATTGTGTATAGCAGGGGAATTGAATTCCCTGGGCATACACACCCTTTATCAAGGGGCCAGAGCCCAAGTGCTGAAAGCACACTCAGTTCCAATCTAATTTCTCATTTCATACAAAAGAAGAAATTTCTGAAGTCAGACAAGAAATAAATAAAATTGAGAATAATCATGGAGCAACAGACAGATTGCTGATTATAGAGTCAAAGGGTTGAATTCAAATATCAGCTCTGCCACTTATTACCCATGTAGTACTGAGCAACACAGGCTTCCTCATCAGAAACTTTAGGTTAGATTAGATCAGGGTTCTTGCATTATAGACTTCTTTGGTAGTATACTGAAGCCTGTGGGCCCCTTCTCAGAATAATGTTTTTATTTTTTTTATTTTTTAGAGGGCAATTAAGTGACTTGCCCAAGGTCACATGTCTAGTTTTTGTGTTAAGTGTCTGAGGTTGGATTTGAACTCAAGTCCTCCTGACTCCAGGACCAGTGCTCTGTTCACTGCATCACCTAGCCACTCCCAGAATAATGTTTTTAAAGGAATAAAATAAAATGTATAGGAGCACCAAGAAACCAATTTTATTAAAATATAGTTTTTTATATATGAATACATACACACATACAAACAAACATATATATGTTCACAGCCCACCTAGACTAGAGGGTCTCTCTGTTCTCTTTTGGCTCTATGTTCCTATAATGCTATTATGATTTTTTTTAAAAAAAGAACTATTAATCTAATAATGTATGAATAAGAAAATATTTAAGACCTTACTATGTATAAGACATTAGGTTCAACTCTGGGGATACAAATACAAAAATATAACAATCCCTGTCTCCAACGAGCTTATGTTTTACAACATATATATATATATATATATATATAAGTATATGTAGAATAAATAAAATAAAAAATAAAGCCCCGACCCTTTAAGGCAGTTTAGGGGTGGGAGGCACAGACGATTGGGGGAGGTAGGGGGAAGATCAAGAAAGACTTCATGTATCTTGAAGGCAGATCCAAAGACTTAGTGGATGAAGGAATACACTCCAGGCAAGGGGAATGGACAGCGCAAAGGTAAGGGGACAGAAATAAGCATTCATTTAGCACCTCTATGTTCTAGTCTATGCGCTAATGGCTTTAGAAATGTTATCTTACAACAACCTTGCAAGGCAGGTGCTATTTATTATTCCCCATTTTATAGCTGAGGAAACTAAAACAAGCAGAGGTTGTGACTCGCTCAGGGTCACACAGCTAGAAATTACCTGAGGCTAAATTTGAACTCAGGTTTTCCTGCTCCAGGCCCCAAAGCTCTATCCAGTACAACAAAGGCAGTGAGCATGGGCAGTGAGCAAAGGCAGTGAGACGATCAAAGGCATTGAGGCTGGAGAAGTGATACGCTTGAGAAAGAGCAAGAAGGACAGTTTGACTGGACTGGACTGGAGAATACATGAAGGTCCTCATAACCTTGCACTTGGACTACTGATGTTGCCAGTTGGTTGGTCTTCTTCCCATAAACTTCTCTGTATTCCAATCCATCTTCCATTTATTTAGCTGGTAAAGGATGGGTCTGATAATATCACCCTACTCAAGAAATTCTACTGATCTCTATCACTTCCGGAATCAAATATTAAAAACCTCTGGTTTTCAGTCTTACATAACCTGCTCCCCCATCACACCCCCTAGACTTTCCAGTATTCTTGTACTTCATACCACTCTTTCCTGCTACATAATCTGCAATTCAATTGACAGGCCTCCCTGCTTCATTGCTGACTTTGGGTATGTTCAGTGGCTGTCCTCAGTGGTCTTGAATTCTCTTCCTCATCTCTGCTTCCTGACCTCTCTGGCTTCCTTCAGACCTTGGACAAAACCTCACCTTCTACAGGAAACCTCTCCTGATCCATCTTAACTTTATTGCTCTCCCTCTCTTGACTAGTTCCAATTCATCCTGTAGATAGCTTTCTTATAGCCAGCTATTCTAATGATGTCTCCCCCATTAAATTAAGAGCTCCTTGGGAACATGGACTTTTTTGTTTCTGGTTGTTGCCTTTTTGCCTTTTTTTGTATCTCATGGACATAGCACAGGGCCTGGCACAAAGTTTTTAATGTGTTCTATATAAACTGCTCTTGAGATTTGATTGGCTCAGAGGACTAAGACTTGGGCCACTGATATAATTTCCTGGTCAGTTGGGTATAAAACAGCCAGGACTTAAGGGTCTAAAGTCTCTTTAGGTTTAGGACAATAGATCAGCATGATGAACAGCACTGGGAAGCTTTATTCAGTTGAATCATTCCCTTCTTCCCCACAAGGGGATGCTCATTCACCTTTGGTGTCCATCCTCACCCAACTCTCACCCATGTCTCCAAGAAACTACAGCATGTGCAGCAGCCACACCCTGGTAAACCAACTGGGCACATGGGCTAAACCAGGTTGAGGGTAACCAGTGGACCTCAGATTTGTTGGTGAGTTAGAGAAATGTCTACCCCAAGCATGTGGAGACTTTTCCTGGCAGAATGGGCGGATGAGAACAGTACGTTCCAATGGCCGAGACGGCAGCTGAAGAAGAGGTGCTGTGGAACTCTTAGAGTTTGGTCAGGTAGTAAAGATACAAAGGTCATCCAGTGTCTTCCCAACTGTCATCAGTCATCTTGACCTTTGTCCTTCTACCGGACTTCGATTATTGTTTGCCCATCATTCTTGAAAAGGACCGTAACATCAGGAAGATGACGCCATGACTTGCAAATGATTGGATTTAAGTGAGGGAGGGCTTTGCAAGTTTATCAGCCTCACTTTCTCCTCTGGAACCATCTGGGTCCAATGACAAGATATAGATCAGGATTACAGGTGATGGCCCCCATTGGACTTTGATAACTTAGGGAGAGTGAGGCTGATAACTCTCTGCAACTTTGTACACTCCTTCTAACTGCCTCACCCAAATCCAGTTCATGGATTTAGGTGTCAAGACATCACCCACGATTTCACTGGTCCTCTTCTGAAAACAAGGGATAAAAAACCAATAACAACAACCAGGGACCCAGCCTGACATAGACCCACACTATTAGTCTATTTTCTTTTTCGAGAATCTCTAAATCAATGCCCTCTGGTTGAAAGCCCGGAAGCCAAGGGTTATATTGGTCATTTGAAATTCAGTACAGGGAAAATGTAGTTTTTGTTCAAGATGATAAAGGCCCTGTGCTATCTAGCTATAACTTCTCTATTTTCTGTTGTTGTTTTTTTAACCCAACCATCAGACTTTACAGTTATTTCTTCAGTTTCTAATCTGAGGGTTCATTTAACACAATATGAATAAAAAATATATGATAGAAAAAGTATCAAAGAAAAAAATTAATACGTACCATATATTTTATTTTTTCATATTTTATATTTTATTTTTTCCAATTACATGTAAAAACAATTTTTAACATTCATGTTTTAAAAATCTGAGTTTCAAATTCTTCCCCTCCCTCTTTCCCATCCTCCCTACTTGAGAATGCAAGTAATTTGATATAGGTTATACATGTGCAGTGACACCAAACATATTTCCATATTAGTCCTGCTTTGAGAGAAAACAAAGATTAAAAAAAAAGTAAAGTAAAAAACATATACTTCAATCTGCATCCATCAATTCTTTCTCTAGAGATGGACAGTATTTTTCATCATAAGTCCTTCAGGATTGTCTTGGATCACTGTATTGCTAAGAATAGCTAAGTCATTCACAGCTGATCATTATAATATTGCTGTTACAATGTGCAATTTTTTCCTAGTTCTGCTCATTTCACTTTGCATCAGTTCATGTAAATCTTTCTAGGTTTTCCTGAAAACATCCTGCTTATCATTTTTTATAGCACAATAGTATTTCATCACAATCATATACCACAACTTGTTCAGTCATTCTCCAATTGATGGGCATCCCCTTAATTTCCAATTCTTTGCCACCACAAAAAGAGTTTATATGAATTTTTTTGTATATTTAAATCCTTTTTTTGTTTTTGTTTTTGTTTTTTATCTCTTTGAGATACAGACCTAGTAGTGTTATTGCTGGATCAAAGAGTTTTATAGCACTTTGGGCATAGTCCCAAATTGTTCTCCAGAATGGTTAAATCAGTTCTCAACTCCACCAACAATGCATTAGTGCCTCAATTTTTCCACATCCTCACCAACATTTATTTTTCTTTTCTGATAGGTGTAGGGTACCTCAGAGTTATTTTGATTTGCATTTCTCTAATCAATACAGATTTAGAGAATTTTTTCATATGACTATAAATAGCTTTGATTACATCATCTGAAAACTGTTTATTTATATTCTTTGACTATTTATGAGTTGGGGAATGACCTGTATTCTTACAAATTTGACTCACTTCTCTATACATTTGAGAAATGAGACCTTTATCAAAGAAAATTGTAAAAAATTTTCAGTTATGATTACCATGTATTTTTCTCCATCCCCCCTAGTCCATTTACTTTACTTTCTCTCTCCTTTCACCTTGATCATCCTCTAAAGTATTTTGCTTCAAGACTACTGCCTCTCCCAATCTGCTCTCCCTTCTACCAGTAGTACCTCACCCCCTTCTCTTATCCCCTTCCCCTCCTACTTTCCTGTAGGGTACAATAGATTATTATACCCAACTGAGCATGCATGTTATTTTTTTCAGCCAATTCTAATGAAAGCAAATTTCAAGCATTCCTGCCCATTTCTCCCATCTTCCCCTCCACTATAAAAGCTCCTTCTTACTTTTTTAATATGAGGTAATTTACCCCACTCTACCTCTCCCTTCCTCCTTCTCCCAGTGTGGTTCTTTTTCTCATCCTTTAATTTTATTTTTTAGACCTTATCCCATCATATTTAATTCACACCCATGGCCTCTATGTGCACTCCTTGTATCTGCCCTAATAATGATAAAGTTCCTAGGAGAAGTATCATCTTCCCATGTAAGACTATAAACAGTTTGACCTTACTGAGTCCCTCATGATTTCTCTTTTCTATTTACCTTTCTGTTTTTCTCTTGAGTCTTGTATTTAAAAGTCAGAATTTCTATTTGGCTCTGTTCTTTTCATCAGGAATGCTTGAAAGTCCTCTATTTTATTGAATACTCATTTTTCTTCCTGAAGGATTATACTCAATTTTGCTGGGTAGGTTAATCTTGGTTCTAATTCTAGTTGCTTAGCCCTCCAGAATATCATATCCCAGGCCCTCTGATTCTTTAATATAATGTAATCTTGTGTTATCCTGAGTGTGGCTCCATTATATTTGAATGGTTTCTTTCTGGTGGCTCAAAATATTTTCTCCTTGTCCTGAAACTTCTAGAATTTGGCTATGATAGTTCTGGGAGTTTTCATTTTGGGATCCCTCTCAGGAGATGATTGGTGGATGCTTTCTATTTCTATTTTACCCTTTGATTCTAAGATATTAGGACAGTTTCATAATTTATTGAAAGATGATGTGTAGGCTCTTTTTTTGATCATGGCTTTCAGGTAGGCCACCTTTCAGCAATGTAACAGAGTCCTGTAACCAATGCTAACAAAGGGATCCCTGTAATCCCCTTCTGACCTTCTTACCATCAGTGGGCTAGGAGCTTCAGAAGTCCATTCAATTGCCCCCAGGGCTGTTGCTGCTTGCTGGAGGATTTTGCCTGAGCTGGACTGTTCTCTACTTTCACTCCAGTGTGTCAGACCTTCTCTGCTGATCTTCTAGGCCAGCAGTTCTCAACCTGTGGGTCGTGACCCCTTTAGGGGTCGAACAACCCTTTCACAGGGGTCACAGGGATCTCCTAAGACCATGGGAAAACACATATTCCAATGGTCTTAGGAACCGAGACACCCCTCCTCCATCCATCTCCAGGTGGGTCTGCCCACATGCAGATACACCCACATACAAATATTAAAGGGTCATAGCATTAGGAAGGTTGAGAACCACTGTTTTAGGTTGTCTTGGGCTGGAAAATTGTTTCACCTTGTCCTTTTATAGGTTCTGCCACTCAGAATTTATTTTGAGGCATTATTTTAAAGTTGTTTGGATGGGAATTTGGGAGAGATCAGGCAAGTCTCTGCCTTTTCTCAACCATCTTGGTTCTGCCCTTAGGTACAAGTATGCCAGAAATAATTTTATTTAACATTAAATATTAATTTAGTATAAAAGCCATTTCTAATTTGAAGAGAGAAATATTCATATTGGTATAGTTCCCACATGCCCTTGAACATGTCTCACTTCCCAAGAGAATTTGAGGGAACATTTATAGAAATCTTAAACAAGGAAAATGAGTTTTGGGTTAACATTCTCTTTCAACAAATGGAGTATAGTCAATTGATAACCACTTACTTCTTTCTTTGACAATTCCCCTCAAGTATTGTCCTAACTCATGACTTCCTGCCCAGATCCATACCATAATTCTTTTAAGTGGATAATAGGGGCACTACCTTCTTACTAATTACTAATATTACTATTGCCCTACTATTGGGTGAATTACAGCCCAATTGCTTCTGAAGATTGGGAAGGTCATAGGTAACTTCTATTCAAGGTTTGGTTTTCATTCTTAACCAATTACTTTTGAACTGAGAGAAGCTTAGGAAGGATTTTTAAGACCAGAGAAATATTCTTTCTTAATAGAGTTGGTGAAATTGACAATAAGGCTTTTAATATGCTTCTAGAAACGATAACATATATTTCAGATTATCTAGACATTTACAGTATTCATAAATAAAATGGATATGTTCTACTGTACCATGATCAGACCACAACTAGATCATTGTGTTCATTTTGGGGGTGCCACACTTGAGAAAGCATGATAAAAAGCTGGAGAGCTTCAGAGAATGGTAACTAGGACTGTGAAGAACTTAAAATTCATGTGATTAATTAAATGAGTGAAAACACATTTATTAAACTTTATACCTGTCAAGTACTGATCTAAACACAAGGAAGTATCTTAGTCCCTACCCTCAAGGAGCTTAAGTTTGAGGAGGGTTTCAGGATGGAAAAATATTATTTCTTAATATTTTCAATTGAGAAAAACATAAAGGGAAAGTAGAAAGGGGGAGGAGGGTAGATAAAGAGGCACAATTTGGAAATGGCCAGGAAGTGGCATGGAGGCCTGTTTTCTGCCAAAATGAGGCAAAAGTTCACTAAATGCCAATCTGTTGAGTGAACTGGTAATGGTTGAAAAGGAGGCTTGAGAAGCATCATAGTTGTCGTCCAAGAATCTGAATGACTATCACATTAGGGGTTAGGGGTGCTCGAGACCCCAAAATACTAACATGCCAGGATCCTTCTGAATGAATTCGACTCAAGTGTTCTCTCAGCCAAAAGCAAAGTTTATTAAAAGTTCCCCATATTGGGTAAACTCTTAAGAAGCCTCGGATCTGTGATGCATTGGGCAAGCAGGTGAGAATTATCTGACATAGAGTAAGTCTATGCTAGGTCATTCTATGGTGCTCTCACACACATGGAGGCAAGATGGGATCTTATATACAGAAAGGTTGTGGGAGGATTCTAGGGGTGCTCTAGAGGAGGAGTTTGGGGAGGGTCTTCAGGAAGAGTCAGATGAGGTCAGACTCCAGTAATGAGTGATTAAGGTTGGCTACTTGGAGCTGACAGACAATGGTGGGCTAGGCCAGTTCAAGGTTGGAACTAGAGGATCAAGGGTGGGAAATTGCTGGACAAAGGAGGGCCAAGCTAGTAACAAAGGTTTGGGCAGAGCCACAGTGAAAGGCTTATGGTCTCATGCAAATACCTCATCAAATGAAGATTCAGAGTTCAAGGGGGTTCCCAGAGCCTGCACCTCATCAACATGGTAGATGATTTGATTTGATTTGCCATTTGGGGCAGAACTACAGGGAATGGGTAGTAGTTGCAATGAGGCAAATTTAGCCTTAATGTACAGACTTTTTAACAGATATATCAGAAAGTGGAAGGAGTTGCCTTGGAATGAATTAAAGAAAACTATGAATGACTGTAATTTTGTTTTAGGCTCAAATCTTTCAGAAAACGTTTTTTATTCATTTAACATTATTCCAAATCCAGTCTCTAGAGAAAGAAATGATCAAATAAGTCAGCCCCCCAGACCCCATTCCTTCGGACATCTGTCATCAGACAACTTGAGGTAACAGGAGTCTTGATTAAGGAAAAGGTCACAAAAATATTAAAATACTATTATGATTTAGCATCCCACTAAATCAAACAAAATGATGTTCACTTAGTAAAAACCCACTTCCTCCCTTAACCCCTCAAAGTGTTCTCTAGGAGTAAATAAAAGGAAACAACCTAGGATCAAAATCCTAATCCTTTCAAAATGGGAACACCATTGATCCTAAGCCAGCCAAAATCAATTTGTTGTTGTTCTAAGTTTGGTTACCACACCTAATCCATTTTCCTAAGGCTTCTTTTTAGGCTTCCCCCAAAAGGAAAAGTTTGAGAAGAGGTTTTGGCTGGAGAAATATTTTTTTTAATATTTTCAGCTGAACTAAAAAAAAAAGAGGTTTTTAATATACTTCCACAGATGTAATCGATTCCCTATCACTGGAGGTTCTTAGACAGAGATGCCGGATGACCACTTAATTGGATTTGTGGGAGGAATTCTTGCTGAGATACCTGATGAACTACATCAAAGATACATTTTAACTCATTTTCTGCAATTCACATTTTAGAAGTGATTGGCTCTTAAGCCAGTTTCTTCTTGGATCAGTTAAAGCAGTCTGGTCCTCAAGGGCCATTGGATTTGAAAGCATAAGACCCAAGTTTGAATTAGAGGCCTGCTAGTAACCATTTGACCTTGAACAAGTCAACTAATTGGTATCAGTTTCCTCATCAGTACCATAAAGAATAATAACTGCACCATCTGCTCCTTCTATTGTTGTCAAGGTAACGATGCAAAAGAACATTTTAAGCTAAAGCTTAAATAGCAGTCAAACGCTACTGATATTTCGTGATGCTGGGTTTACTCCCTGGCTATCTTCTCTCCCCAATTCAGCCCCGCGGTTGCTGACAATTCTTTTTGCAGACAGCGGTGGGTAAGGCCCAGCTCATCCTCATCACATGATTTCTGTTTTTCTTTCTGGAGTGAGGCCTTGCAACACTAGTGAATCTAGGAGGAGGGTGGGGAAAGGGCTGGAAACGACATTTGGAAGAGTCCACTTAAAGGGAAATTCTACTCCAGAACCTTAGCCTCTCTTGGCCAGGATTACACTTTTCCTCATTCTCTCTCCTTCTAAACCCCTGAGTCACCTTGTTTGTATTTTGCTCAGTCTGGTAATTTAAGAGCTCTAAGAGAAACAAAAACCATACAGGCCCTGGAGGTGCGGAGGGCACGAATGCCGGGGTAATCTTAGAGGACTCTTGGAAGAAAGGCTGCGAGAGCGTCGGAATATTACTGTATTTGCCCCAAACACTTGCTCACACAGCACCGCCCCCCCCCCATCCCCTACCACAGCCAACTACCCCAACGTGCTTAGAAGGGCTGGACTTTAATCTTTGGTAATTGCTCCTGGATTCAACCAAAAAACCCACAACGAAGTGGAGGGGGAGAAGTACACGCATTTAGTATCTGGCCTTAGGAAATTCAGTAGCTAAATAAACAAATGGCATTTAAAACCATACGATCTTTTCATTAAAAAGATTTAATGAAGGATTATTTTTAAAAAGGAAAGCCAATATCGTGGGGCTGATTTGATCAACATTTTCCTCTGCCCCCGGTTCGGAGACAGGACCGGGACGGTCTAGAACATTGTGGGGGAGGGAAGGGCGGAGCTTTGTGACGTCACAATACCAGGCTTGCTACTGTGTTGCTTGTGTGTTCCCGGCTGTTCCAAGAACCCTGCAGGATTTCCCCACCCCCACGCCGGCTCTCTCTCCACCTTCCATCCTGGGTCACCCAGGGCCTCAGTTCTGAGCGCTCTCCGCGGGCTGGTAGGGCAGGGCAGCAGCGGTTGGCGCCGCCAAGGCTCGTCGTATCTCTTATTGGACTCCGACCCGGGAAAGCCAGACTCGGAGTATCAATCCACTCTGCCTGAGCCAGGCCCCCCCCCCAGGGGAGATCGGAGACGCTGCGGAGCATCATGAAATTCCAATACAAGGAGGATCATCCTTTCGAGTACCGGAAAAAAGAAGGGGAGAAGATTCGGAAGAAATACCCTGACAGAGTCCCTGTGAGTGGCATGGGGGTCTGGAGAAGGGTGGGAGAAAGAGAAGAGGGAGGGGGAGGGGATGGGGCCGCGGACAGAACTCCGATCCGATCTGATCCTTGGAAGACATTTCGTCTCCAATTCCCTAATAATGTTCCCTGGAAATCCATACTGAAGACGCCCCTCACCTCACCTTTAGTAGGGGGCGGGGGGGGGCCTTCTAGACTGAGCATCGGCAACGTAGGAGAACGTGTGGTGTTGTGAGTCTGAGGAATGGGGGCAATGCACCATCCCTGTCTTGATGCGTGCGTGTTGGGAGATGAAGCCCCGTGACTCAGGAGTGCGCCAGGTGCGTTTGTGTAGGTGTTGCTTGTGTTCAGGATGCGGCGCTCTTGTGTGAGAACGGGTGGGATGGGGTCTTTTCTTGACTGCGTGTAAGAACGCAGAGAGAAAGCTGTTAATCAGGGTGGCCACCATGGCGACGGCTCTGCGGGTTCGCCCTGTTTGTTTATGTTCTTTCAATGGTTTATTCAGCCCTGGTGCTGTCCGCAGGCTTGTAGACCTTTTGTCCTTGGAAACAATTGGGTGGGGGAAGAGAGACGCGGGCTCCTTCCTCTCTTATCCCTTGGATAGGGAAATAGGTAAAAAAAGAAAGAAAAAGAACCACGAGACCAAACTGGCTTAAACAGGGGCATATTATCTGCGCAGCAACCAGTTTGCCTCATCATCCCTGCCTTTACAATTCGTGCATGGGAGGGCCTTATCCTAGTAACTGTTTTGCTCTAGACCAGACTGTAGCTCGACACAGAAAAAACAGGAATTGGGGGTGGGGGGAGTTCTTTCAACTCTGATTTATCATATTTTCTGGCTCTGCCGCCCTGCTGGGCTACCCCCACCCCCACCCCCTTTCTCTGTTTGGGAACATGCTGGGCCTCAGATAAAGTGGGGCTGTTAGTATTTGGGAAAAAACACGTTCATGTGGAAGTGGGGTGGAGCTTAGACTATAGAGTTTGGGAGATATGGGTGCTAAAACTAGGGGTATGGAGAGGGAATAAAAAAGATCAATGAAAAATGCTTGATAGTCTTTATGTACCCGGGCCCTGCTCCCTACAGAATAATAGAGGACCTTATTGATTGACATTACTGCTGGAAAATTTAGAAGTCAGTTAACCCAAGATGGAGATCTGGAAGCAAAGATAATGGGGATATGAGACAGCATTTTTTTTTTTTATACCCTTTGTGTTCCTGGTCTAACTGCTGAGACCTTATTAAGACACATTTCCCCGAGCAGACTAGTTGAGGTGGGCTGGGAAACAAGGTAGGCCACCTCTGGATCCAGTTGTACAATGTCAGTCACCTTCTCACCAAAGGAGACTAGGGAGGTCCCCTTTCCAGTGACCTCTCACATCTCCCACTGGACACACTGATTAGAGGAAAAAGATGACTGAGTAAACAAGCCCTCTTCTTGACCTCTTTGAAGCATGTGACTTTGTTGGCTGTCCTCCCCTTTCTGGTATATTGTGACACAATTTTTGGTTTTCTGTTTTGTTTTTGGTTTTCTTACCCTTATCCAGTCTCTTGATCATCATCAATATCCCCTAACTTCTACAAGCATACTCTTTAACTTCCCTCTATAGTCTCTCACTTATGCTACTGGGGATGAATACAAAAGTAAATGGTGTTAAGTTCTGCCTTCAAGGATCTTAAGGAAGGGCAGGTAACATAAATAAGTGTACAAAATAAAGAGAGTGTCATCAGTGGAGGGAATGGCACTACCAGTTGTGGAGATCAGGAAATGCTTCCTAATGAAGGTGGAAATTCAGCAGAATGTTGAAGGAACATCTTACAAGGCTGACAAGGTGAAATGGGAATACATTCCAGGCATGAGGGACGACTAATGCAAAGACATGGATTTAGGAGGCCTGAGTTTCATGTGAGAGGAATAGCAAGAAGCCCAGTTTGGCTAGACTTGACTTTACCCTGTATCAAGAGGAGTCTTGATTTATTGGTGGCCTCAGTGACTTGGATGAGTCATTTAACCCTGTTTGCCTCAGTTTCCTCATCTGTAAAATGAGCTGAAGAAGGAAATGGCAAACCCACTCCAGTATCTTTGCCAGGAAAACTCCAAATGGAGTCACAAAGAGTCAGACACAATTGAAAAAAGTAACTGAACAGCATGGTGATTCCCGGGTCTTATATCACTCTTTATCACAAACTGTACTGCCTCTTTGATATCTCAAACTGTCCCTCGCATAGACATCTCAAACTAAACACGTCCAAAGTGTCCTATTTCTTTCCAAATTTTCTTCCTCTCTATCAAGGACACCATCATCTTCTCCGTCATTTTGTTGTTGTTCAGTCTTGTCTGACTCTTCCATGAACCCATTTGATATTCTCTTGGCAAGAGAGACTGGATTGGTTTGCCATTTCCTTCTTCAGATCATTTTACTGGGAGGAAACTGAGGCAAATGATTAAAGTAACTTGTCTGGGATCACACCACTAGTGAGTGTCTGAGGCCTGATTTGAACTTAGGAAGGTGAGTACAGAGTACTGAGGCCCAGTACTCTGTCTATCCACAGGACTACCTAGCTGCCCATCTTTTTAGTCAGCTCAGGTTCATAACCTTGAATCTTCCCTTTCCCTCACCCCTCCTATCCACTTTATTGTTATCTTGCTTATTGTCCTTCCACAATGCCTTTTTCATCTGCCACCTCTCAGACATCCTAGTCCATGACAGTGTCAGCTCTTGCCTAGACTGTGTAAATAGCCTTGAATTTGGTCTCTCTCTCTTTCTTTCTCACTTTCCCTCCCTCCCTCTCTCCCTCTTCACTCCACACTAGAGGCCAAGTGATTTTTTAAAGTTCTGATCATTTCATTTCAGTCACTTTAGAACAGTGGTTCTCAACCTTCCTAATGCCGAGACCCTTTAATACTCATATGTCGGCGTATCTGCATGTGGGCAGACCCGCCTGGAGATGGATAGAGGAGCGGTGTTTTGGTTCCTAAAACCATCAGAAATATGTGTTTTCTGATGGTCTTAGGCGACCCCTGTGACCCCTGTGAAAGGGTCGTTCGACCCCCAAAGAGTAGCAACCCACAGGTTGAGAACTGCTGCTCTAGTGGTTCCTTATAACTCTAGGATCATATGAGGGGTGGGGAATATGGGGCCTCCAGGCCACTGGTGGCCCTCTAGGTTCTCAAGTGGGGCCCTTTGACTGAATCCAAACTTCACAGAACAAATCCCCTTAATGAAAGGATTTGTTCTGTAAAACTTGGACTCCATAAAAAGGTTGCACGCAAGGACAACTTTTTTGACAACTTTGCCCAATTTCCCTTTCTCTCGTATATATTACTCCCCTTCTGGTACACCAGTCTAGTCACACTTACTTCCTTACTATTCCTTACACATAACTCCATTTCTTAGCTTGTGCCTTGTTCACTGGACTCTACCTCTTAGGATCCTTTGTCTTCAAAATCCAGCATGAGGGCCACGCTTTAAATGAGACCTTTTCCAGTTCTCCCAGCTGTTAGTACCCTTAACTCCCTCACCAACATCTTGTATTTTATATATATCTCTCCACAGGTTGGTTTTCCCAGTAACAAGTAAGCTCCTTGAGGGCAGGGACTTGTTTTAACTTTTGTTTTTGTATTCCCAGTATTGAACACAATGCCCTGGCACTTAGTAGACCCTAAGTACATACTTACTGAATTGATTGATTGATTATTTTGATTCAGGCTTTGAGTGAGCCACCTAATCAATGTTGGTCTTTATAGTTTCCTCATCTCTAAAGAAAGGGTTGGCCTGGGTCACCTCTGAGGGCCTTTCTAGCTTTAGACTTCTGAATCCCCTCATTTTACAGATGAGAAAACTCATCTCAGAACCAGTTAAGTGACTTGCTCATGGTCATTGGTGGCAAGTTATAGAGCATAGTTCCCAACTCCTTTTTTTTTCTTTTTGGAAGGGGGAAGACAGGGCATTTGGGTTAAGCGACTTGCCCAAGGTTACACAGCTAGTAAGTGTTAAGCGTCTGAGGTAGGATTTGAACTCTGGTCCTCCTGCCTCCAGGGCCAGTGCTCTATTTACTGTGCCACCTAGCCACCTCTGTCCTCAACTCTTGATATTAAACTCAATGATGTTTCCACTGTAACAGGTTGCTTCATTTATTAATCTTATGATTTGGACAAAATTTTCTCCAACTCCTCATTGGTAAAAATAGGATAAAATTGGTTAGTCATCTGGTTTGTTAGGCTCTGTACTTAAGTTTAGAGACCTGGGTCTGTGAATGGAAGTCTGTGACTTGGTAGCCAAGCCTCCCAGTGGTTCTTAACCTTCCTAATGCCATGACCCTTTAATACTTGTATGTGGGCAGATCTGCATGTGGGGGGACCCGCCTGGAGGGGGATAGAGGAGTGGTGTCTCGGTTCCTAAGACCATCAGAAATATGTGTTTCACGACAGGTTGAGAACCACTGCGTCTAGCCCCAGGGTGCTGTCCAAAACAGTTCTGTGTATGTAGTGTTTACTATTATGTGCCAGGCACTATTTTAAGTGCTTTACAAATATCTCATTTAATCCTCACAACAACCCTTGGAAGTAGGTGCTATTATTACCCTCATTCTACAGAGAAACTGAGGCAGGAATCAGTTAAGTGACTTGCCCAAGGTCACACACAGCTAACAAATTTCTGAGGCCTGATTTTTAACTCCGGAACCAAGACTGTATCCACTCCAGCACCAAACATATCAAGGAAACCATGGTGTCCCAAGCCCTTCTATCCCATTGAATTTTGCCACTTGATGAGGCATTTGCATGAGGCCATAAGCCTTTCATTGTGGCTCAGCCAAAACCTTTGTTACTAGCCTGGCCCTCCCTACTTCCCACCCTTGAGCCTGTCAAAATATCTATACCCAAATCAGCTGTTACCTGACCTCATTAACTCCTCCTGAAGACCCTCCCCAAACTCGTTACTGGAGTCTGACCTCATCTCTAGGACCTAAATATAATACAGTCACATTTATATAGCACTCTAAGGTTTACAAAGCACTCTTGCATGCAAGGGGCAGCTAGGTAGTACAGTGGATAGAGTACTAGGCCTGGAGTCAGGAAGACTCATTTTCCTGAGTTCAAATCTGGGATCAGATTCTTACTACCTGACTGTGGGCAAGTCACTTAACTCTGTTTGCCTTACTTCTTCATCTATAAAATAAGCTTGGAGAAGTAAATGGCAAACCACTCTGGTATCCTTGCCAAGAAAGCCCTGTGTAGGGTCATGAAAAGTCTAAAACAACTTAACAACAAAAATGACCACATTAGCCACCCCAGAGGACGTTTTATATGTTATCTGGGTCTATTTTTCACTCATTCTCCCCAGTTACATTCCTGGCATCTTTGTTTAGCCTGGAATATCAACCAAAAAGCCAAAATTTCCTCTCTCCCAGAACCATCCAGGTAGAATAAGACTATGGGGAAGAAGGATAGCATGGGCCTTTTTCCAACACCAGATTTTGGGTTTCTTAGTTCTCTCTCCAGCCATTATTAGGTTCTCTAGCCTCCTCCCAGCCCTCTATTATCTCAGTGGTCCTGCCCTTTCTATCCCCTAACTGAAGCTAGCTTCTGGGAATCACAACGAAGACTGCCTTATGACTGGGATGTGCTGGTTGTCATTCTTTGCAATTTATTCTTTCAATGCTCCATTTGAGTGATTTTGAAGGAATTATTTCCAGAAATTTGACCCACTTCCTCATCCCTGGTTTCTTAGCCTCTGGTGTGCCATCCAATATATTTTTTTTAAAAATCTGACCCCTTGCATTCTTCTTCACTGATTTTAAGCAGCTGACTGACCTTCAAGAGGCCTTTCAAGGTACCTAAGAGGAGTTTCTTGATTATTTCCCCTCCCCAAGTCATTTTGTATTTGTTTCATATTTTATACTTTTCTGTGAACAAGTTATATTCTCCCCGAGTAGGATATAAGTTCCTTTGAGTGCCAAGACAGACTCCCTTTTGTATTGTGTCCTGTACCTACCGTAGTGTCTAGTGCAGTGGTTCTCGACCTTCCTAATGCCACGACCCTGTAATAGTCATACGCGGACGTATCTGCATGTGGGCAGACCTGCCTGGAGACAGATAGAGGAACAATGTCTTGGTTCCTAAGACCATTGGAAATATGTGTTTTCTGATGGTCTTAGGAGACCCTGTTTGACCCCCAAAGGGGTCACAACCCACAGGTTGAGAACCATTGATGTAGTGTATAGTAGGTCTTTAATAAATGCTTTGTTGATTAATTTCTTCACATAGAGTTATACACCTTTTCCCACCACTTTTTCAGCTTTTCTATGTTTTTCTTTTCCTTTTCACATTTTTTGTAAGGCAGTTACCTAAGCTAGTAAGACTGAGACTGGATTTGAACTGAGGTCCTCCTTACTTCATGGCCAATATTCTCTCTATACTGCCACCTAGCTGCCCTTCCCTTTCCTTTTCTAAAGCCACAAAATCTAGGGCTCCCAGGCTTTTCTTTCTGCCCCTTGGCCTTGGCTTTCATATTCTAGTCTTTATAACAGGGATATTTGCTCTTTACCTGTGCTTGTCTCCATAGCATTTCAGTCTAGCTCACTTCGACTTAGAAGTATAGGCATTTGGGGAAAAGGGAAAGCGAAAATAGAAGTGTTAAATTGTCAATTTGCCTGTTATTTTGTCAATTTGCTATTGAAACTTTCTCCTAAGATGACTTCATTATGCCATTTGTTACTAAAGGTTTTGTTGTTGTTGTTTTCAGTGTGGGCAGATGGACGAGAGGCACGGAGGTTAAGGAAAACCGAAGGAAAGCCAGAAAGAATCATAGAGAAACAGGACACAAATATTGTGTTGAATTTATTCTTTAAGAGAAAAGCAAGCCCTCTGTAATCGCCATTTCATGTACAGTTCTCTCCTACTGTATAACGTACACAGAAATGCTCGTTTTATTGGATGTTTGTTAAATTCTGAATAAAAATGAAATAAAAATAAATGATGACTTATTTGTTGGGCCTGGCTGATAAGGATTAGTTTTGAACTATATATTTTCCGTTTTTAAAAAAAAGTCCTTTCTTAACAATGTATAGATGAGGAGAGAAGGAAGACAAATATTCAGAAATTAAAGGAATGTAAAAACATCATATCAACACAACTTTTATTTTAAAAAAGTCTCATTTAAATCTCTCCTTATATCTCAATAACAGGTAATTGTGGAGAAGGCACCTAAAGCCAGAGTTCCTGACCTGGACAAAAGGAAGTACCTGGTGCCCTCTGACCTTACAGGTAACAAACAGCCCACATTCTTTCACTTTCTCCTACAAAAGATGATCTGCTTTTCCTGGTGAAGAGATTATGTGGGAATGGAAAGCTGGAGGGAATTGTATTGTATTCTCCAGACTGATTACTCAGTTTGAAACAGAAGGCCACAAAACATTTGTCCCTAAATTATTTCCAAACCTATTTGGTGGCTGAAAGGCCATCATGTAATTTCTTTTGCCTCAGATTCCCCTCCAACTAACCAGAAGCACTTAATTATGTTTAGGAATCAACCTTGGCTGCAACATTGTGCTATGTATTACAGTTACATAAAAATAGACCAGTGGAATTCAATTTATGTCCCATTAAGTTGTCTGGGAATGCCCATCATATTCAAGTTGGTGAATTTCCTCTGCCACATAGAAGAATTTGTCCCCAGCATTAATTGTAGGTTTGATTACTAGGTTTCTTTCTTGCCTCCCTTCTATTAAAGCTTCATTCCTTACTGCCTTGGGCTCTGGGCATATGTAGCCCACACACCTGAGAGTAGTATTGTTGTCTTAAAGTTTAAGATTTGAACTTAGAAAACAGGGAACTATCATCTGGATTAATAATGTTAAAGCAACTGTGGTGATCAGAATAACATCTACAAGGCAAGTCAGTTTCAAGACCTTTGGTGACATTTTTTATTTTCTCTCTGAAGCTTAAGGATTTTTACTGCTAATGAATATGGCAACTGATCAGGTTTAGCAGAGTACTTCAGGTTTGACATTATAGATAGAAGAGGTGGCCAGCAAGTAGGTTCAGATGATAAAGGAGAATATGAAACCAAGCTCCACTATTTGGAGTTTTGGGGGGATCCAGGAAGCAATAGGGGGAAAGTGCCCTGAAGGCACTCAAAGACAAAGGTAAGAGGAAATTTTTCCCCAGAGGACAGATACTATCTATAGCATCCTATAGATGCTGCTCTGTGGCTTCTCATACTTCTGTAATTGCTCTCTATATCCACATCTGCAACATTTCTTTTGCCTCAATCTAGTTGGTCAGTTCTACTTCTTAATTCGGAAGCGGATCCACCTTCGACCGGAAGACGCCCTATTCTTCTTTGTCAACAACACTATCCCTCCTACTAGTGCTACCATGGGCCAACTTTATGAGGTAATGATGATGCCAATCCGAAGTATTCCTTGTCATCTACAGAACTCCACATTGGTTACCTTAGTGTCTCGTAGAGAGTGTGTCAAGGATGGGCATGGATGGGTAGTATCTTCCCCTTGTAGACTGAGAGACAGAGGCCCTTACTTAGGAAGTGCCAGACTTTCAGCAGGACTTTGAGTAAAAAGGCACATTGACCATTAGTGTTTGCCTTCCTATTCCCCCGATTATGGGTTATTTCCTTTAATGGCATTACATCTCTTTTAGTTATTAAAGGTCTTAACATTTATCCCATTTTTTAAAAAGTCATTCTCTCTGTTCTTATTTAATAATCCATCATTGAGTTCTGGAATTAAATATAGGATATAATTTAGTAGAGAACCTTCAACTAAGAAGTCCAAAGACCAGACTCAAATAGTCTTAGCTATGCTCTGATTGCTTTTTGTGACTTCTGAGTCTGAATCTCAGATTCCCCATTTGCAAAATGGAGAGAAAAGACTACCTTTCTCTTCCCCTCTGTCACAGGGGGCCTTTCATGAAATAGAGGATCCACAATGTATATCATGGTATCTGAGGATTCCAATCTTCCCCTCTTGTTAATGTGATAATTTGTGCTCAAGTCTGTCGTTCAACAAGGAAAGAGCTTTTAGATTAGGTTCTAGTCCTGGCTTTTCAAGCAGCTAGATGGTGAGGACAGCCAGCATTTATTTAGTGCTTTAAGGTTTGCAAACCCTTTCTTTCATTTGACATGTGACCTTAGGCAAGTAACTTAACTCTTCTGAGCCCCAGTTTCTTCATCTATAAGATGAGAGCTTTCTTTAGTGGATGCGTTTTTTCCTAACTTTTAACATTCTATGATTCTTTGTATTAAGGAAAGAAAATCAAACTTGTCCTCTAGAAACTTATATTCTCCCATCCCTACCCTAATCTTTTTTGGTATTGCTACTAAGGCATAATTAGGAAATTATGAAATAATGTTTTTTGCATCTGTTTGTTTCTAGATGGCAGCAAATAAATGATTGTACAAAGTTCAGATGACCTCATCTATAAAATCTTTGAATTGTATCGATATAATTTTAATTTTAAATTTTGCCGATATCTGTTGTTTTTATATTACCTTATTTTATGAAAAAGATTCCTGTTTCCTACCCAGAACAACATCCCTTATAACCCAAAAAATAAGAAGGAAAAGAGCAGATCAAATAAAATAAATCAGTGTAGCAGCCAAGATAAACAGTATATGAAATTTTCCATAACTATCCTCCCTTACCTGTGCTGGAGGGAGAAAGGGCATTTTCTCATATTGATACAGCTTTATCTATTTATACTGCTTGTAGACTTTTAGAGAAATAAGAATCATTGGCTCTTCCAAAACAAACTAGCCCTGAGGAGATAAGCCCGAACTGGTGAAGATAGCCTTAATGGAAATATACCTGTTCTACTAGTGGTGAGGTAATACAATCACCCACAGTCCAGTGATTAGATTATCAAAGAGAAAAAAAGATGAATATTGTATTTTGGGAGGGGGGGTGGAATCTGCCAAGAACAAGTTTCTGTATTTAACATTCTAAACCCAAATGTTTATGACTTAAAAGAAAGATATGACTCAACTTACCTGGTTTCCCCCACTCCCCAATATCCTCAGACTTCTCAAATTGAATTAACATTTTTATAAGAATCTTGAACCAGGAAAAGTTTATAATACATTTAAATGCAGTTTTGGATGAACATTCCAGAATAGTAATCACCTAATTTTCAGCTAGATCTATTCAATTTTTTCCTTGACTCCTCTCCTTTTCAATATGGTATCAATACCCTGACTTTCATTAAATGGATCACAGGCAATTAGGTGACTCAGTGAATATAGCACCAGGGGCCCTGGAGTCAGGAGGACCTGAGTTCAAATGTGTCCTCAGACCCTGAACACTTACTAGCTGTGTGACCTTGGGCAAGTCACTTAACCCCAATTACCCTGCCTTCCTCCCTCCAAAAAGACAAAAAAAGAAGTATGGAGGACAATGTTCTTAACCTGAATGGGGGCACTTTAGTGCTAAATGCTGGTTCCCACCCTTAGTGCAGATTCCTTGTGGAAGAGATCTTTTGAAATATTTATTCTACTTAATATTTCTAGTGAAAGGTGGTTTTTAATATCCTTCCATAGGTTGTGTAGGCAATTAATTCATTCAGTCTTTGTTAAACATGTTTATGTTAATATGATGGAGAAAAAAATAAAATCACTTGACTTCCAAGGTCAGTTGTGTCAAATGAGATAAAGGGTTTGCAAACCTTAAAGCACTAAATAGACCATCACCATCTAGTTGATTGAAAAGTGAGGACTAGAACCTATGTCTCCTGGCTCCTCTAAAAGCTCCTTCCTTGTTGAACAATAGACTTGAGCACAGACTATCACATATGCTCAAACCAGACATCAGCTCAATTTTTCAACATCAGAATAACCTACAAAAATAATTTGAGAATATGGCATCCCATAGGCATCACCTGACCTGCTCCATGCCTTGCTAATGTCTTAGAGTTGTCACTTCTATTGGGAGCTCAGGACAGAATTCTGACTGTAGAATTGTGAAGATGGGAGGGGCCGAGATCATCTAGTATACCTCCTTTTTTTAACAGATGAGGAAACAGGCACAGAAATGACTTGCCCAAAGTCACATAATTCAGAGAGTAGATTTGAGCACAGGTCTTCTCACTCTATATCATTCTTGTTCTCCTCTTTTGCACTAGGACAACCATGAGGAAGACTATTTTCTCTATGTGGCCTACAGTGATGAAAGTGTCTACGGGAAGTGAGTGGCCAGGGCCAAACGGATGGGAGCAACTGGACTTGGGGGGTGGGGGAAAGGGTGTGTGTGGGGATTTGGGGGTGGGCAGGGTGGGCTCCCACCAGAGAGGAGGCTGAAGCCTGAAACAATGGAAACGCTTAACCACACACCATACACACACGAACACCATCATTCGTTTACCTTCTCACTTGGTATCTTTTGCTACTTTCCTGGACCAGGAAGAAGGCATTGCAGGACAGAGCTGCTGGATTGGCTGGGGGAAGTTTTCGACATGTATGATTGGGAAAGGGGATGGCACCCCTCCTTCCTGCCCTCTTCCCACCCTGCAAAATTAGCCTTTGTTGTGCTGGATAGAAGGGTCAAGGGAGGGGGATGTTTTCAGATAGTCTCTGTCCAGGGAGGACTTCCCAGTGTTCTTACCCTGGGGGGTGGGAGACCCAGTTTGATACATTGATAGGATGGGTGTGGGTGGGAGAGACTGAAGAAAATACTCTATTACTACCCCAGTATTTGACCAAACTTGTTTTTATCATCTCTCCTTGGCAACATCTCTTCCATAGTCCTACTTTGGGCTTTATCTTCCCCCAGTATCCCTAGGTATCATTCTCAGAGGGGAATATGGCCCTACAGTTATAACCACTATTGCCTAGGCCATTGGGCTTATATCTCCAGATTTCACTTAAAAGATAATACAGAAAGACAGAGTGTGGAGGATAAAGAGAGAGTGTCTGCTCCTCTGTCGAGGTGTTGGGCCAGAAGCTTACATCTCTGTCCCACTCCATGTTTCCTTCTTGTCCAACTTAAATTGAGGGTCAGGCCTGGGGACCAAAGAGGAAACTTGTTTGGCATTAGGACCCTGAACTAGACAACACCTCCTTCACCCTCCTGCCTAACTTCCATTCCACTGTCTTATGAAAGATCCCAATGGTGGTGAAATCACTAAGAGAATGTGGCTCTGAGTTCTGTGGACTTTAGAAAGGAGGGTAGGCTGGATCTATCACCAAGTTGAATTTATGGAGAATCTTTGTCCCAGCTTCTCTCTGGGTACCTTTTAGTACAGAACAGGAAGCCCTGTCTGCCCTGGACTTGATTAACCTTCAAACATTCCCAACTGTAGGTATATCATTCCTAAACCCCACCTTTCTGGGTACAAAGGAAGGTGGGGAGGGGTTTAGCTCCCTCCTAGCATTCTTTCTCCCATGCACACATAAGTACTTGATAAAATTCAACTCCCTAGTTCTGTATTCGTTCATCAAAGCTGCTGGTTAGAAGGGTCTGGGTCCTGATTTATTTTGTCTGTTTTGGTTATTGTTTTCTCTTTGGGGGAAGGGGGGGAGGGGGGCATGGACAGAGGTGTTGAACTCAGCCATTTAGTTCCGTCTTTGCTTTGTTGGAAACAAACCTGGTCCCCTGTGATGGGGAGATACCTCTCTTGTCAGTTGTTGTGCTAGCTGCAGGTTCCCGTGTAAATGAAGTTCTTGCTGTGGGGCAAGGAAATAAAATAATTGCACACTTTAAGATCAACCACGGACTCACAAAAGGTGTCTTTCTTTAGCGTGTGTGGTGATTGGTCAGTTGTCAAAGAATAGTGATTCTTAATTGCCTTTGAGCATGGATGAGTGTTTGCTTATGTGGATGTTGAAAGGTGTAGGTACATGTTCATAAACAGTGCTTCAGGCAGCAAAGGCTGCCTAGAGGTACACTGAGGCTTACGTGCACAGCTCAGCAACGACGTAGGGAGAGCTTTTGCATAATTACTCTTTAGTCAGCGCTTATTGTGTACATATGTGGTCTGAAGCCACTGTGTTCTACATTCCCAACTAACCTATCACATGATCATGAAGTAGCCTGAGAAAGGCTGTCCCTTTCCCCTCCCCCTTCCCTAGTCACACAGCAGCCCATACCAGCTAAGTAACGCAAATGAAGAGCTATATAGTCCAGTACATATGGCATCTACTTCTGTACTGAGGAGGGGCTAACTACTAAATGGACATTGTTTATCCCTTCCATTTATTCAACGTAGATCATCTAATGGGCTAACCTACCCATGAGGCAAGTAAGTTTCAGTTTTAAACCCTTTACAGCAGTGGTTCTCAACCTTTCTAATGCTGCAACCCTTTAATACTTGTATGTGGGTGTATCTGCATGTGGGTGGACCTGCCTGGAGACGGATAGAGGAGCGGTGTCTCAGTTCCTAAGACCATCGGAAATGTGTTTTCCGGTGGTCTTAGGCGACCCCGTTCGACCCCCAAAGGGGTTGTGACCTACAGGTTGAGAACCACTGCTTTATAGAATGCCTTCACCAAAGCTCCACACTGATGGCTCGTTGTGGTATGGAATGCCATGGAACATGCAGCAGATCTTTCTGAACCTGGAAAGGCTTCAAATGTAGGGCTAGTCATGGACTGTCACTCAAGGACCAGCCTATATACAGTAGGAGATACAGAGTTAGCCACCAGGTGGGGTATGTGTGTGTGTGTTTGGTTAGAGAAGAATGGGGTAGGAGTGAGGGAGGGGCCTCACAACCCATGTAGATCATGAAATAAGTTTTAGAGGAAATATCCACACTGAATTCGTGAATGTGAAAAATTGAAAATAAAGAATAAACTGCCCTTAGGGCTGGGAAGACTGACCCAAGTCCTGTGCATATTGTATGTTGACTGTGACCCTGGATAAGTCACTTAATCTCAACTCTCTTAAGACTGCAAATTGCATTAATTGGTAGAGGGAGTGTCCTAATCTGGGAGTTCCTTATACCAATGAAATTACACATCTATTTGGTCTTCCCTCGTTCCTTAACAATGTCTGTTGTATGTGGTGTGACACTTTCTTCCCTGAAACAGCTTATAAGGTAATGGAAAATGAGACGTGTAAACATCTTCCTTATCACCTCTCTCAACACTGTCCTTAAGAGGGAATGGAATTGGGAAGCTATGATTTATCTGAAAGGTCTATAAGGAGAAACAGAGGAAAGAGAAGACTAGGAAAACGGCTGAGTCTGAGAAAGAATATGAAGAGGCGTTTCCTAAGACAGTGTTGTTCAGTCATTTTTCGGTTGTTTCTGACTCTTTATGACCCCATTTAGGCTTTTCTTGGAAAAGATATGGGAGTGGTTTGCCATTTCCTTCTGAAGCTCTTTTTACAGATGAGGGAAACTGAAGCAAACCGAATTTAGTGATTTGCCCAGGATCACACAGCTGGTAAGTGTTTGAGACCAGATTTTAACTGAGATGAATTTTTCTGATTCCAGGCCAGGTACCCCTAGAGTTACATTATTCTTATGTAGAAACAATTGAATTGTCAACCTGAGTGAACCTAATTGAATTACACCCTAGAACTAGTTATCTGTGATCTGTCTCCCAGTTGATATATTGTAAGTAATTATCCTTTGTTATTTCTTACACTGTTAATAAATTGTATACCTATAACCTTGATTGCTTAAGATGAGATTAGGAGGTTTAAGCGGAGTGAAATCTTTCAGTAAATATATATTTCTCTGGTTTATTTCATAAATGATATTTAATAAACTGTAGGCAGTGTTCAGAACTATTTAAGAGATGTTGCAGTTTTGGTAATTTATGAGGAAATGTCAAAACATACCTCTTGATTGCCCTAGAACACTGGGTCAGAATAATAAAGACATGAGTCAACTAGCAATCTTAGAGGTGGAACTTGGTGGAGTACACCACCAGTGTAGGACACCAGACCTCCAGACCTCCCAAACACATCTGTTGATGCTAAAAACCAAACAAAAATCAAACCCTAATACACTTATAATGAGGTAGGACAAAGAGAGTCAAAATGTTTAGCAATTCAACAAATCTCCAGCCCCTAGTATGGGTAAGACATGGCTTCCCTCAAGGAGCTTGGCTTCTGCTGCTAAGGGACACGTGTACACAGGTACATGAATACAAGGTGATCTAAAGGATGGAGTGCTAAAAAATGGAAGGAATAGGAGAAAGCTTCACCAAGGAAGTGGCACCTGGGGGGGTGGGAAACCTGGAAGGCAGATAAGTTGGTGAGGAGGAAGTGTGTTCCCCAGGTATGGGATTTAGCTTGCAAATGCATAGTAGAAAGATGAGATGGCACATTGTTTTTGGTATTAACTAGTAGTGATTTTTTTGTTGTTCAGTCATGTCTGACTCTTTGTGACTACATGGACCATAGCACACCAATACTGGCCATGAAGTTTTCTTGGCGAAGATTTTGGAATGATTTGCCACGTGGACTAGGTCAAACAAAACAGGTTAAGTGACTTGCCAACAATCACAAAGCTAAATCGTATGAAGTTCAGATTTGAACTCGGATCTTCTGGGCTCCTGGCTCAGCACTCTAACCACTGAGCCACCTTGCTGCCTAGTAGTCATACCTTCTAATATTTTTCTTCATAATTAAGATATTTTTGCTGCATATACAACCCCCTGATGTCAAAATTGGTACAGCTTTTGAGCTGCCTTAGATGTTTTCTATAACAGTGACTTTCAGGGATGCAGTAGAAAATTTGTCAAAAACCATTGTAGCTCACTGTAGTCAGACAAAGTTCACTCTGCAGTTAACTTCTTGCAATCACTTTATGCACAGAGGGAAGCTTTATTCTTAGCGAGAGGAATGGGGAAGGTTCCATGGAATTTTATGTTAATACAATGTTTTTTGTTTCATTTCCCCATTTATCTTCAGAAAAGCAGGATAGCCTCTGCTCTTTTGTGACTGGATTGGACTGGCTTTATTCATAGTCCCCGACAGCAGTGATGAAGTAACACTGTCACTTTGTGACCTCACAAGGAGCAGGTGTTCTTAAAATGAATGTTGACATTGCAAACACACAGATCTAGGGATGTCAGTAAGGACTAATACACTAACAGGAAACACTGCAGCACTGGTCAAAAAAAGACTTTGCATTATAGTATCCAGCATATTTGAAAAAAAAAAATCTATTAATCTTGCCTCCCTTTACCCAACACAATAGAAATATGTAAAGCTGGGAGATAGGTGTTTCCTTATAGAAAAATCAGAGGGAAACAACACTGAAACTATGTGGAGTAAGTTGTAAGCCACAAACCACACATTGGTCTACTGCCATCAGATGCCTGGATTCCCAAGAGAACAGTATCCTAACATACCTGCATGCACATGCATTCAGCACATGAAAAAACTGACGTGACATGACAGTAGAAAGCATGATGGTTTTGTACTCAGAAGCCCTTAATTTAAATCTCAGCTCTATTACTTTTTACCTGTGACCTTAGTTGATATCTTGTATCCTTTAATCTTTCTGGTCCTCAGTTTCCTCATCTGTAAAAGGGGAATGATTTAGATGATGTCTAAGGACCTTCCAGTTCATTTAGCCGTGCTCTTAGATGAGGAGGGACACAGATTGTAGATTATGAAACAGTGCTCTTGCAAAGAGCTTCAAGCATTCTTTTCCTTTTGTATCCCTTTTCTGTTTAATAATCTGATGACTACTTCTTTGCCCTTTCCTTTTATATCCAGGAGTCAATTCTTAACCCAGTTCTTGTTGGGGTCACCCCTCCCCAATCATGCCCACTGGCAGAACTAAATTTAATATGGGAAAAGATCTAGAACCAGATTTGAGAGTTCACATTAATGATGTCACCTGGTCCTCACTAAAAAACAAATAATCAAACCTTTTTTTTTCCTCCCAGTGATAACTACAAGAATGAAATAGTGGGGTGTGTGTGTGTGTGTGTGTATAAACTACCTTTAAGACTGGGGAAAGGCTGAACATATCATCGAGTATAATAGAATGTTATTGTATAATAGGAAATGACAAAGAATCCAGAGAAACATGGAAGGATGTATATGAACTGATGCAGAGATAAATGAGAAATGGGCAGCCTCAGGAGGTAATGGTATGCTGTAGAAAGGGTTTTATTCAGGGACAGGTTAAATGCCTTCTGAGGTTCCTTACAACTATACAATTCTGTAATTCTCACACTAAGGAAAAAACCAAGGTGTGTTTCTCCCCTAAAGGTTTTCCTACTGCTAGGAGAGAAGGGAAGAAGTTATCAGTATTGTTTTGGGGGATATATATGTTACAGGTCAAAATAGAGAATGTGTCTACTCTAAATCCTGTAGATACTATTTTGCTTTGCTTCTGTCAGACATCTAATTCAATTTCCTGTATTTAAAGTGGCAGAGGGAAGACGCAACATTTCTGCTGGTTAGAATTCCTTCCGTTTTCTATTGAAATGGAGTGAAGCATAGGCTGTGGCTAAAGGCCCTCAACCAGCTAATGTTCTCTGAAATTAGTAAATTAGTACAGTGTATTCATCTTAATATTTTTGTTCTCATACTAATGATCTGTTTAAGAGATGTCTACTCCACTCAATGGGAGTAATTAGTCCATAAAATTAGTTTTTACTGAGCTTGAAAAATGGTAGCTTATGCTTGTATTTATTTCATTTTCAAAGCTAATCTTCTTTTAATTAGGTAATCAAGAAATTGTTATTTAGATCTTAATACAAGACACTATGGTAGAGTTGCAGAGTATTCATAATAAAAAACACAAATTTCCTACCCTGCAATGAGGCTAATAGTCTAATTCAACACTATATTTTTATGTTTGAAAAACCCTTAATGACAGTAGCCATAAGTAAATGATCAGTTTTACAACTCAAGTATCAAATATCCTACAAGTAAGAAGCTAGCATATATAGCTGAATATATTCATGTGATGTAAGGTAGTTATCCAATGTGAAAATACCACAATAATCCAAACATGTGGTCATTCAATCAACTTAATAATTCTAATGATTAGGAACTCAATGCTTCACAGACAGCCTTTTCTGTTTTTAGATGACTAATTGTTAGGGAGTACTTCCTTACATTAAGACAAAATCTTCCTCCACCTATTTTTTTTACAATGATTTTGCTGATTACTCGCAGATAGCAATTGATGGAATTTCTAAGATCACGCTACTTTGGCTATCCTAGGTGTCAACACATCTGTAATATAAAATGGCAGACTAAGAAGATTGATTAAACATAGCTAAGTAACATTTTGATTTATAGAACAGAACATCTAAACTTACTTCACCTTGGGTCCATGCCTACAACTTCCAGGAATAAGTCTTTGAATCTTTAAAAAATATTTCTTACATGTTTTGCATAATTATTTCATCATGTTTCATTTTCTTTGTAATCCTGAGTATTTTATTCGTTTAAAAACATCATTCAGAGATGATGTCCATGGGCTTTACCAAACTGCTAACAAACAAACAGCTTAAGAACCCCGGATCTAAAGGGTGGTTCATCAGTGAAGTTATCTGAAAAGGAGTTTCAGAGGAAAAAAGCAAAGCAGGATAGCTTTGGAATTAATATGACAAAGGTACAACGTACTTAAAAGGGAGCATCATGCTTTCATGTATGTTAAATCTTTTTTTTCTTCTTTGTTGCCTTTGTTAGTATTTGTCAAGTTGGGGCCAATAAACAGTAAAAATTTATGTAAAATGAAAATAAATTTAAAGGTAAAGAGAAAACTTTGGAATGAATTGATGCCAAAAAAGGAAGGAAGGAAGGAAGGAAAAAGAAAACAAGTATTCATTAAGCGCCTGTTCCAGGTACTTTGCTTTACAAATCCTATCTCATTTGATCCTCACAACCACCATGGGAGATAGGCACTATTATTATGTCCATTTTGTGGTTGAAGAAATGAAAAGATTAAATAATTTACCAAGGGTCATATAACTAGTGAATGTCTGAAACTGGATTTGAACTCAGGTCTTCCCTATGTTAGATGCAGTGCTCTATCTGCTATGCCACTTAGTATTTGCTGTTTATTAACTCTGCTTATTGAACATTATTTAGGTTCTGCACAGTGGCTACACCCAGGTGAAAATGTCTCAGTAAAACCAGTTTGAGGGTAACCAATAGGGCCCAAACCCATTGGTGAGTTAGGGGGATGTCTACCCCAAATATATGATGACTTCTGGCCTGGCAGAATGGGCAGATGAGAAGAACTTGTTTCAATGACCATGTTGTTCATCCTTCATTCTTAAAGAGAACCAGTGACATCAGTGTGATTTTTGAATTGGATTTAAGTGAGGCAAAGCTACCCAAAGTCAATCAGCCTCTTTCTCTCTTCCGGAGTCATAGAAGTCCAGTAGCAAGATAAAAGTCAAGACGACTGACTGGCCTAGGATATAATAGATGACTTTGGCCTTTGTAAATTAAGTTTTTCCCTACTCCTGGTATGTGGCAACACCCATTTAATTTCTAAGTGCTCGGTAAGAACTAAGACAAAAGATGGCCTAATTTACCATCACAAAAATATCATTCTGGAAGGAGAAGACTCCCAAAGTTTCTGGCCAGAACAGAAAATAATTGTTATCTACACTCTTTGTAAACCATAAAAATCTAAACAATAGCCATCCAGGCTTGGGGTGATGGCTATTCTTGGCCATGCTAGGAATGGTTTTAAAGGTAACTCCATTTGAAACACAATGGACTCGTCCAGAGAATCATTGACTTCTTTTAAAACCATTATTTTTTTTAAAGTCTCTTTTCCGAGCTTTATTTCAAGAAATTATAAATGAAGACTGCACAGGACAAAAAGTAAATTATTACAGCTTTTAGAAAAAAAAATCTAGCCCCTACAGCCCATAAATATTTTATAAGATTTAAGCAACCAAAATTAATATTTCTACAGATAGAACTCCCACATGTAAGTCTATGGCACTCCAAGTAGAGAGAGGGGCCACATGTAGTTGTATGTGGCAGCAAGAGAGGCTGAACAGGCATTTCTAGCTTCATCTTCCCCCACCTTCTCTAAGAGAGACTTTCATTCTTGTCACCTGCTTTTTTTCAGAACTAGTTCCTGGGGTCTGCAAGCCCTCAGTTCTTGGATCCATGATGGCAGGACCCAAAGCACCATTCTCCTAGTTTCTTAGGTTCCCAACCTAGGATTCATCTTGGCTTTCTTACTGTTTCTCAAGCTCCAGATCTAAGCTGCTGCCATGGTCTGTCCATTGCACCTCTGTAGCAACTCTTTAATAGGCTTCTTCCTCTCCTGATATTGCCACCACCCTGGTGCAGGCCCTCATTACCTCACACCCAAACTATTGCAATATTTGCTGGGGTGTGGGGGGGAGGCTGCCTGTCTCAAGTCTCTCCCCACTAATCCACCTTCCATTCTGCCACTACAGTGATCTTCATAAAGCACAGGACTAATCATGTCACCACCACTCCTCCTCACCCCCAATAAATTCCAGTAACTCTTGCCTCCAGGAGCAAATACAAAATTTTTATTTGGTGTTCAAAGCTCTTTGTAGCCTGCCCTGCTACCCCCAACCTTTCCAGTCTTCTCTCACCTTACTACTTTTGAAGAACTTTTTTATCCAGTGGCCACGAAGGTGGCTGAAACAGGTGCTGTGGAGTCCTTAGAGCTTGTTCAGGCATTGAGGACAGTAAGATCATTTTTATTTTGTCACTGGATGTCAGTGACTCTGGAAGAGAGGGTGAGGCTGACGACTTTACAAAATTCTGCACTGGTCTTCTTTGAAAAAAAGGACAAACAGCATTTAGGCTCTAAAGGAGAAGAGAGATTAGTTGAAATAGCCCAACTGGATACAAGTTTAACATTTCAAAGACTTTTTCACTGATTCTGTGACTTTTTTTCTTTTTGAAGTTCTTTTTAAAAAGTAACATTGCAAAAAGAGATGTAGAAGACCTTAGCACCAACCCATATATGCAAAAGATAGGGCTGAGGGCACCTCTGTCTATCTGGGACCATACCTGGTCTCTCTCTGATTATAAGAGAAGAGGAAAAAACTCAAGTTTACATTTAACTTAACAAATTAAACCACAGAAATTCATTTAAGTGTCTCCTAAAAGGAGCCCAAATCAGCCTCTGCAACTTCAGCCTCCTTCTTCTAGTTGTACCCTCTGTGGTCAAGCAAAACAAGTCAAATCCTACTTCCAAATTAGATTTACAAGTTACAAATTGGGCTTTGATTTATTGTTTTGTTCATTGTTTATTAGTTTTAAAGTCATGTCCAACTCTTCATAAATCCTATTTTGGGTTTTCTTGGCAAAGATGCTGGGATGGTTTGCCATTTACTTCTGCAGTTTATTTTACAGATGAGGAAACTGAGGCAAAGAGGGTAAAGTGACTTGTCCAGAGTCACACAGCTATTAAGTATCTGAGGCCAGATTTGAACTCAGGAAGATGAGTCTGACTCTAAACTTAGCATTCTATCTACTGCACCACCTACCTTCCCCTAAAGGTTGATTGTTTAAATTTAAGAAAATGTTGGTGATGCGTATTTAACTTAAAAGTGTGTGTTCTTACATTTTTCCCCTCCCCCCAGAGAGTTTGATTATTAAACATTTATCAGCACACTCTTATATTGTTCTATAAACATTATTTGAACTTAGCAGGAGGTCAGGGAAGGCTCAGGGAATGAAGTCATCACCAGACTGGGGGCCTAAGGCTATATGTTAAACCGGAGGAGCGCAAGAACAGGAACAACAATGACTGGCCTTTATATGGCACTTTAAGATTTACAAAGTGCTTTACACCCATTATCTCTTGAGCTCACAACACCATTTCTAAGATTACATCAATTTTCTTAACTTCTGTGTAATGCTTTTGATTCATTTCAGGCCTACTAAAACCCAAGATCTTTCTCTTCTGAACACAAGTAGATACAGTACTACTACTAATAGTAACAGTATTTATATGCTTTACAGTTTGTCAGGTGCTTTACAAATATTGTCTCATTTGATCCTCACAACAACTCCGGGAGGTCTGTGCTATTTTACAGATGAGGAAACTGAGGCAGACAGATTAAGTGACTTTATCAGGGTCACACAGCTAGTTGGTGTCTGAATCTAGGTTTTTATTCAGCTCTTTCCTATCCAGGCCCAGCACTCTATCCACTATACTACCTCTTAATAAATCCAAAAGCAAAAACCACTGGGGGAATCATAGGAGTTTATCAAACAGGGGAAATGACATTGACAGAGCTGTGCTTTATTTAGAAAGATAAATTGGATGCCTAAGTAAAGAATAGATTAGAGCAGGAAGACATGCGGCAGGGAGACCAACCAGCAGGCTGTTGAATAATCCAAGCCCAAGGTAATGAGGACCTGAAGCAGAGTGATTACAGTGTCAGGGAAGAGAAAGGGAATCAAGAAACACTAGAAGTTAAATAGAAAGGAGCAATGAAAAGGGACCAATCATGGGTGAAGAGACTGACATTCTAATGGGGAGAGATGACAGTTATCTCTTCAGACTTTATGCACTGAGGTACATGGAAGCAAATAAGACAGAGTGTGGGGGTGGTTTATTATTGTGATGGTCTTAAAAATGGAGGAGGGAGGACAAAAGGAATACATTAATGACAAGGAGAGAGAAAGGATAAAGCTTATTTCACAATCAGTGTGCACGAGACAGACTGCAAGCAAAGAAGGGCTGAGGTGAACAGGCAGCACTGAAAGGTACTTTGATTGTAATTGTCAGAATGAGGATAGAGTAAATACAGATTGATATATACTCCATTCACTAGGGAAATAGGAAGGATTAGGTAAAGGGAAGTGGGGGGGAGAGTGAGGGTAAATTTAGGAAGGAATCAATTATAACGTGATCTTCATACACCTAGAAACCTCTAAAGTCACAGAAGAGAATTAAAAGTGGCATGATAAACAGTGCAAGAAAGCCCATTTGGGCATTACGATGAAGGCCAACCCATTCGGAGAAGTATCTTGTGCAAAAGGGATTGTGTTAGAGAAATTGGTTTGGAAGTCAAGCAGCCAATTGTGTCATCAAGAAGTGTGTAAAGAATCTAATTAATTGAGAAGACTTTTTTTTAAATTTAAACTTTTATTTATTTTAGTTTACATCATTCATTTCCACGAGATTTTGAGTTACAAATTTTCTCCCCATCTTTCCCCTACCCACCACCCCAAAACAGCCATCCCATTGTATAACCCCTCC
>CM053585.1:403377372-403393191 GCA_028646515.1 Pseudochirops corinnae
TTTTTCATTTGTTTGGATCTGTTTGATAGTATCTTGATTTCTCATAAAGTCATTGGCTTCCATTTGCTCCACTCTAATTCTGAAGGAATTATTCTCTTAAGAAAGCTTTTGAGATTCTTTTTCCATCTGGCAAAGTCAACTTTTTAAGACATTCTTCTCCTCATTGGCTTTTTGGGCCTCTTTTGTCATTTGAGTTAATCTATTTTTTAACGTGTTATTTTCTTCAGTCAGATTATTGACTCTCTTTTCATGATTTTCTTGCATCATTCTTATTTCTCTTCCCAATTTTTCCTCCACTTCTCTCATATGGTTTTCAAAATCCTTCTTAAGCTGTTCTATGGCTTTTAGGCAGTCTTCACGTTTCTTGGAAGCTTTCGGTTCAGGAGTTCTGACTGTGTTGTCTTCCTCCCATTCCCTGCTTTGATCCTTCTTATCCTCAAAGAAGGAATCTAGAGTTTGGTTGATGTTCTTACTTTGCTTCCTTTGCCTGCTCATGATGGCCAGTCAATGATTTTCCCCTTCTGCTTCCAGAGGGGAAAGCTCTGTCCCAAATTGCTGGGGTTTTCCCAGCTGCCAGAGCTATTAGGGGTCTGTCTTTTTTTTGTAGCCCCCACCAGCTTTGGCTTACTGAAAATGCACCCCAGGACCACCACCCAAGACCATGATCTGGATCCAGGCTGCTCAACGCAAGAGCACTTGGCCTCTAAAGGATTGCTTGGCCCCCCTGCAGTCTGTAGGCCGGGAGCTCTGAAGCAGCTACGTGGAGGTGTGGCTGCAGGGTCTCCACTTCTGCTGCTTCCTTGCCCTGGAGGCAGTTTGGCTGGACCCGAGTTTAGCTGAGCTCCACTGACCTGTCACTTAGCCCTTGTTTCTTATGGCTTGATAATTCTAGAAACTGCCACAGCTGCCACTGATCCATTCTCCTGAAGCTCCAGCTGCAGCTACGCTCGGCTCCTCCAGCCGCCCCCCGGGGCCAGGCTGTGGTTTCAGGCTGGGCTGGTTTTGGCTCCCAGCACTGAGATGGTCCCTTCTAGCCAAGCTGCCTTCAGCAGGAGGAGTATTTGTATGAGTTTTAGAGCTCTAAAATTTGTTTAGAGTCATATTTTATGGGTATTTGAGGTGGCTATGTGGGAGCTGGGGTACCTTACTGCTCCTACACTGCCATTTTGACTCCGCCACCTACATTTCTTAATGTAACTCTCTCAGCCTCCCTACTCTAAGAATTTTTCAAGATCTCTTTAGAAAAGGCAGAATTTCTGATCACTGCCTTCCCCAATATACCCTCCCTTTTATCACTTCCCCCCTTCCCCTTCCATTATTCCTATTCCTTTGCATATAGGGTAAGATAGATTTCTATATCCAACTTAGTGTCTATGTTATTCTCTCTTTGAGCCAATTTTGATGCGAGTAAGATTTAAGCTTTGCCTGCCATTCCCACCTCCATCTTCCTCTACAGTACAATGGTTCTTTCATGCCTACTTTATATGGGATAATCTAACCTATTCAATCTCTCCCCCCCTTCTTCTTCCAGAGCAATTTTGTTTGTCATGCCTTTATTTTGTTTTTTGGGGTGCCATCCCATCAAAGTCACATTATATCCATACCCTCTGTCTACATATACTCCCAATTGCACTTATCATAATAAAGAGTTACAAACATTATTTTTCTATATAGAAATATAAATAGTTTAACCTTATTGAATTTCTTATGTTTTCTCTTTCTTGTTTCTTTTTTACTTTTTCATGTTTCCTTTGAGTCTTGTATTTGGAGGTCAAATTTTTTTATTAAGTTCTGGTCTTTTAATTAGAAATTCTTGAAAATTCTCTATTTTATTAAACATCTATTTTCCCCCTGAAAAAGTATATTCAGTTTTGCTGGGTATGTGACTCTTGGTTGCAGTCCTAACTCTTTTGCCTTCTGGTAGATCATATTCCAAGGCCTCTGGTTCTTTAATGTGGAAGCTACCAAATCCTATATAATCTTGACTGTAACTTCACAATATTTGAATTGTTTCTTTTCAGCTGCTTGTAATACTTTCTCTTTGATCTGTGAGCTCTGGAATTTGACTGTGGTGTTCCTGTGAGTTTACATCTTGGGATCTCTTTCTGGCTGTGATTGGTGAATTCTTTCCATTTCTATTTTGCCACCTGGTCCTAATATATCAGGACAATTTTCTTTGATAATTTTTTGAAAGATGTTCTCCAAGCTTTATTATTATTATTATTATTGTGACTTTCAGTTAGTCTAATAAGTCTTCTATTATCTCCCCCAGATCTATTTTCTAGGTCATTTGTTTTCCCAATAAGAAATTCCACATTTTCTTCTATTTTTTTTTACTTTTTAAATTTTATTTTTATCCTATCTTGATGTCTCATAGAGTCACTAGTTTCAACTTGTTCAATTCTAATTTTTAAGGAATTATTTTCTTTGTTTTGTTTTTTCTTTTTTGGAGGGGGGAGATATGGCAATTGGGGTTAAGTGACTTGCCCAAGGTCACATAGCTAGTAAATGTTAAGTGTTGGAGGCTGGATTTGAACTCAGGTCCTCCTGACTCCAGGGCCAGAGCTCTATTCACTGCGCCACCTAACCGCCCCCAGGAATTATTTTATTAAGTGAGCTTTTGTACTTCCTTTTCCATTTGGTCAATTCAATTTTTTAGGGAGTTATTTTCCTGGGTAAATTTTTGTATATCTTTTCCCATGCTATTGATTTTTTTTTTCATCTCTTGCATTACTCTCACTTCTTTTCCCAATTTTTCTTTTCCTTCCCTAATTTGCTTTTTAAAATTTCTTTTAAGCTCTTCCAGGAATTCTTTTGGGCCTGAAACCAAATTATATTTTTTTTAAAGGCTTTTGACACTGTTGTCCTCTTCTAAGTTTATGCCTTGATCCTCCCTATCACCACAGTAAATTTCTATAATCAAGCTTTCTTTCTTTTTTTTTTCCTTTTTTGTGACTTGGTGTTTTTATGTGAAAGTTGGGCCAGAGCCCAACAGTCTTACAGTGCACCAAATTCTTTGTGCTGACTTTCACTGGGCTTCCGGGCTTAGCTGCTTGCTTTTTCTGGAGGGTATTTCCCTTCTGGCTTGTACTGGAGGTTGGGGCTTTCCCTGGGTGTGGGGTTTAGTTGCTGGCTTATTCCAGAGCTAGGACATTGCTGCTAGGTTGCTGTGGAAACAGCATTTCTCTGTTGGTAGGCTCCAAGGGTAGGGTCTTGCTTTGACCAGCCCAAGAGTGGGGCTTCACTACTGGACAGTAATGGGTCAAAGCCTCACTGGTGGCTTGTGCTGGAAGAGGGGCCACAGCCTTGCCATGCTGCATAGACTGTTCACTCCTAGAGGGCTTCTGGTTTGCAGGAGGGTTGGGACCAGGCTTGGAGCACTGCTGCATGCACCCTGCTGTGATGCTGGCTGCTGCCACTCTTGGACCTTGCTCTCCTCTCTCAATGAGACAGACCTTTCTTGCTGCATTGATAAGCTACCTCCCTCCTCCTAGACCAGTGGTTCTCAACCTGTGGGTCGCAACCCCTTTGGGGGTTGAACAATCCTTTCACAGGGGTCACAGGGGTCACCTAAGACCATCGGAAAACATATATTTCCAATGGTCTTAGGAACCGAGACGCTGCTCCTCTATCCGTCTCCAGGCGGGTCCACCCACATGCAGATACGACCACATACAAGTATTAAAGGGTCGTGGCATTAGGAAGATTGAGAACCACTGTCCTAGACCAATTCTGAGGTGAATTTCTAGTTGTTTGGAGGGGAACTTGAGAGGAGTTCAGAGGGTGCCTTAATCATTCCACCATCTTGGCACCAAAAGTCCTAGCCATATGGATTAAGGGTAAGCATTAAACCTAGAACAAAAGGTACCTCTTGTGTCCTTAAAGTCTTTGCCTTCCCCATCCTTTGAAGTGAAAATTCACCCAGAGGTAAAGGGATTAGGGCATTGATCAGAGGGGACATCCTTTTGATTACTTTAGGTTACCAGCTATTGGGAACAGTCAAAGAATCAGGAATTTAAGGGGAGACATTCCTAAATGATAAGGTGATTATTCTTCTACTAGATAAAGTTGAATGTTATTTTCCTTATTCAAGATATCTATAAATGTTACCTCATATTGTCTTGGGTGTAAAAATTTCTAAAAACATGTGGGTAGGGAACTGTTAGTCTGATTATCTCTCTCACAAAAGTAGAAATGCTTCAATCTAGAATAATGTTCAATTAAATCAGTTTCTGATAGAATTGGGCCTAAAATACATAGCATAGTATTAATGTGGTTGTTGGTTTTTTTCCTTTACACAGCTATAAATTAATCCAAGTCATCAGAATGGCTGCTGGAGCCAGGAAAGCCAATTGTGAAATTTTCAGTATGCACATTTATACATAAGAAACAGGCTGGGGTGCCTAGGTGGTGCAGTGAATAGAGCATCAGCCCTGGAGTCAGGAGGACCTGAGTTCAAATGCGGCCTCAGACGCTTAACACTTACTAGCCATGTGAACTTGGGCAAGTCACTTAACCCCAATTGCCCTGCTTTCCCCCCTCCAAAAAAAAAGAAAAATAAATAGGCAACCTACAAACCAAGGTTCAATGGACTGTTTTGGTGTTTGTCTAGATTTAATGAAGTGGTAGAAAAACATTAATAATACAGATTAAATTTAAAAGTGTATCCTGATGTACATTTCTTTCAGAGAGCCAGTTGTCAAACTTTTATCAGCACACCTGTGCCTACACCTCAATCGTTCTTTAGGGCAGAGATTATTTTAGTAAATGTATTATAAATATTTGTTGAATTCAATTCAGATGTTACAAAGAAAATGCTATTTTTGCCTGTCCCTTCCTTTTGCTTTTGAGAAGAAGAGAAGAGAGGAAGGTAGCACAACTGAACTCTGCTGCTTTGAAGTAGATCTAGTCTTTTAGGACTGTGGGCTGATGGTCACAGAGGTTTGTTTGGTCAACGGATCTACCTACAGGATGTAGAGAGCTTTGCTGATCTGCCTCACAAGACCAAAATAATGAGATCATCTCTTTGGATAGTTGTTCAGAATTTCACAGGTTCTGACCATTGTGGATTTCTCTTCTTCCTTTCTTCTTTCTCTCTTTTTCTTTTCCTTTTTTTCCCTTCCTGATTTCCTTCCTTCCTTTCCTGCCTTCTTCTATTTTCTTCCTTTTTTGTTTTCTTTTCTGTTTTCCTCACCCTCCCTCCTTTCCTTCCTTGGCTTCTAGGAGACGGCTAGGTGGTGTAGTGAGTAGAACTCTGGAACTGGAGTCTGATGAGTTAAAATCTCATGCCAGACATTTACTAACTGTGTGACCCTAGGCAAGTCACTTAACCTCTTAAATACACTCAGTTGCCTCATCTGTAATATGAGGATAATAACAACACCTACCTCTGAGAGTTGTTTTGAGGATAAAATGAAATGTTTGCAAAACACTTTGCAAACCCTACAGCACTATATATAAATGCTACCTACTATAATTTCCTTTTTCTCTTTCTACGATGAAATTCATAGGCAAAACTGCTGACTCAGATCTGTGGAGAGGAAGGGTCTTTAAATCATGATTTATCAATTGTTGAGTAAATTTACTGTTGTGGCTGTTTTTACCATCTCTTATTGCCAAGAAACTAGCATTACCTAGAGTCACTGTTTGATAATAATAATAATACCATTGTCTCTGCTTTCTTTTGAATAATATGATGTTATGGAAAGGTATTGGTCTCACACACATCCTATAATGCCTTCAGTCTGGAAGTACCATTTCACTTACTAGGAAGAAGATACCCTAGCTGCTACTAGCTTTAGGGCTTGGTGGATACTTAAAATAGGACCAGATTACATGTGCCCTCTGGTGGCTGGAAGAAGTAATGCTAATTCTTTGGTGTTAAATTATGTAAGGTAATAGAATAGGAAATTGTCTCTGATCATCATAGTAAGAATATCCCATGGCTTCAGTATTCTTACTCTACTACTAGTCCTTTTAAATCAAACTACTAGCCAGAAGCTGATTTAACTTTTCAATTTTATTTCCTTTCATTCTTCTCCTTTGATGGAAAGGCTAAATAGTGATCCTGAATTAAAGGGTAATGAAATCTGTAAATTAGTCATTAGGCTCTAGGCACTAATTTCATTGATGACATTTCCAGAATGTGTAGATGAATGAATGAAAAAGCATTTATTAGGTACTTACAGGCCAAGGACAGTACTATAAACGCAAAAGAGAAATAGGATCAAATAAGATCAGTATAAAACCATCAGGGCGCAGTAAGAGCCATGTAAATGTTAGGATTGTTATTAGAAAGGAGAGGCAGCACATACAGAGGTGTGAAGGCCAGGGAAGGGCGTTTCCCTTTGGGAAGTCTAAGGGATGACGAGTAGAATAGTAAGGCAGTTCATTGATATACCCATCCCAGAGACCACTCCAGGCTAGTTGCCTCTGCTATTCTCGAAGAGAAGGGTTCTTGCCTGGGCCATCCATTCTATCTCCCTCCCAGCCTTCTATAACTCCTAAACTCCACTATCTGACTCCACCCTGAGGCCAACTCAGTGATTGGTGAAGTCCCTCTATTTCCTGAGAATATCTCAAACTGAATATTCAGTAGCAATATTGAACTCAGAATGTCCAAAACTGAAGCTGTTATCTTTCCTCCCAAACCTTCCACTCTTCTGAACTTCCCTGTTACTGTGGAGGGTATTAGCACCCCCCTTTTGCAGCTTTCTTTTGTGTGTAGTCTCCCCCATTAGACTGTAAACTCCTTGAGGGCAGATGAGGAAACTGAAGCAAACAATGTTAAGTGATTTGCCCAGGGTCACACAGCTAGTAATGTCTGAGGCTAGATTTGAACTCAAGATGAGTCTTCCTAACTCCAGCTCCAGCACTCTTATCGATTGAACTACCTAGCTGTCTCCTTACATAAACTTACCCTCTCACAATGATGATATTTTAAGATCTTAAATATAACCATTTACGTAACAATAAGGCAAAAGAAATATTAGTAACATACCCAGGTATTTCTATATTAAGGTAAATACAGAAATAATAATTACATCACAATCCCCACAGAAATCTGGCTCACACTCTTCCACAAAAGCACTTGTCATCTCTAGGGGATGGTTGGCACACATGAAATCTGTCAGGTAAACATGTGCAGGAGGAAAACCCATAGAGTAATTGACAATTCTTCATTTTAAGCTTTGAAGTCATGGGCCAGTTCAAGAACAGCTGTACCACAAAAAGCCTCTTATCTGTGAACTACTGGCCTTCTCATCTCCACTGCTTTTCTGCTTGGCAAATTTTCTCTTCTACTGTCAAAACAACAAAGCATTTCCAAGTCCCTTCAACTCACAATCACCTTAGAAGGGTGCTTAGGAAATTTTACACTATTAACTTAGCTAGCTTTAAATAAGAGAACTACCAAGTTAATCAGACTGTCTGTCTGGACAAAGCAAACAAACGGGGCCAGCTATTCACTCACCAAGATACTGCACTGTATTTATTACTGCAAAGAGAACTCACAGGAAATTAGTGCAGGTTGACTCTTTTGACAAAGCAGATGAACCCAACTAGCTCTATTCAGCAGGATACTGAAACAATCAATTAGCTTGTAGCAAAAAGAACAGGCAATACAGAGCAATGTGCACTTCTGGAAGACTTCACCTCTCAAAATCTAGGCAACACTGAAAGCTAACTACTGCCACTGAAGCTCTTATCCAATGGGATGAAGGCTTCTTCCAACCATTGAGGAATCCTTTGAGGCCATTGAAGCCTCCTGCTGCTGCCTATCCTTGCAGCCATTTCTTCACACAGCTGTGACAAAGTAATTTCATATTAACCAAATTTCATATTAGTTTCATAAAATATAAAATGTAAATCATAAAAATTACTTTTCATAAAAGCTATTAGCAACATTTTTTAAAAAAGCAAAAAAAATAAAGTGAGAAAATTATATTTCAATTTGGACTCAGACTTTATCAGTTCTCTCTCTGGAGGTAGATAGTATTTTTTCATTATGAGCCCTTTGCAATTGTCTTGGATCATTGTATTGATCAAAGTAGCCAAGTCTTTCATAGTTGATTGTCTTTACACAATTACTGTCACTGTGCACAATGATCTCCTGGTTCTTCTCCCTTCACTTTGCGTTGGTACATCGAGATTAGCCATGTGTTTTCGAAACCACTCCCTTGTCTTTTCCCACAGCACAATAGTGCTCTATCACAATCATATGCCACAATTTATTCAGCCATTCCTTAACTGATGAGCATCCTCTCAATTTCTAATCCTTTACTACCACAAAAAAAAAGTCTAGTATAAATGTTTTTGTCTATATGAGTCCTTTTTCTTTTTAAAAATTTCTTTGGGATATAGACTTAATAGTGATATTGCTGGGTCAAAGGGTTTGCACAGTTTTAAAGCTTTTAGGACCCTCTTCCAAATTGTTCTACAGAATGGTTGGACCAGTTGGCTATTCCACCAACAATTCATTTGTGTACCTATTTTTCCCTCATCCCTTCAATCATGCCACTTCTTAAAGGTGTGTGGTGGTTTCAGAGTTGTTTTAATTGCCTTTTTCATTTCACTTTTTTTGCAGTTAAGTGACTTGCTCAAGGTCACACGGCTAGTTTTTTGTGTTAAGTGTCTGAGGCTGGATTTGAACTCAAGTCCTCCTGACTCCAGGGCCAGTATTCTATTCACTGCACCACCTAACTGCCCCAAATTGCCTTTTTCTAGTTAATAGAAATGTAGAGCACTTTTTCCTATGACTATAGATAGTATTAATTTCTTCTTCTGAAAAATGCCTGTTTATAGCCTTTGACTATTTCTTACTTGGGGAATGCCTTTTTTTTTTTTTTAATAAATTTGACTTAGTGTTATAGTCAGTATCTCTTTGAGAAATGAGACTTTTATCAGGGAAACTTGTAAAATTTTTTGATATTATTACTTTATTGTCATTTGCAAAATCTAACTTCCCTGATTATTCCTTTTAATTAGGTCTATTTTTGCTTTTGCTTTGTCTGAGATCATGGTTGCTATCCCTGCAATTTTTTAGTTTAGTTGAAGCATATTAGATTTTGCTCCAGTTCTTTATTTTAACTGTGTGTCTTTCTGTTTCAAGTGTGTCTCTTGTAAACTAACCCATTCTGCTATCTGCTTCCATTTTGTGGGTGAACTCATCCCCATTCACTTTCACAATTATGATTACTGTATTTCCCCCCTCCATCCCTTTTTCTTCTGTTTCTTCTTCTCTCTCTTTTTTCCCATACCTCCTCAAAAGTCTATTTTGCTTCTAATCACTACTTCCCCTAATCTGTCCTCCCTTTTATCATCCCCCCCACCCCTTCTTCTATCTTCTCCTTCTATTTCCCAACTGGGTAAGTTGCATTTCAATACACAACTGAGTGTGGATATGTATTCTTCCTTTTTAAAACCAATTCCAATAAGAGATTCAAGCATGACCCCCCCGCCATCTTCTCCATTGTAAAAGCTCTTCCTTACACACCTCTATTATGTGAGAATTTTCCTTATTCTACCTCTCCTCTTCCTCTTCTGTTCATTCTTCTTTCTCATCCCTTTATATACATACATACATACATATGTGTGTATATATGCATATTTATATAATCATTCCAGCATAATTGACTCATATCCATGCAAACTGTCTATAGAAACTCCTTTTAACTGCCCCAATCATGATGAAGTTCTTAGGAGTTGCATATATCATTTTCCAGTTAACTTTATTGAGTCCCTTATGATTTACCCTTTCATGTTTGCCTTTTTATGCTTCTCTTGAAACTTGTGTTTTGAATGTTAAATTTTCTACTCATCTTTGTTATTTTCAACAGGAATGCTTAAAAGTCCTCCATTTCTTTAAATATTCATTTTCCCCTGTGAACAATTATATTCAGTTTTGCTGGGTAGATTATTCTTGGTAGTAATCATAGCTTCTTAGCCTTCCAGAATATTACATTCCAAGCCTCTGCTCTTTTAACATGGAAATTGCTAAATCTTGTATGATCCTCACTGTGGTCCCACAATATTTGAATGGGGGGGGGTGGTGAGGAAAGTGTTCCTTTGAAGTATTTTCTCTTTAATTTGAGATCTCTGGAATTTAACTATAATATTCCTGGAAGTCCTCATTTTGGGATCTCTTTCAGGAAGTGATTGGTGGATTCATTCAATTTCTATTTTACCTTCTGGATTTAAGGTATTGTGGAAATTTTCCTTAATAATTTCTTGAAATATGATGTCTAGGCTCTTTCTTTGATCATGACTTCCAGGTAATACAATAATTCTTAAATCATCTCTCCTTGATCTATTTCCCAGATCAGTTATTTTTCTGATGAGATATTTCACATTTTCTTCTTTTTTTTTTTCATTCTTTTGACCTTGTTTTATTGTTTCTTGATGTCTCATGGAGTCTCATGCTTACATTTGCCCAATTCTAAATTTTAATAAATTATTTTCTTCAGTGAAGTTTTCTACCTCTTTCCCCATTTGGTCAATGCTGCTCTTCATGGAGTTTTTTTCTTCAGTGAGATTTTCTACCTTTTAAAAAATTGGGCTAATTCTGTTTTTTAAGTGATGTTTTCTTCAGTATTCTTCAGTTTTTGCAGTGTGTACAGTGCTGTTTGAAGGGGTAGAGACCTCAAGGTCTATTTAACTTTGTACCAGAGACAGAATAAGGATGGACCAGAGAAGTTCAACCAATATTCTATCCAATCAATATTCTATCCAAAAATATTCCATCCTTATTGGGTCAATTTTTCCAGAGGATGGAGCCAAGAAACCGGAATACCATTTCACTTCCCAGGGTATAGACATGACTTCTTGGAGATGGGACACCTGACCTTAGCAATCAGGTCAAGATGATGAAGCTACTGATTACTAGAGGTAAATCTCTTTTCCTGAGATGGATAAAAGGGCCAATTTTCCAGTTTGGAGCAGGTCAAGGACTACATAGAATAGGAGGCTACTTTATTAGCACAAAGTGACCTTTGGGGCATAGTAGCTATAAGGATCACATGGTTTCCTCAACACAACATAGCATAACAACCTTCATGTCCTGATTGGCAATGGATCCACTTCCCCAAACTCTGATGTTTTCATAATTGCTTAAACTTGGTTGTTCTGTTCAGCAGAGGATATACAATGACTTGCATAAATGCTGACATCAGCAAAATTCCTCCATTAGCCTTTATCTCAAAGGGAAGGACTAATCATGTCTTAGTCCTCTTCTCTCTGGGCTCCAGATTTTCAGTCATGTTGATATCATGCAGTGTCAATAGATGTTATCCTACCCGTTTCTCAAGGCCCCTTCATAAACCAGCCATGTGGCCTACAGTTTAACACAATGGAATGACTTTTAAGTACTCCAGGCTCTCAGAGTACCTTCAGTTATGGTATTCAAAGCCAATGAAATCCAATGGCACAAATCTTGTTTGGTAGAGCTTTTGAGGAAAATAGAATTCCCCAAGAGCCAGGTAGGGATCATTGTCCTATCAGAAGTGGTAGGGTTTCTGGTTAGGACCAGAGGTTTCATCTAACCACTGGGAAAGTTACAAGCTGTTCATTAAGGACACTAACACCTGAAGTACCTGGGAAAAAATTGATTTTGAACACATGATTTTCACTTTATAATACAGAGACCTCTTGTGCCTTACCCATTTTATTAGAGGGTCCATCTTGTATCATCCAAGTGATGAGTGAACTTTGAAGGGTGATTGTATGACCTTGTAATATATGTTCATTAACAACAACCCACCCCGTCCCCTAAAAAATTAGTGTTACAGTAGGCGAATCTGGCAGTTCCATAATTCTAAGTCATTTGTTCTGATCATCCCTAGGTATCTGCTAAAGACTCTATTTAAACTGGTCTTTATCAACAGAGATCTCTCCAAACACCTATAAGTTTATAAGAACTCAGGGGAAGAGATTGCTGAATGGAATAGCTTGTTTTTCTAGGCCTTCCAGGGATGTAGCCTGTTCTGGGTCCATTCAAAAGAGACAGATTTGAAGGTAACAATGTGTGTCATGAAGATACCCAGGTGAGAAATGTGGGTTCTCCAAAACCCAAAGAATCCAATAAGCTTCTAGCTTCCCCATTATAGACCATGGGGAAATAAGTGTCAGAATGGAACGTGTTTGGATTCATTCAGGTTCTCCCCATCCACTATGTTCCATAAAACTTAATTAAATAGGCTGGACCCTAGATTTCCTTAGAGTTGGTCTCCCAACCTTTATACAAGCTATAGTGGCAAGAGATCATCATTATGGCCTCATCCATCCAAGGCGATATTATGCCACTGAAGCAGTAGTAGACATCAGTGCTCCTAGGAAGTGAGATCTCTTTCAGATTTCTGTCCACTACATTTGTAGAAATGAAGCAGAGTTCAGGAAGTGCTAGGGAAGGACAATGGGAGGTCCACTGATGTCAGGTGAAAGCAAACTCTACCTGATTAGTGTCAGCCACAGGCATAGAGAAAAAAGTATTAGTGGAGTCACTAACTCCATCTCACTCACCTGGGGTCTAGGCTATTTGGTCCACCATATTGTTGAAGTAGGGAATGGCTACAGTAGCTGTACTCTATCATTCATGTGCCACCTGTGGTGGTTGTAATAGGAGGTGGCACATTGCAGAGTTTAGACCGCCTCCATTTCCACCACTAGGAAGGAAATATCTTTCACCTCTCCTGTGACCTGATTTCATTTAGTATAACTACAGTGGATGGCTTGGGCAACACCATATATTTCCATTTGGTCCTACCCAAAATACCCTGCAGGGAGATGGCTTAGAGGGTCTATATAGGTAATGATTTCTGAGTGCTCATGATGCTTTCCCTTAGGGGTCAGCTCTCTAAACCCTTCCCTTACAGCTATAGAAACTGAGGTGACTTAATGTGTCTTTTGGAAGTACCCTGGTGAAATAATATGTTCCTTCCCCTTCCCCTCTAGTATATCCTTACCTCCCTTCCTTTCTTCTTTTAAAATCATCAAAACATGACAAAACCATCCATAGACCTTATGTCTTATTTGACTGATGACAGGAAGATTCTGAAAGAACACTTGTATCTAGAATGCTTAGTATCCTTATTGCTTGTGTTCAGCACCCCCTTATGTCAAAATGGGTCAGATATTTTAGGGGATACTTTAGCCTTGGGTTTTTACTACCAATATGCTGCTGATAAGGTTTTTGTTGCAGGAGGTTTTTATTTTTGTAAGGCAGGGGAGGAGAGGAATCCATCTTATCTATATTATAATAAAAGTACTAGGCAAGTACAACATGTAACTATATATTCACATCACACACACACAGGCAAGCTCATATCCAAAATTAATAAATATCTAGAAACAAAAAGTCTCATAATTGGGGCAGCTAAGTGGCACAGTGAATAGACTGGCCCTGGAGTCAGGAGGACCTGAGTTCAAATCCAGTCTCAGACACTTAACGCTAGCCATGTGACCTTAGGCAAGTCACTTAACCCCAATTACCCTGCCTTCCCCCTTCCAAAAAGCAAAAAAAAGCAAAAAAAAAAAAAGCTCACAATGGTGGCTTTAAAACTGTTATTTAAAATGTCATCTTGATTTGAAATATATTTTAGAGGGATTTTAAAATTCAGAATAACCCAATAAATATTTAAACTCTCAATTCCTGAGGTATTCCTTCCCAGAACTTGTGTCTGAATGAATGCAGGTTAATATGTCCAATTCAAATGATTGAACCAGTGTTACAAGGATTGGGAAATTTGCTTAAAATTTTAATTAATCAGGGCAGCTAGGTGGCTCAGTGAAAAGCTTACCAGGCCTGGAGTCAGGAGGACCCAAATTCAAATATGGCCTCAGACACTTGACACACTTACTAGCTGTGTGACCTTGGGCAAGTCACTTAACTACAATTGCCTTGTCTTCCTCTCTCAAAAACAAACAAATTTTAATTATTCCAATGTAACAATAACAACAAGAATTTGGTTTGGCTCATAAATAGTAAGTTGTATTCCCCAAGTGGAATATGAAGTGCTTGAAGGCAGAACTATCTCACTTTTACATTTATATTCTGAGCACAAAGTAGGTACTTAATAAATGCTTATTGATTGTACATATAATTAAGCTACTAGTAACTCAGTTTTGCTCACAAGGCTAGAAAGGCAATTATAACTTTAAATTATAGTTATTTAAATGGGTATAGAAAGCTATCTCACCCTACAGGAAAGTAGGTAGGGGTAAGAGAAATGAGGGGTGATAGAAAAGAGGACAGATTGGGGGAAGGGTAGTCAGAAGCAAAACACTTTTGAGGAGGGACAGGGTGAAAGGAGAGAGAGAATTGAATTTACAGGATGGAGAAGAGTATGGAGGGAAATACAGTTAGTCTTTTACAACATGACTATTATGGAAGTGTTTTGCATGACTAAAACTATATAACCTATATTGAATTGCTAGCCTTCTCAATGAGGAGGAGGTGGGGAGGGAGGAAGGGAGACAATTTGGAACTCAAAAGTTTTAAAGATAAATGTTAAAATTGTCTTCACATGTAACTGGGGAAAGTGAAATACCAAATAAAAAATAAATTATAGTTATTCCAACTCTGAAGAAGCATTTTATGAGGGGAGAAAAAAATCATAAAATTCTTTTCATGAAAAACTTTTTTTTCTTTTGGGAGGGGGAGGAAGGGCAGTTAGGGTTAAGTGACATGCCCAAGGTCACATAGCTAGTAATTGTGTCAAGTGTCTGAGGCCAAATTTGAACTCAGGTCCTCCTGACTCCCGGGCCAGTGCTCTGTTCACTGCACCACCTAGGCACCCCTTCATGAAAACTTTTAACTATGACAATGGCATCATACAATTTTTATGATTTTGGTCTTTTCTTTTTGACTTTGTGTAATATTGAAAGAGAAAAATGATTTTTACAATCTTAAAGCAGAGTCCAGGAAAAGAGTATGACATTTACAACCTAATCCAGCAACCAGAACTTCATTTTCCTTAAGCACAACCACTGAGGATGAAAGCACTGATTGGGGTAGGGGGCAGAAGAAAGTCTTCTCAGGGGGGTGGAGCCAAGATGGCAGCGTAGGAGCAGCAAAATATCGCAGCTCCCACATAGTCGCCTCAAAATACCCATAAAATATGACTCTAAACAAAATCTAGAACTGTAAAACGCACACAAATATACTTTCCGCTAAAGGCAGCTTGGCCAGGAGGCACTATCTCAGGGCTGGAAGCCGAAATCAGCCCAGTCTGAAACAGGGCCTTGGCCCTGGGGGCAGCTGGACGAGCTGAACTGCAGCTGGACGAGCTGAACTGCAGCTGGAGCAACAGAAGAGTGGATCTGCAGCAGCTGTGGCAGTTTCCAGAATTATCAAGCCATAAAGGAAAAAAAAAAAAGGACTAAGTGAAAGGTGAATGGAACTCGGCTAAAATTTGGGGAGAAAAATGGGTCCGGCCAAACCGCCTCCAGAGCAAGGAAGCGGCAGAAGTGGAGGTCTTGTACCCACCTCCACATTGCCGCTTCAGAGCTCCTGGCCTGCAAACTGCAGGGGGGGGGGGGGAGGCCAAGCAATTGTTCAGAGGCCAAGTGCTCTTGTGTTGAGTGGCCTAGATCTGGATCGCAGTCTTGAGTGGTGGTCCCAAGGTCTCTTTTCAGTGAGCCAGAGAGGGGGAGGGCCCCAGCAGCCTCCTAAAAGCTCTGGCAGCTGGGAAAATCCCAGCAATTTGGGACAGAGCTTTCCCCTCTGGAAGCAGAGTTCCAGAGAGCTAAAAAAAATCACGGGCTGGCAAACCATGAATAAGCACAGGAAACAAAGTAAGAACAGCAACCAAACCCTAGATTCCTTCT
>CM053585.1:403393691-403414983 GCA_028646515.1 Pseudochirops corinnae
GTTTGGTTGCTGTTCTTACTTTGCTTCCTGTGCTTATTCATGGTTTGCCAGTCAGTGATGTTTTAACTCTGTGGAACTCTGCTTCCAGAGGGGAAAGCTCTGTCCCAAATCGCTGGGATTTTCCCAGCTGCCGGAGCTTTTAGGAGGCTGCAGGGGTCCTCCCCAGCTCTAGCTCACTGAAAATGGACCCCAGGACCACCACTCAAGACTGTGATCTGGATCCAGGCTGCTCAACAAGAGAGCACTTGGTCTCTAAACGATTGCTTGGCCCCCCTGCACTCTGCAGGCCGAGAGCTCTGAAGCGGCAGTATGGAGGCTGGTGCAGGACCTCTGCTTCTCCCGCTTCCTTGCCCTGGAGGGGGTTTGGCCAGACCGGCTTTTCTCCTGTTATTTTTAGCCGAGTTCCACTGACCTTTCTCTTAGTCCTTTTTTTTTCTTTATGGCTTGATAATTCTGGAAACTGCCACAGCTGCTGCAGATCCGCTCTTCTGATGCTCCAGCTGCATCTCGGCTCGTCAGGCTGCCCCCAGAGCCAATCCACTGTTTCAGGCTGGGATGGATTCGGCTTCCAGCCACTGAGATGGTCCCTCCCAGCCAAGCTGCCTTCAGTGGAAGGTATATCTGTGTGCGTTTTAGAGTTCTAAAAATTGTTTAGAGTCATATTTTATAGGTATTTTGAGGTGGCCGTGTGGGAACTGCAATATCTTGCTGTTCCTATGCTGCCATCTTGGCTCCACCCCCCTGGAATTTTAAAAATACATATTTTTAATGCAAGGAAATTCTATTCTTTTGTCTTTGTAAAGTCCTCTTTGTTATCTCTAACTTCCATATTGATTTCTTCCTTTAATTATTTTATTGACAACCTAAACTGCACTGGAAACTTACAATTGTTCCATTGTCATTTCTGGTTCTCTTGTCATTGCAGTATTTTCCCTATCATCTGGGACTGTCCCATCATTTTCCTTTAATTCATAGTGTTTATTTCCTGTATTGGAATTTTTAATTTATTTACTCATTCATTTTAGTGTTCCTGATGCTTTTTCCTTTGAGTTTTTTATTCTTGATGAATCTCTTTCCAAAGCACTATTTGTTTGTTGTTTATTTACTTTATTTGCATATTCTTGCTGATTTTTAGGTGGTGGTGACAGACTGTGGGGAGCCAAGGTTAGACATTAATTCAAACTTGACCATATTTCTACAAGTCTTTGTTTACCTAGATTTTAGCAAAATATTTGACAAATACTCTCAAACAGTGTCTGTGAACAAGATGGAAAGATGTAGATTGAACAGTTGGAAATTTAAAAATTGCTTTAATGGCCAGATTCAGTGGTGCAATGTCAACTAGGCAGGAGGGTTCTAGTGGAGTACTGCTTCTGGGATAAACTCATAACCTCTTGCTGATGAATGTATTTATCTACGACTTGGATAAAGGTATAGATGGCTTGTCTATCAAATGACACAAGCGAAGAAGGACAGCTAACAGTCACTGAATGACAGTCAGGGTCCAAAAATGCCTCAATTAGCTAGTACATTGTTCCAAATCTAAAAAGATTAAATCTAATAAGTATATATGTGTTATTTTTCAATAGAGTTCAAGAATCAACTTCATAAGTTCAAGCAGTGGAGACGTGGCCCAAAAAAAAAAGTTCATCTGACTATAATCCAAGGGAGATTTAGTGGAATATAATCTTGACATAAGTAAACATCATGCTATAGCAGTCCCCAAAAGTTAATATATTAGACTTAATTAAAAGAAGTTAAATATCTAATGCTAGGGAGGTCATAGTACCACTGTCCCAAGTCCTAGTCAGACTACAGTGGAATATCATGTTTAGTCATAGGCCACATATTTTAAGAACTTATGTTGATGAGCTGAAGAATATCCAAAGGCTAAGTACCAAAATGGTTTTGAGTTTATGCCATATGATAATCTGTAGTTTAACCTGAAGAAAATTTAGGCCATTATAGCTGCCTTCAAGTATTTAAAGATTTGTCCTGTGAAAGAGGTATTATACTTGTGTATGGCGCTGGAGGTCAGAAGGAGCAGCAAGGTTTAGACTTAATTTTTTTAAAACAAAAACATAATAATTACATCCAAGGAAGTGGGATTTGAGTTGAGTGTTCAGTGAGAAAGGACATGGACAGACCTGAAGGTATGTCAAAGTAGATGGTATTTCAGATGGCAGCTAGAACATGAAAGAAAAGAATAAATAAGAATAAATTAATAATAATTTTAATTATAATAATAAGTAAAAATAAATAAGAATAAAATAAATAAATAAGTAAAATAAAATATTGACTGACATAAAGGAAGTAGGAAATGATATGGTAGTTTAAGACATTAGAAATAAGCCCTACTACCAAAATACCCAAATTATAGATGATTCTTTACAATATTTTAAAAAATTTTATTTACTGTGAATTTGAGAAATACAACAAGCATTTCCAAAAATAGTAGAATAGAAAAAAATGATTGTGCATGAAGCTGTAAATCTATTACGTATAACTTACTATTCCATTTAATTATATAATAAAGTTATATCACGTAACTTTTTTTTCTTCTCTCCCTCTCCCTTCCCCTGCCCAATCCCAGAGATAACACCTTTCTCCATATGTTCTTTATAGGCTATTTATATCAGTCAAAAATGCCCCCCAATACTCCCTAAACATCCCAAATTTAGGCATTTATAGGAGTCAAAATTACTTATTCATTCAAAGTGTTTCTTAAAACAATATTGTTATATACAACATTCTCTTGGTTCTACTTTTTTTGCTCTTCATTATTCTGTGAAAGTCTACTCACGTTTTTCTAAGATTATCAAACTCATCATTTGTTTAGACTTCTTCGGGGGATGGGAGTGGGGAGGAAATAAAGAAGAGAGAAGCAGGACTGTGATTTCATTAGTTTAGGGAATTTCTTGGTTTGGAAACTCCCAGAAACTCTTATGTAACCTGCAGCCTTAGAGAGTTGCTTAGCTGAAGGAGAGGTTGAATGATTTGCTCATGGTCACAGAGCTAGAATATGTGAAAAGCTATCTTTCGAAACCATATTTTTTCTGTGAACAAATACGGAATACATATTGCCCTTCTTCCCCCACAGAACCTCATCCAAATTAATCCTTTAGGGATGAGTAAACCACAGCTTAATGACACTTCACTCCCCTCTAAGAAAAGAAAAGCAGGAAAAATCAGTATAATTTGACCAAAGAAAAGGAAATATTTAGGTCAAGCACCATCCCTAATGACTCCATTGTCTCTATATCTTATTTCAAACAAAGTGCCATAAATAAGAGTCTTTCCTTGGTGTTAATAAGACTCATGACAGTTGTGACATAGGAAGAATGATATTTTTCCACATTAGCAATTTCTCTCTAGAGATAAATGAACAAGCAGTCACTTACTCAGAAATGAACTTTTCCAATGCCTCTCAGAACTTGTCCCAAAGTCCAGAATGCAACAAAGATATAGCATTTCCTCGATAATCGAGCCCTGGCATTTCAGTGTTGTGAGCCAATCTATTTGGTAAATTCAATGTTTTCTTTTTCACTTGGTTGGTTTTTATGACTCAGAAATGATGTCATTGTTATCATTTGTCTGAAATATCAGGAAACCAGGGAAAAGGAGAGTAAGGAGAAATACAGAAAATCATTACTGAGGAACAAAATAAATTTTAATATCAGAATCCTCAGAGAGGAAAGGCAAGGAAATAAGAAGAAAAGTGGCTTTAAAGAAAGAAAATAAAATTTCAAAAACATAATTTGCTTTGAGGCAATACTATTTGTAGCTTCAGTACAGCATCTGAGAATTTATCTTCTCCTGTTGAATACTTTACTTAATGGGAATCTCTTTTTTCTTCTTGTGAAGCAGAATATCTAGGTGAGAGATTCCTGGATCTTGAATTCTAATGCTATCACATTTTCTTACATATGTTCCCTGTCCAATAAGGTCGAATCTTTTCCTCTACCTGCCTTTTTTGGTGAATGTTTCTCTTTTCCTTTCCACAGAAATGCATCCTTCCAGTGTCAAGTCATTGCTGGGACAACAGAGATCTGTTTTCTGGTCCTGTTCATAATTTTAGTAGTAATGTATGTCTTCTTTACAAACTAAATAATTATGGAAAAAATAGAAGATCAGCTTAACTGTTGGCATTGCTGTCAACTGACTTACTGTTGGATCACTTATTAAGCACCTACTATGTGCCAGGCTTTGTGTTAAATGCTAGGAATACAAAAAAAGTCAAGATACTAACATGTACATATATTAATTATTAAATCTCACTAGAATAAGAAATTGAGTCAATAAATCATGCACTATTATAATTTCAGATTCAGATTTCAAAGAAGAATATCAATCCACTTCTTTATTAAGGTGTCCAAAAGGTAGGTGTCATCACTTTGCATCTCTAGTTAGAGAAGTTTAAATGCAAAAATTAGAGGATCACAGAACTGTAAGATACCCTTGGAAAAGACTTTTAGTACTTCAGAGAATTCCTGGCTCATGTATTCTCTAGTAGTACTCTGACAACTTTTTTCAGAAGGAAAATGACTTATTCATAGTGTATAACCCATGGAAAATGATAATTGAGTAAATAAACTTATTTTTTCCTTTCTCCTCCTATCCATTTGCTTTATGAAACCTCAATTTCACTGTGTTGTGTATAAAAATTAAACAGGCCAAGTTAAACAGTCCTGGAAATTCTCCTTTAGCAAGTTCCATTTCAGGGAATACAAGGTATTTCTAGACACTGCTCAGTGAAAAATTAACAATTCAAACACCTACCCAAAATTTTGACTTATGTATTTGGATAAACGTTTCCTGACACATGAACCAAACATCAGGATGTTGAAATGAATTCTTCACTTTTCAACCAGTTGATCTGACCTAATATAAACACAAACATAGACATTTAAAAAATTGTTCTAAGATCTTTAAGAAAGGAAAAGTTGCATGTGCACATATAGTGAAGCAATGTGTAGGGGAACATTGAAAAGCATAGACTTCAAGTCTACTCCACACAAAAGAAGTACAGATAATATCCAATTAATAGTGTTGTCTCTTTCTCTAGGATATTATTGCCACTCTTGTTCAGAAAACTGATTCTCATATAGCATTGTCCACTCTCTTTTTGCTTCTTTTTTTCTTTTTGGAGGGGAGAAGGCAGGGCAGTTGGGGTTAAGTGACTTGCCCAAGGTCACATAGCTAATAAGTGTTAAGTATCTGAGGTCAGATTTGAACTCATGTCCTCCTGACTCCAGGGCTGGTGTTCTATTCACTGTGCCACCTAGCTGCCCCTGCTCTCTTTTTTCTAATGAATGTAAAATCTGGAAGCAAAGTCTCGCAACCTGTTCCTTTAAAAATTCCAGCCTCCTTTACGTAGAAAATGAGGAAGAGTCGTTAAAAATACTTATAGCAACTGTTAATTCCCATTTACATAGCTCCTAAAGTTTGCCATACACATCATTTATCAGGATAGCTCTTCCGCAAAGCTTTTGCTCTTATTATTTATATCCATCTTTTACTGGCAAGACTCAAAGAGATTTAAGTGATTATGTCAGACATGGGAACCCAGGTCGCTGCTGATTCCGAACCTAGCACTCTGTCTACTGCCTCATACTTCTTCATCTTTTCCCTCTCCTTTTCTCTTGATAGGTTATAGACATTATGCACTTGGAGTAAAAATCTGTTCTTTTGGCTCTTCTAAGATACATGTAATTTTTTTGCTTTTTGGAGGCAGGAGGGCAGGGCAGTTGGGATTAAATGACTTGCCCAAGGTCACATGGCTAGTAAGTGTTAAGTTTCTGAAGCCTGATTTGAACTCAGGTCCTCCTAACTCCAGGGCTGGTGCTCTATTCCCTGGGCCACCTAGCCACCCCAATTTTAATCTTTACTAATTAAGAATTCCTACTTCTCCTTGATGTCATTATGTTCTGGAAAAAGTAGAGCAGGGAATTGATTATTGTTTATTTGTGTGTCCAAACAAAACTTTCTGAAAATGCTTGCACTTTATATGTGGACTGAATTCTCTTATAATGGAAGTAATGGGTCCTGTCAACGGAAAGATGGTTCTTCTGCCTTCCCAAATCTGTAAGTTTATGGCATAGTAAGGCCCATTTTGTCCTATATGAGTTTATTTTTGATTCTGCACCATAAAGAAATTACCTAATGCAAATAGGAATGGAAGGGACTAGGAGTTGAAATTTAGGAATGATAGAACCATGAGGAGCAAGTCAACACATTCAACCCTACGTTGCACGCCTTTCCCTGGCCGAAAACAGAACAAAATATAAGAGAGGATGCCATCCCCATGGAAACCATTTACAGATTCCACTCTCCCTCCTACACAAACCCTCCAAACTCATGGCACACATTCCCACCTATGCTTTTATCTTCTCTCTTTCCTAAGAATTCCTATAACACACATTGTTGATGACATTTATTTGGCACTTAAGGTATACTGTTTTTCTATGGTATTTATATTTTTAAATCACGTTCTTTGATGAGACGGAGAACATTTCCAGTCTCTTTATACCCATAGCACCTAGCACATAGTACAAGCACAGTAAGTATTAGTTGAAGATGATGATGGCCAAAGAGCTGGTTAACTCTTCCCAAGATAGTTTAGGATTGTTGTCCTAATATAATCTGGATTTTGCCTCCATTTGTGGGGATGGGGAAGGAGGTGCTTTTGAAAATAGTTCATGACTTGCAATGGAGAAGACCTAACAATCATGTAAATTAAGTGTTGATCCTATAACTGGAGAGCCTTTAGAGTAATTGTTATTAATTGAACTCTCTACTCCTCAATTCATCTCCTCTGAGGTATGTTGTAATAGCAGGATCACTCTTTATTCTGGGTGATGACCAGAATCCTAGCATTTACATATGATTCCTCTGCATCCCAGTTGGCCCAGTTTCCCACTTGCTTCCTGGCCATTGCCTCCTTCTGTGCACACGTAGAAGATATGATGTTATGGTCTGTCCTCTCAACATCATCACTGGCTGCTTTGTTTCTTACCCTCAGCTCAAAGTTGCTTGATGTTCCTCAGACATTCATAAAATATCTAGAACACCATGACTCTGCCTAGAGAATCAGAAATTCCTGCTGACTGATGTGATGATGAATTCGGAAACCTAGATTCAAGCCCAGGCTAACCCAATCCAGTTTAAGGAGCATTTGTTGTATCAGAAAAAAGTCATAAAGAAATTGCATGTCTCAGAACTCTCAGGATACCAATTCTGATTTCCATATCATAGGAATAAGACATTTGTTTCTAATATGCCTGATAACTTATTCCTTTGAAGGGCTATATCTCTAGCTGCACATCATGCTTCCCTAACATCACTGGCATTCTTTCTTTTTACAGAATCTCAAAAACTGAAACTGAAAATGAAAGAAGCTGTCCTATATTTAAGAATGTATGTGACACAGGCTCTACTAATGATTTCACAGACTTAAATAACTATATCTCTAAGCAAATAGCTTACTATAACCTATTGAAATACTAGAAATGATAAGTTCGTAGCATTTCCATTTGGGTCCTTGTCCATTCTTTTTTTTTTTTTTTTTTTTGGCCTTATCTGCATCATGTTGCCTGCAGTTAAATCAAGAGTTTCAAAGCCTTGCCTATGATCTCAGGAAGATGTCTTTAGAACATGTTGACAAAATTGAAGCTAGAGAATAAAAACAAGACTTATTATCTTCATGAGATATTCATCAAATAGAGGTCTCCCTCAGCCATAATTCAAGCATAATATTCAGGATAATAAAAATCTTATTACTTGTACAAACCATATGGATTTTTTATCGCTCACCAACACTATTCCCTCTTTTTTGTTGAAAACTCAGTAGGAATGATTTTTAAAAAGATAATTAAGGACTCTTCACTTTCTATTACCCAATTCTTCTAAGGTTCCACTGGTCTTCAAATCTAGCGTGAGAAAGGGATAGCCTGGCTTGTGCACTTCTGAGACTGGGGTCATATTTTGTGTCTCCCTACTTCTTACCTGTATCTCCTTTTCTCTCTTCTCCCTTTTGTTCTTGCTCTAACCCTATCATTCCTTCCTTCTTCCTTTTTCTTTGGATGGCCCTACTCACTGTCTTATGTAGTTGGTAGTGACTCTCCCAATTGGTGAAATGGGCTAGTCCTTTAATGGGAGGGGGGAGACATATTTGACATTTATCCTGTTGTGCTGTAGGAGTAGAAGACCATTTCATATCCTTTTCACTTCAAAGTTAGTTCTCTCCTACTAGAATGTTTGGGGTTAAAAAAAAATTTTTTTTAATCTTATTACATTTTAACCATCAAGCGTGAGTCATTGAACTACCCTGGCTTAGGCTTGCCTCAGAATATCTGGCATAGAGGCAAGGATTATTTTGCAATGGCCTCATGAATAAATTTATTTGTTTTTTAAGAAGAGGAAGGCGGTTGGGCAAGAAAGGGAGTCTAGGATGACTTAATGACCAAATACAAGAAGCTTATTTCTGGTCACTAAAATCTTCTTCCAGGCTTATGGAGAACTCTTTCCATGAAATAAAGATTTTATTCATCTTGTGAAATTAGCGAGATGAATGATTTATAGACAAAATGAAAAAGTGAGTTTGACATGGCTTTGACTTTTATACCTCTGGGGAGGCTGGATTGGTCAAAAATAAATTGTCCTTGCTTATTCAGTGTAAGGTGTGTGCTGCCTATGTGAGGTGTATGGGTCCATATGACATGTAAGACATATCTACACAAGTAGACAAGAGGCTGGATGATAAACAAATTATATACACATATATGGGGGATGTATATGCATACATACATATATACATATATATGTATATATATTATTTAAGTGTGTATGGATATGTATGTGGGTCTGGAATCCCCAGTGTCCCCCATAGAGGATAACGTGGAAAGAGATGAAACTTTTTAAAAGGGCCAGGTATATCAAAATGCAAATCAAAACATACTTTTTTCATATTCCTCATGTTTCTTACTTTTTTTATCTTTTGCAACATGGCTAATATTGAAATGTTTTGCATGACTTCACATGCATAATTAATATCTTATTGGTTGCCTTCTCAATGGGTGTGGGAGGGAGGGAGAGAACTTGGAACTCAAAATGTTTTTAAATGAATATTAAAAATTAATAAATAAAAACAGAGATGGCTTTAGTGAACTGGATTTCTATAAATTCTTCTACTCCTTATGATTAGGAAGGAAGAAAAGAAATGAATAGATTTATATAACCCCTACTATGTGTCAGGCATTATGGTAAGCACTTTTTATAACTATTATTTTATTTGATCAGTCTGCTCTAGGCTCCTGGCTTTTGAGTGGAATGTCAGCTGAATGATACCAGATATTTCCCGCCTTAAAAAGAATACCAGACAGACTAGAATCACATCTGTCTGCTTCTCTAAATATTTCTGATATAGTGGAATGATTTTTTTTTTAGAGTCAAAAATTACTAGTTTCCCTGGCCATTATTCCTTAAAAGATGGTGAGTACCTCAAGTCTATATCCGCTAGACTGACCCTTTCCTACCAAATTCTACTTGCACAAAAGACCCAACACAAATAGTGTATAACAAGTAAACCCATTTATCCAAGCAGATATCAACTGGAAATCAGAGAAGTTAGGCAGATAATATTTTGTGGTTTGGTCATTCAGTCATGTCTTCAAGACCCAGTGGATCAGATAGGACACCAGGCCCTTCTATCTTCCACTATCTTGAAGTTTATCCAAGTTTCTATTCATTATTTCCATGATCTGATCTATCCATCTCATCTTCTGACATTCTTTTTTCCTTTTGCCTTCAATCTTTCCCAACATTAGGGTCTTTTCCAATGAGTCCTGTCTTTTTTATTATGTGGCCAGAGTATTTAAGCTTCAGATTGAGTATTTGACTTTCTAGTGAATAGCCTGAATTAATTTCTTTATGTATTGACTGATTTGATGATCTCGTTGTCCAAGGGACTCTCAAAATTCTTCTCTAACAGCATAATTTGAAAGCATTTATTATGTAGCATTCAGTTTTCTTTGTGGTCCAACTTTCACAGCCATATATTGCTACTGGAAAAACCATAGCTTTGACTATATGGACCTTTGTGAACAAGGTAATGTCTCTGCTTTTTAATATCCTATCCAGATTTGCCATAGCTTTCCTTCCAAAGAGCAAATATCTTAATTTCATGGCTGTAGTTGCCATCTGCAGTCATCTTTGAGCCCAAGAATACAAAATTTGACACATCTTCAATTTCTTCTCCTTCTATTTGCCCAGAAGTTATGGAACCAGTTGCCAAGATCTTAGTTTTTTTGTTGTTAAACTTCGAGCCCTCTTTCAACCTCATCAAGAGACTTCTTAATTCCTCCTCACTTTCTGTCATGAGAGTTCTATGATCTGCATATCTGAGATTGTTGATACTTCTCCTGGCAACCTTAATTCCAGCTTTTGATTCATCCAGTCTAACATTTCACATGATGTATTCTGCATGTGAGTTCAATAAATAAGGTGATAATATATAGCCTTATCATACTCCTTTTCCGATCTTAAACCAATCAGTTGTTCCATTTTTGGTTCTAACTGTTGCTTCTTGGCCTGCATACAAGTTCTCAAGAAGACAAGTAAGATGATCTGGTACTCACATCTCTTTCAGGACTTGTCACATTTCGTTGTGATCCACATAAATTGTAGTCAACATTGTAGTCAATGAAGCAGAAGAAGATGTTTTTCTGGAACTCCCTTGCTTTTTTCTTAATGCAGCTAATGTTAGCAATTTGATCGCTAGTTCCTCTGCCTCATGCCTCATTGAAAACCATCTTATTTTTCTGGTAATTCTCAGTTCACATATTGCTGAAGTCCAGCTTGTAGAATCTTAAACATAACCTTGCTGGCGTGTGAAATAGGTATAATTGTTTAGTAATTTGAACGTTTCCTGGCATTGCCTTCCTTTAGCATTGAGATGTAAACTGGTCTTTTCCAATCCAGTGGCCACTGTTGAGTTTTCCAAATTTGCTGGTACGCTGAGTGCCATACCTTAACAGCGTCATCTTTTAGGGTTTAAAGTAGGGTTTTAATTCCATATAACATACCACAAAACACACAAAAGTAAATGAGCTATTTAGATAGGAGCAAGATTTGATCAGAGTTCAAATAAGAGAAAGACTCAATCTCACACAAAGGAAATTTCCTTAATTCTTTAGGGAAGCAAACTAGAAATCAGGGACATGTTGAAGAGCTAGCTTCATCTACGGATCTACTTACTAAAGTTTGTCTGTGTCAGTCCCTAAGAGAGTGTGGAAGCATGTGCCTTCTTGAAGTAGAAATGAAGAATGTCTCTCATCTTCCAAGCTTTTGCATAAACTCCACCCCTCATACAGTCATGAGAGCTTGCTTCTGCACTTTCCCCATCAATCCAGAATGATATTCTTAGGCAGAATGAAACACATGGATGCCCCACACTCACCCAGTTTGGATGGAGGTCATATTACATAAACAATTAGAGAAAAAGTTAAATGACCCTTTAATTCTTGAAAGTAGGTAAAAACATTAATGAATTTGTATACAGTGGATTTCGTATACAAGTAAAAAGGGACAATGAATAAGAACAGACGACTAATACACTATAGATGTAAAAAAAAGTACTACATCTGACTAGGGGTTCACCACTGTTGAATCTAGAACTATGAAAGAGACAAATAGGAGTAGGTGTCAACATGATTGTGAATTACAATTGATGTTAAAAGAACTTGAGATTTATACAATTACTGCCCCCAAAGGACTGCTTTCCAAAACTTGAAAAATAGAATAATTTAATTCATTTTGAGTAACAAATAGTTAAGGATTTAAAGGAAAATAATGAAAAAAAGTAGGAAAGAAGAGGGTCTGTTAGTATCATATTTTAAGCTATACTACAAATCAGTAATCATAAAACAATTTGCTACTGGTTTTTAAAAAGACAGTGTCTATTTCAGTGGAACTGATAAGGTATAAAACATATTGAAACAAATTAACCTTATAGCCTATTGTTTGATAAGCCCAAAGACTCCAGCCTCTGGGCTAAGGACTCACTATTTGACAAAAGCCACAGAAAATTGGAAAGCAACTTGGGAGAAATTAGATTTAGACCAATACCTTATACTATATACCAAGACAAGCTCCATATGAACATAACTGAGATATAAAAGGTCCCATCATAAACAAATTACAGGTACAAGGGGAAAAAATTACCTTTTAAATCTATATAGAGAAGAAAATTTCATGGCAAAACATGGACTAGAAAGAATCAGATGATAGAATGATCAGTTTTGATTGCATAAAATTAAAAAGGTTTTGTACAAACAAATCCAGTGCAGCTAAAATTAGAAAGAAAACAGTATACTGAGGGAAATGCTTGCAGCAAGTATCTCTAATAAAAGTCTCATCTCCAAGATATATAAGGGTCTGACTCAAATTTCTAATAATAAGAGCCATTCCCAACTGATAAATGACCAAAGGATATGGATAGGAAGTTCTCAAGGGAAGAAACCCAAGATATCCATGTGAGGGAAAAACTGCTCCCAAACACTAATAATTAGAAAAAATAATTAGGAAAACACCTATGAGGTTCTATCTCACATCCATTATATTGGCAAAGTTGACAAAAAAAGAAAATGCCAACTGTTGGAGGAGACTCAAGAAAAACAAGCACATTGATGAACTATTGCTGGAGTTGTGAGTTGTTCCAGTTATTCTAGAACTAATATTACTAGGTCTGTACCCCAAAGAGATCCAAGAAAGAAGAAAATGTTCCATGTGTACAAAAAATATTTATAGCAGTTCTTATTGTAGTATCAAAGAACTGAAAACTAAAGGAGCACCCATAATTTGGGGAATCGTTGAACAATGTAATGAAATACTGTTGTGCTGCAAGAAATTTTTAAAAAAGAGCCACCTGTGGTGGTGCATGCCTCTAATCCTGGATATTGAAGAACCTGAGGATTATGGATTGCTTGAGTTTATAGGTCTGAGCTGCAGTAGGACTAAAGACAATCAAATGGCCACACCAAGTCTAGCACTAATATTGTGAGCCCCCAGGAGTGTTGTTGTCTAAGCCCAGATTGAAAAAGGAGCAGGTCAAACTTTTGTGGTAATTAACAAAGGGTTTGGGACCATGAGTGGAGGTGGGGCAGATGGTTGGGTAGGGAAGGGGAGAGAAATGGAAAGAAATGGAGGAGAAAAGGAGGGTGAAAAGACAAGAAGGAGGGAAGGGGAAGGAGGGGATTCAGAGAAAACTGGGAAGACTTGTATAAACTGATGCAGAGTGAAATGAACAAAACCTGAAGAATAATCTGTACATTATATTGAAAAAAAATGGAACAATTTTGAAGGTTTTAAGAACTCTCACAACAAAGAATTCTATCTGGAGTTGGGTAGGTGGCGCAGTGAATAGAGCGCCGATTCTAGAGCCAGGAGGACCTGAGTTCAAATCCAGCTTCAGACACTTAACACTTGTTAGCCGTTTGACCTTGGGCAAGTCACTTTACCCTAATTGCCCTGCCTTCTCCCTGCCATTCCCTGATTATTGTTAACTATCATCTCATTTAAAAAAAGTTGGATGTAAACTGGCAAAGCATGTTGAGCCGCTTCAAGCAGGGTTCTCAATTCTTGAAGAAACCCAATGAAAGCAGAGGTGGCAGCTTCAGGAGTGAGGAATTTTACAAGTGAATGGGGAAATGCTGACAGGGCAGGGTCTAACAGGCCTCTGACAGAAACAGGAAAAGCAAAGGAGGGAAATATAGACTTTCACCCAAAGGTTTCTCAGGAAAATGGGCTGCATCTTGCAAAGATCAGTGCTATAAAGTATGAGATCGTAAAAGAATAAGTTTTAATACGTCAGTAAGATAATAGGAATGCTTGTCAGTTTAGTATAACTGATAATATGGTGAGATTAAGTTCAATTACCTTAATAAGATAGTGAAGTTTAAATTGCAACCTGTTAATTCATGAGAGTAATGCATGATGAGGGACTGGAGACAGAGTGGAGACCCTTTCTGCCATAGAGTTCCATAAACATGGAGAGTTTTCAGAAGCCTTAGCTTTGCAAAGCCAGTTAAATTGTTAGATATCCCAGACAGTGATCACATTTTTCCATTTTTTAGGTGGCTAAGATGGGGAACTATCTGTACCTGGCCCCCTGAAGATTATTTCCTGTTGCAACTGATTCACAATGGAGGTTTTTGAGAGTAAAGGAAATCAATTTGATAGACTGAATCTATGCACAGCATGCCTCACTTTGTCACTAGTCTGAGTCAGGGGCAATTAGGCTTAAACTTTGAATTTCTTTTACTGTCTGATTAGATCTTAGCCTGGGTAGATGTCTGAGAAAGATTCCCCCTGCTGGTTGATTTCTGGGTTTTTTATTGGTTTTGTTTTTTTCTTTCTTGGAAGGGGGAAGGCAGGACAATTGGGGTAGAGCGACTTGCTCAAGTATGACCATGTAAGTATTAAGTGTCTGAGGTCGTATTTGAACTCAGGTCCTCCTGACTCCATTCACTGTGCCACCTAGCTGCCCCTGCTGGTTGGTTTCTGGATGAGGAAGTAGAAGAGGGGGAAAACCTTGGCTCTAATACAATAATTGGCTTTATTAGTTCAATTCTTAAAATTAAATTATTTAATTAATTATAACATTAATTAACAGATTAAAATAATTAATTTATAGCTACAAGAGAGAAATAATCATTTCCCTCACCAACGTGCCTGAGGCCATGAGAGCAGCAACTAGCACTCTGAGACCAGCTAGGGAGAAAGCCAAGCTTCTATAAGCACAAGAAAAAGAAAAGAAAATAAAATGAAGAGATTTAATCATTGAGAAGCAATTCCAGAGGGCACAAAGGAAAAGAAGAAAAGCAGAAAGGAGTTGGGGAGTTGTAGGATTGAACAGTATGAGGCTATAGAGACAGATAGCAAGGTAAGGGGCTGGTGCTTTTGGTCATTTTGAATAACTGGGGTTAGGGGAACAGGAGGGATACCTTTGCTGCCATAGTTTCCTATTGATTAGCACCTCCACTTTCTAGGGGCTTATAATATTGAAGCATATAGTATATATTAACTCTCGAAACACTGGGGAGCAGAGAGTGGTGCAGCAAGGAGTGTCAGTTGGAGTTCCCTGTTTCCTAGAAACTAGAATAATTTGCAAATGACATAAGCTCAGCATTTATATTTCAAGGTTGTAGGGGTTAAAGTATACCCTGAAGATCTAACACATGGAATATGCATTTGGCTTGGTGTCAGACTTGGTCCCAAGGCCCTGGTGCTTTTGGAGATCAGCAGGGTGTTTGAGAACCCAGTAAAGGTGGCGCTGGGACTTTGTGGTCCTAGTCATTTTGGCTCCAGGCCTGGTATTCTGAACCCAGGTGGGAACTAGGTTTTTGCCTGATAATCCACTCCTGCTGACTCTAGCTGTGGTGTTAGAGGCCTGGTTGGGGTCTCACTTTGCCTGAGGTGTGAATCCTGTTTCTGACACTCTTGTTGCACTTGCAGAACTTACCTGAAAAGATCAAATGAAATGACTTATGCAAAATGCTTATCAAATCTTAAAGTACTAGAAAAATACCAGCCCCCTCCCCCCTGCTTCAGTGCGTGTATAACCCCCTTAGCCACTGTACCCCTTTAGTCTTCTTGGACAGCCTTCCTCAAATATCTGTTGAGGATTTTTCCCAAGACTCCAGAATCACAGAATCTCCCCCTAGGCCCAAATAGTGTTCAGCCACCAAAATTCACTCCTGTCATCACACAAGAGTTTTACATCTGCCTTGTGTTTAGCACTGAAGTTGCAGCATCCTGTGTATGTGGGTAGCTAAATGCCATCTAGAACTTAGCCTCAAAGCTCTGCAGGTACTGAGGCAATCCATTTCAGAACAGTTGGAAACATGGGGTGCTGCCCTTTAAAAATGAGCTATTGTGTGTGATATTAATTTATCTTTGGTGGAACCATGAACTGATCTGACCATTTTAGAGAGCAATCTGGAATTATACTCAAAGAATTATTAAACTACTTACACCCTTTGACTCAGCAACACCACTACTTAGTCTGTTTCCAAAGATGATTAGAGAAAAAGGAAAAGAATGTATGTGTTCTAAAACGTTTGTAGCATTTTTTTTTTTTTTTGTGGCAGCAAAGAACTGGAAAATTGTAGGGATGCCCACCAATTGGGGAATGGTTGAACAAGTTGTGGTATATGATTGTGATGGAATACCACTGTGCTATAAGAAATAGTGAGTTCTGAAATTACAAGGAAATGAGTTGGTGTTGATTCCCAAGAATCAGAAAGGGAGTATGCTTTCCATTGTCTGGTCAATCACTGCGATTACAATCTGACTCCAAAAAAAAAAAAAAAAGAACAACCTTATGTCCATTGTAAGGTGTTATATGATAATGACTTTTTTTCTTTCTTGGCAGTGACCTTTTAAAATAGAAAAACATAGTATAATGGCTATGTTTAACTAGGAATCACATGAAAGTGCAGTATAAATAATCATTACCTATCATGTATATTGTACTTTAAAATGATGACAATTGTTATAAACTATACAAAAGGTTTTCATCTGGAAAGAATTCTTTTTAATCTCAATATGTTCATGGGAGACTTTCAAATGACCTGAATATTTTATTGCTTGTAGAAAAATGCATTTATTTTTCCTGACCTATTTTTACATAGTTTATTACTATATCATTATTTTGGGAGGAAAAAAGAAAAAAAATGATGAACTCAATGATTTTAGGAAAAACATGGGAAGACTTGCATGAAATAATGAGCAAAATGAACAGAACCAAGAGAACATTGTATATAGTAACAGCAATATGATGTTAAGAATTTTGAGTGAATAAGTTATTTTGACTATTATAAATACCTAAATTAACTATAAAGGACATGTGAAAAGAAGACTATCTGCATCCAGAGAAAGAGCTGATAATAGAAGCGTGTATAGAACAATTTTACATATGCATTATATGTATATGTATGTATATATGTATGTATGTGTGTATGTGTGTATATGTGTGTCTCATGGCAGCCATCTCTAGGGGAGAAGAGATGGGAAGGAAAAAAAAAGAAATTTACACAATTATTTTCTTTAATATTTAAAAATAATAGCAAATTGTGCATAGTAGATTTGTAGTTTCATGTGCAAACATCTTTTTATTGTTCTGTTATGGAAGTGCATGTTTTATTCCATAAATTAAAAATAAAATAATTTTTTAAAAAATGAGCTAGTACTACCTTAGGAAGTTCAAGGTCTCTATTCTCCCTGAAAAATGGACAGGTCTGGGTCCTATAAAGCATCCCAAATAAGGCAGTCAGTGAAGGCCATCTGCACTGCATGATTTTTTTTGTGTGTAATAATTCTGGTGGTAAGCTTCACGTGGTTAACAAAATTGCTTATCAAGTCTGTACCATCAAAATATTTTCCTATGCAGACCTACCACTCTCTGCAAAAACAACAGAGCAACCACAATCACCCACCCAGTCTTTGCCCTTGCCTAAAAAGAAAACCTTTATAACAAATAAGTATAGTCAAGCAAAATAAATCCCCATATTGGCCATTTTCAAAAATGTGTTTTATATTTTTGTAAAAGCTAGGCAGTTCTCTATGAGGCATAGAGAAGAAGGGTCACTTTGCCCACACAGGAAAAAGTTGAGGACATAAATCTTTATAAGGAAAACACTATCAGGAGTTTGAGATTCAACGGGACCAAAAGGAGAGAGATGTGCAAATTAGAATTTTAAATTAGAATTGCTTATGCAAGAAGATCCCCTTCTCACTTCCTACTGTTCTGGGAGTGGCTGCTGGAAGGAGAGGTCACCCATAGATTGTAACTACACAGCGTGATTTCAGGACATCAAGAAGTTAGCAGAATACTCTGACACTTGGTAAGTGGCAGGTGGTAGCCAGAAGCCAACTTGTGTTTTCAGAGTGCTAGAGCATGGGAGGACAGGAAGTGGTTCTGGTGAATGTTAACATCAGAGCAGATGGAGGAGGCTGGGAATCTGTAGTACTTGGCACTTGCCCTGACTCTTCTTCCCTTATATGGACATTGTGGTGACTGTGTGACCATAGAGCTTATGGCTTGTTTACCACAAATAACATATTTTATTACATATAACAACCACATACAGAGTATATATGATCTCTATATGATACCAAACTGACTCAACAAAGTTATAATTTTTTCCAATCTCCTTTGTGCTTTGTGTTTCTATTCTTCCCAGGATTTTTAAATTAGAATATTCCCATGCAAAGAAATTAAATGTTAGAGCTGTAAATCCTTCAAAGTAATCAACTATATTTCCATTCTCTGTGTTTTACGAATATGTATTCCTACTTTTAATGTGACATAGCCACTGTTTGAGATGCTTTTACTTAATATCTTTTTTCTTTCTCATAAGGGAGGATTCAGTCTTAGGAAGAGGATCACGGCATTGCTATAATATAAAAATAAAAGGCATCAATAAAAATGCTTTTAAAAATAAGTTATAAAAATCAAAGAGAAAAAAATAGAAAAAATGCAGTAGAATTATTCTTACTCATAAATGTATATAAATAAGTAAATATTCTACAGACATATACTAATGGGAAAGAGGACAAATCACTGGAAAAATCATACTCTAAAATATATTAAAATGAATATACAATCAGAATATTAAAGAATTCTATATTTTCTAAGAATTGTTGGAAAAACAGGAAAATGGTCCAGCAAAAATCTTTAGATTTAGATAAACATCTTACACTATACACTATAATAAGTTAAAAAGCACATGTAGCCCTGATTTGGACTGGATCTGAATCGGTCCAGTCCCATACTGGTTTAGATTCAATACTAGAACAAAATGAGGCACTCACAAGTTAATTGACAGTTAAAAAGAGATTTACTCATTCATGGCAAGAAAAGGACAAACACAGGCACCTCATAGTGTAAAGACCTCAAGTTGATTCTGCTAAGTGAAGCTCCGGGTCCAACTTGTGAGATTTGCTACTACCCTCCCCTTCCCCACTTCTCCCTTCTCCATATAGGGAACAGGGAGATTAAGGTGAAGAATACCAAGGAGTAGAAATAGTTTTCACAAACTGCTATGCATGGCAGGGGAAAGGGATTAGAGTAGCAGTAAACAGAGATGTCTGGTGTGCTGTCTCCATACTTATAGTAGGTAGTGGGAGAAGAATGCATCTCTTTACTTCATTTGAACATACCCAGGCTCAAAAAAATTTTTTTTTGATACAATTAGGATATTGCCCTCTTAACTATAGGACCAACAAAGTTAAGGAATTTTCTAAATTATCTAAGAAAGAACAAAGATCAGAGAAGGAGAAACAGAGAAAAGGGAAGTAGGAAACCTAGCCCTAACAGTACCATTCCATCAAGAGACTGAAAAATGGCACTGGGGCTACACCAATCAAACTGGTTTCATGGGTCAACAGAAATTCATGTGATTTTCCAGGGTGTACATATGGAGGGTTGCAAGGCCACATACACAGAGAAGCAATTCAACTTCTGATTCTACAGACCTGCTGATCTCTTTTTAAAAAATGTTTTATTAATATTTTTTCACATCATAACAATTTTCCTTTGGGCAGTTAGGTGGCACAGTGCATAGAGCACTGGACCTTGAAGTCAAGAAGACCTGAGTTCAAATATGGCCTCAAATTCTTACTAGCTGTTTGACCCTGGGCAAGTTGCTTAACCCTGTTTGCCTCAGTTCCCTGACCTGTAAAATGAGCTGGAGATGGAAATGATAATCTATTCTGGCATCTTTGCCAAGAAACCCCAAATGAGGTCATGAAGAGTTGGACATGACTAAACAATAATAACGAGTTCCCCTCAGTGTCTCTCTGTCTTTCCTCCTCCCTCCAGAACCACTTCATATATAAAAAATTACTTTAAAGAATTTTTAAGAAGAGGAAAAAATTAGGAAAAATATAAATGTTTTTCTAACAAAATTTTTAGGTAGCTCTCAACAGGTCTATTCTCAAGTGGTCTTGAAATCTCAGGGTTAGAGGGGATGGAGAAAATAAGCATTTATAGACTCTACTGTGACCATTAAGCCTTGTACAAATATCTCCACTGACTGACTGTGAGGTAAATGCTACTTTTATCCCAATTTTACAATTGAGAAAACTGAGACAAGCAGGGTTAAGTGACTTGCCCAGGGTCACACGGCTAAAAGTATCTGAGTCTGGATTTAAACTCAGGTTGTCTCCAGGGTCAGCACTATTCACTGAACCACCTGGCTCCCTGATACTGTTACATAGTCAGTGTTGGATACAGTTTAGCCAGATGTGTGTCTGATCTCTGCTACATTGTTTTTATTAGCACCTGTTCTGTTTGACTCATCGTCCCCACATACTTTCTAGACTCAAGATGCTGCTTGGCTGTAATCTCCTTATCCATCATTTCTACATCATCTGAAATCCTTGACTATCTCAGAACACTTGCTTCCATGCTTTCTTTGTTTTTTAAACTTAAAGTCCATTGATTTCAATTTTTTAAGCAATTGAAATCTCTTTTAAAAATCATCTACATTGAGGCCTCTAGGTGGTGCAGTGAATATAGCATCAACCCTGGAGTCAGGAGGACCTGAGTTCAAATCCGGCCTCAGACACTTAACACAAAAGCTAGTTGTGTGACCTTGGGTGAGTCACTTAACCCCAACTGCCCTCCAAAAATAAAAAAAAATTACCTATATTTCTTTTTTTTTGAAAGTTGCATGTTGAATTTATTATATAATTTCTTTTTTTAATTAAGTAATTTATTTTATTGTTTACATCATTCATTTCCATGAAATTTTGAGCTACAAATTTTCTCCCCATCTTTCCTCTACCCAACACCTCAAAACAGCCATCCCACTGTATAACCCCTCTACTAATCTGCTCTCTCCTATGTCCTCCCCCTCACCCCTCTGACTTTCCGGTAGGGCAGGATGGATCTCCCCATCACAGTGCCTGTGTATCTTAATTCCCAGTTGGATGTAGTTAATAATAATAATAATAATTATATATATATATATACATACATATATATTTTTAACATTTGAATATAGAACTTTAAATTCTAGATCCTTTTCCTTCATCCCTCGTCACCCACCCCTACTGGAAGGACAAGCAATTAAATACAGGCTGTACATGTGTAATTACGCAGAACCTCTACACAGTGGGCATATTGTGAGAGACTGATTTTATGTCACTCCTTCCTATGCTACCCCCACCCCCTTTGTTCTATTCTCTACCCTGTCCCTGTCCCTTCACAGAAGTGTGTACTTCCATCAAC
>CM053585.1:403415483-403439043 GCA_028646515.1 Pseudochirops corinnae
AGATTGGGGGAGGGTTTATACAATGGGATGGCTGTTTTGGGGTGGTGGGTAGGGGAAAGATGGGGAGAAAATTTGTAACTCAAAATCTCGTGGAAATGAATGATGTAAACTAAAATAAATAAAAGTTTAGAAAAAAATAAAAATAAATGCTTTTGGACTTGACTAGACAAGAAATAGAGTCTTAGTCTCCTCCCATTCTGATTATCTCATTGCAAATTGTTTTATATGATTTTGCTAAAAATTTTGGAGTGCTTTCTTTATACTGTAAATAGTGTTAACTATTGGGTCAGAAAATAAGGAATGAAATACTCATGAAATAGAGCTGTTGCTCTAAAATTAAGCAAGATGAGAGGTCTACATTCTGGCTAGTTGCTCTCCATAAGAAGGTGGGAAGATAAATTTAAAGACTGAGCTAGGAACCTGCTATTAAAATACAATCAAAACCAATCAGAAAGAAACGTAATTTTAGGTCCACAAATCAAGTCAAGAAGGATTAAAGTGCTTACTATGTGCCAGGTACTACTGTGCTTTAGGTGCATTTGGATGGATATCTATATATACATATACACATGCACATACATATATACAGACATCCTCACATATATACATATACATACATATATAACATATGTAAACACATACATGTATCTCCATATCCATATTCCCCATTGTGTGGGGGGTAGTGAGACTCCACAGTGGAGAGCTTTATGGAATCATGCAAAGGAACCTCTGCTATTCATGTTTGCATCACTGAAAAATTTCAAACCATGGGGAAGGAAGCCAGTTTAGAGTCAACTGTGGAAATATTGGTAAGTACAAACTCCTGAGGCACTGAGTGAGGTGGAGTGGTAGTACTTCTTGAAAAAAGATAAAGGATACAGATGGAAAGAGTAAACAACAGTTATGACAATTAGACATCAGTCTTGGGATAGTATTATTAATTTATTTATTTGGATGAGATGGTAATGAGTATAAAGGTCAGGAAACCAGTGCAGGATGATTTTACTGTTGAAATGGGAAATACAAGCCAACTTTAAATAAACCAGAAGAGGAAACATGGAGAGTAAGTCCATGTTCTATACTAGAAGAGAGAAGCAGAGAATAGATGGAGATCTTAAACTGCTGGGAATTTGTTACTGCTCCTTGACCTAATCCTTGAGTGATTAGGTCAGTTTCTCCAGTCATATCTTCCTAATACTGATAGGACCGGTATATGGTCTCTGGTTGTCAGCAGTTTGTAGGCAAAGGTCCGTTCTGTATTAAGAATGACTTATTGACACTCACCCCAATTGCCCTGCCTTCCCCCCTCCAAAAAGAAAAAAAAAAAAGAATGACTTATTGAGTGACCAAGAAACATAAAGATTTAAAATAATTTACATAAACTTTAAGGAGATGAGGATGTTCTTTAACCTTCAAGGGTTATGGTGGAAGTTAGGTGGCAACGATGGGTAAGTAAGTAATACTTGGGGTTACAGTAGACCTGAGTTCAAATCCCACCATGGCCACTTACTATCTGGCCCTGGGCAAGATGCTTATCTTCCTTCAGTCTCAATTTCTTCATCTATTAAAATGAGCCTAATAGTAAAATGAGTTATAATAATACCTCACAGGGCTGTTGAGAATTAAATGAATCAACATGTACAGTACTTTGCATATCTTAAAGTTCTATGTAAATGCTGTTATGAGGATGATGATAATTGGTCTGAAGTTTTTGCCTTTTCCCTTTCTTCTTTGGCTTCAAGACTCCTCTTTTGTGTCTGGTTCCATCAGCGTTCCAGTGTGAGGAGGGAAAGATAATAATGACAAGGATGCTGATAAAACTAACTAACCCCCCCCAAACCCACATAGTTGAAAAAAGACTTAATAATAATAACATCTAACTTTCTATAGAACATGGGTTCTAGGACTTTTTGTGTCATGGACCCTATTGGCAATCTGGTGAAGTCTACAGACCTCTCAGAATCATGTTTTTAAATGTAGAAAATAAAGTGCAAAGGATTGCAAATGAAGTCAATTATTTGAAAAGCAGCAACCAAAATATCTTTAAAAATAAGTTCACAGACCCCAAGTTAAGAATTCCTGAGTAGAACTTTAAGGTTAGCAAACTGCTTTAGCTACATTCTCACTTGATCCTCACAGCAATGCTAGGGATAGGTGCTATTATTTATAGTCTCCATTTTACAGATGAGGAAACTGAGGCTGAGAGAGGATAAATGACTTGCCATAGGTCACACTCCAAGTCCAGTGCCCTCTCTGCCACCTAGATGATGCTTTAATATGCTTCCGTATGTTTCACTATATTAGGGACTTACAGGTCAGGAGAGAGAGGTGAGCCATCTTCCCAAATCCAGGACCCATTGGGTGTAGATTGTACTAGTCCCATCCAATGGTATGATTTTATGAGTGTAAGAAATTCCTGTTTAAAACGAGCCAGAAAAGCTAAAATCCGTGAACTGCATTTTTGTACACGATTATTAAACCCATAGTTAATTTTTTTCTGCCAGTATTAGTGGTTATGCAATCTCATACCCATTTTGTTTACATCCCTACCCAGTCAATTATATAAAATCTCTGTGTGTGTGTGTGTGTGTGTGTGTGTGTGTGTGAGAGAGAGAGAGAGAGAGAGAGAGAGAGAGAGAGAGAGAGAGAGAGAGAGAAAGAGAGAGAGAGAGAAAGAGAAAGATTGAGAAATCATTGTATTAAATGGTAAAGGGAATAAAATGTTCAACAGAGATACCACAGGCTACTGGTTTCTTTCTTTTCAAATAGAAATAACAAGACCAAATTACTTCGTACTGGGTAAAACTAAATAATAGGACAATTGTGGTCATGTCAATGGACGATATGGGTAGACCAAAAATAAAAACATATACTCACATCAGCTATTACTTCCTGGGACAATTTTATGCAATTGCAACAAAATAAAATGGCTATATAAATATTCTATGGCACCTCCAAATGACTTAACTTAATAGTTTGACATTAATTGAATTTTCATAGAAGCAGAATCAGCATCATTTGCTAAGAGTCAGAATGATTATTTGGGAATTAATATACCTAAACTATTGTGCTATCTACTATGTGGAAGAAAATTAGAAACAAGCCAGAAGGAGCATTTTAATTACAAAAACTAAAATAGATAAGTTTATCACATGTAATTAAAAAGCATGTGTATGAACAAAATTAGTGCAACTAGGATAATTGGGGAAAAAACTAGCATCAAATATTTCTTATAAAAGTCTGATTTACAGACATTTAGAGAAATAATGCAAATGTGAAAGAACAAGAGACACTTGACAATGTAAAAGTGACCAAAGGACAGGAAGAAACAGTTCTCAAAAGAAAATTTTCAAATTATTAAGGGGAAAGATTGCTCCAAGTTATGACTAAGATAAGTGCAAAGCAAAGCAACCCTGCAATTCTTTTTCTCATGCCTAGAAGATTGGCAAAGGTGACAAAAGATTGATATAGTTGATACTTAAAGTCATAGAAAGACAGGCATACTAATAAACACTAATAATGGAGCAGTAAGTTGGTCTAACTATTATGGAAAACAGTTTAGAATTGTGCTCATAAAATGACTTTAATGTCCATACCCTTTGATCATAAATCTAGGCATATCCTCCAAGGAGGACAAGGATGAAAAGAAATGACCCATATACACTAAAATATTTATAGCAGCACTTTTTTTTTCTGGTGGCAAAGAACTTAAAAGAAGTAGATGCCCATCATTCAAAGAGTAGGGAAACCAACTGTGGTGTATGAAGGGAATGACAAATTACTAAGCCATAAGAAATTAATAGGAAGAATTCAGAGAAAAATAGAAAGATTTTTATGGTTTTACAGAGCAAAACAAGCAGAAACAGGAAAAACAATGTACACAATGACTTCAACAATGTAAGTGGAAAGAGCAAAAGTGAAAAAGAATGCTTATATGTAATCATAATTATATGTTATAATTAAAATATAATATAGAATAAACTAAAAGCATAATTATATATGAAATACAATTATAATGAGCAAACTGGACCCAAAGAAGAGAAGAGAAAACATCCCCCCTACCCTTCTTTGCAGAATTGGGGAACCATATGTGTGGAAAACTTGTGGATGCTTTCAGGAGGGGAAATTTAAGCAAACATCTACCTGGTCCTCCTTGCTATATATCTTAAGGAGACTGGAATTGTGAGATAGGCAGGAAGCTCGACTCTGATTCCAACTTTTGCTTTCATTAGAAAATAGATAGCAGATATTTTTGTAACAAATCCAATTCTTAGGACATGGGCCACAGTAAAATCCTAGAAAGAGAGTATATTTTGTCAATCCTAGAAAATCCTATAGCTTTTACAATGACATTTTCAGTTGAATATCTTTCTCTACATAGAATTCTAAAATTCCACACAAAAATCACCATGTCTATTCCAGCGTCTCCATATATCTATACATGAACTCTTAACTAGACATACTAGAAATGATCCAGGTAGACCTGATTTCCTCCTCCCCCTTTTTGATCTAATAATAGCTAAAAGATATAATCAATAGCTAGGAGAAAGCTGAAAATATGACTTAGAATTAAGTCAGATTGACCTTGTGTTTCTCTACTTAACCCATAGCATGTCTACATTCTCGGTTACTCTAAATTATTGGCTCATGAAACTATAGTTTCCACCTACCAAATGGTTGTTGCTTTTTTTTGGTCCAATTTGTGTTGCTTGGAGCCTTTGGGCTGGGAGCTGTTAGAGAAAAAATCATGATTATTAGGAATTCTGCTATGTCATCAACCATCACCATGATCATTTTAAAAATTATGTGACTTGTCTCAGTAATACCAAACTCACACCACCCGTCTTCTTATTTTATGTTTTTAAAATATTTCAAGGTCCTGTTAAGCTACACTTTTTATAATTACTGTCCATCTATCTACACGTAATTATCCCAATCACATAAACAATATGTGATACTTTGATAACAAAAAGAAAAATGCTAATAATTGAATTATAGATTGACTATATTTGTGATTTATAATCAGAATGACACAAAACATTACTAGATTGCTTTGCCTAAAATTGTCTCTTACTTTATTTGTATTATTTCTTAGATAAACATTATTATGATGTAAGATGCCATGACCTGCTGAAATATAAAAGCGTATCAAAATAAGTTGATTATATAGTTCCAAATAGCAAAAGGCATTTCTTTCTCTCTCCCACTGTCCCCCAACCATCACGCAAAATTAGAGAATAAAAAGACCAAAACTTGGAGCATTGTGCCAGTTGTTATTTTTAAAATGTCACATCTTGAGTAGAATACAGCATTCTTTAGGGTAATAATAATAAATGACTTCTGTGTAGTACATCAAAGGGCTTTAGATCCAGTAAAGACATAAACTTAACACCTTAGAGATGTAGAGAAAAGATGTAAAACCTTCAACCTCACAAAAACCACAGGTGTTACTTGAGTCAAGTCAATAAGCACTTATAAAGTCAAACAACATAGCCCCCACCCTCAATTAGCATATATTCTAATGGCAAGATAACATGCAAACAACCACGGACAAATAAGAGGTATACAAGATAAGTTACAGATGATCTCAAAGAGAAGATATTAGCATTGAGGGGAATCACTAGGAAAGGCTTCTCATAGAAGATGGGATTCTAGCTGAGACTTGAAGAAAGCTTGTGTGTGTACGGTTTGTCCCTCGTTCTTGAAGAGGATCCTGATATCAGGGAGGTGATGACATGACTTGTAATTGACTTTGATGGGAGTGAGGAAGGACTGGGCAAAGTCACCAGCCTCGCTTTCTTCTCCAGAGCCATCTGAGTCCAGTGGCCAGATCAGGACAACTGGAGATGGCCCTGGATGCAGTGGCCTTTTTAAGTTAAATTCTTTTCATTTGCTAACTTTGAGTGACGTAACAGCCATTCAGTGAATAAGCCTCTTTAAGAAGTGGATCAAGGGATGACCCCTTTAATAAAAAAAAGAAAAGAAAAGAAAAAAAGAAAGAAAAACTGGAAGGGGAAGACCATCAGGGTTGCTGACCAAAAGAATAACAGTTACTATTTTTATTCACTGTGAGCCAGGAAACCAAGAAGCAGAGGTGAGGAGGGAGAGGATTCCAGACATAGAGGTCAGATATCCAGTGAATATGCACAGAGAGGAGTGCATTATGTGAGGAACAGTGGCAAAGAGGTCCATGTCACTGGATCTCCGAGTATGTGAGGATTGTGGGGGAGAGGAAAGTAAAGTATAAGAAAATTGGAAATCTAGAGAGGGCAAATTATGCCCAGTTTGTCCTAATAATGTTCTATTCCTCTTATGCTTATAAGCCAAACATAAGATTTTATCTTTGATGCTTAAAGTAACAGGGAGTCACTGGAGTTTTTTGTTTGTTGGTTGGTTTTTAATAAGGGGGTTGAACTGATCAGATCAGAGAAATCACTTTGATAGTTGAGCAGAAAATTGACTGTAAAGCAGAGTGACTTAAAGCAGTGAGACCAACCAGCAGACTTTAGCGATAGTCCAAGCATGAGGTGATGAAGTCCTGTATCAGAATGGTGACAGTGTCAGAGGAGAGAAGGGGGAATATACAACAGATGTTGCAAAGGTAGAGCTGATACGACTTGGCAACAGGTGGCATCTCGTATATCATCATCCCCATTTCACAGATGATGGGAATATTGAGATTCTGATCACTTAGATGACTTACTCACTGTCACACAGCTAGTAAGTTTCTTAGATGGGATTTGAACCCAGATCTTCCTTAAATTCCAGTCCTAAACCTTTTCTACTAAGTCACACTGACTTCTCAGTTTCAGCTAGCTGAAATGATCATTTACCATATCTTAATGCTGTTTAATACTACTTAAACTACATTTCCTTTAACTTTTAGCCATATTTATACCACTCATCTTCTTAGTTTATGTTTTTGGAATATTTAGTAACATGAGCTAAGTGCTTTAGGGAAGTGTAATGGTATGGCATTAACCCCTACCTCTTATTAAAAAAAAATCTGTGCTGATAGACAAACCATCTTATCTATATGAAAATGATAGATACAAATTTTAACAAATTAATTCTACGTCACAAGTCCTATCTAATGATCTACTGTCTAAATATGTCACTAGACTCCTTACCTCTAGGGGTATACTTCTCTGTATGTATGTATTAAAAGCTTATTTTAAGTGTTGCCCATTCAATGATTGAAATTCATAATTATTAGCAATATATTTGAAACTCCCTTATTCACTTATTTGTCCTTGAATGATATAAAGGAAAATGAATGCTTAGTGCATAACATCAGCATGATTCAGCTTTCTCTGCTGTTACTTACAGTGGACGAATATAGTGACTGACATGGCCAGCATCACGAAGAACCTTATTCCCATAGCCACAGCAATGAATCGACGCAGGAAAAGTAGAGATTCTACCAAAAGAAACATGAGACACTGAGCAAGCCTTGGGATTAAGAGCATTAATCTAGGACCTGTACATCTGAAACCACTGAATGTGAGAAGAGAGTGACTCACTTTTTTCTCTATGAGTTCTAATGAGTTATCAGCTATTTCTGTCCCACCTGCCTCAGTTAAAAATTCCATCTCATTCTAATGACAAAGAAAGCCTCTCTAATTTGCCCAGTTTGTCCTAATAATGTTCTATTCCCCATCATTTTGTGCTTGCGGACAATAGAGAGGCAATTAACAAAGACTCACTTATAAATCTACTGTTATAATAATATGGTTGGTTGGAAAGAAGCATTTGTCTCAGTATGTAGGCCTATTGAGAGAACACATAAGGGCCAGAACTTACCACTTGCTGTATGTCTGTTCCTCATTCGTGTGAGATTTCCTTTTTGTCTTCTTGTAAAAGAATGATGGGAAGCTACTGTAGACTTGGAATCCTGCTGCTCACTGGTTTCTGGAAATAATTTCAGGACATTGTGAGCATAAGTCTCTTCTGCCCTAACATGTTTAATTATTTAATTCAACTTGCCAACATCCTTAGGTTTCCTTTGAGATGAGCCTTTGGTATGCCATCCCTCTCAGAATTTTTTAAGAAGTCTTTTAAGTACAAATATTTATATTTCATGTCATGAAACCAATCAAAAGTTCACTGCAAATTTCCATTATACTGCCTTATAACTCTGACTATTTCAATGTGATCTTCACCTGGTGAACTAACAAGGCTAGTACTCATATAGTAAAAGTGGTTCATTAAGCTTGACCTGTGGTAGAGTCTTCTGTGCTTGTACTAGTCTGATCGGCCATGGTTGGACACACTGTACTTTGATCCCAACATAGTGACGTCATTTGGGTCCTCTGTGAGAATGCAGGATAAGTGTGGGGCCCCAAATACTCAAACTACAATAAGAGAAACCGAGGCAGAGCTCTGAGCCAATAACACTTTATTGAAGGGGTGGTCCCCTCTAATAAAGTGAACCTCACACTGATGATCCTCATGATCTGATATGCCCCTTGGTCCCCAAGGTCTTATTTTTATAAAGTCTGATACCTAGATACTCAGAAGAGGCAAAGTAAAATACTAAATCTCACTGGTTGTTAGACCTTGCTTTTGTGGGTCAAAAATGATGTATCGTCAGAGGGCATCATGGTTTGGGCAAAGCCCAGAACATCTTTGCTGACTAAGTGATGGACGGGTTCCTCCTCATGTTGGTCAAGAAGAGACAGCACAGATGCGAGGGAGATAGAATAACAAATTGGGGGACTTTCATATCATGCCAAAGTTTCCCACCCATGCTGGGCTTGGACATGGTATTTGAGCAAACAAGGATGGATATACGCATTCTTGTGGTTGGATAAGTGAGCTTCATAACTGGTAAACAAGTGGTGATCAGTGGATTTAAAGTTTGAGGCTTCTTATAAAGGCCTACTAGAAGAACCTATTTTATCTAATTATTCTTACATTATTTATATAAAATGTGTATTAAATACATGTTTGTTCTTGTACAATTTTTACTGGATGACTGACTAAATGTATATTACTAGATGAGTATATCACTACTAATTGCTAATAAATCATTACCCCTTATGGAATCACAGTGAACTGATTAATACTGATTGGAATGGAGTAGAGGTCCGAATGAATCATTTCTCACAACATCAAACCAACCAGTCAGCTTTGAACACACACTCATCTATTCATCACATGTGGGCCATGCTTATGAATAAAAGCATAGTATAACGATAACAGAAATGTCTATTTGGCATAAACTTTACTAACTTTGGTGTTAAGCCATCTCATTTATTTTATAGAAATTACAAGGTAGTAAGAATAATTTGGTTGATAAACAGTTCTTTAGGTATCTATGTATAATAATGCTATCATTATCCACAATGTCTGGACATTTTCATAAAGCAAAACATATTATTAATGAGAGAAGCAGTTGCAGTAACAATAACTCACAACTGCTAATCTGTTCTATTAACTTTCACTACCTAATATTTTATTCGATTACACCTTATGTTCTTGGAACATCATATATTTAAGTACTAACTAGTTCTTCCAAGCGGGCCACAGACACCTGCCAAGTTATTAATGGAGATCCATCTCATTAGATGACTTGATATAATAAATAAGTATGCCCTTTTGTAGGCTATTTGAGAATGCCCTTTACACTTCTTCTACTCTCATTTGCTTCTAAACCCTCTGAAATGTGACTTCTGACCTCATTATTCAGCTGAAACAACTCTCTTCAAAAGTACCAACAATCTCTTGACTAGCAAGTACCAAATCAGGTCTGATGGCCTTTTCTCAATCTAATTACTTCTTGAACTCTCATTTGATACTACTGATTACTCTCCTCCTAAATAATCCCTTTTCTCTAGGTTTCCATGACTAGGTTCTCTACTGATTCTCCTCCTGTCTGATCTTTCCTAAGCAAAAATTCCTGGATCTTCAAACATACCAAACCCATTATCTGTGGGTGTCACCTAAAAGTCTGTCCTGGGCCCTTTTCTCTTCCCTCTGTATATTTCACCCCTTAGCGATTTCATCAGATCTCATGGATTCAATTATCTATGCAGATGATTTCCAGATCTATATATTCAGCCCTAGTCTCTCTTCTGAGCTCAGTTTCCAAATTGCTATTTCAAATATGTCCCCAAAAGAAATCTTTTTATTTTCCCTTAACCCTACCTTCTCCCCAATTTTCCCATTATTGTTCAGTACAACATCTCTCTTCTAGACACCCAGGTTCACAACCTCAGTGAGATCCTACACTCCTCACTTGCACTTCCCCCAACACATTCAAATGTTCCAAATATTGTCCCTTTTCCCTTGATAATATCTCTTGCATGTGCCATTTTTATAATACCTTTTATACACATCCCCAGTTCTCCACTCAGATAATCACCATCCTTGTACAGACCCTGTCCTGGGTCCTCTTCTCTTTTCTCTTTATATTATCTCATTTGGTACGTTCATCAGCTTCCTTGAGAGCCGCTACTCTCTGTTCTCATATCATCTCAATGCAGTGATGCTCACATTTATAACAGGCCTGTTCTCTCCCCTGAGCTCCAGTTCCACATCACTAACTACCTATTAGACCCCTCAGATTTGATGTAGGCAACCAGTTATCATTATCCACACCCCATCCCCCCCCAATCAACTCCTCTTCCGAACTGCCTCATTACTATCCAAGACATTACCATCCTTCCAGGCACCCAAGTTTGCAGCTCTGGTGCCCTTGACTCTTCACTCTCACTCACACTACATATCCAATCCACTGTAAAATGTGGTCAATTCTACATTCACAGTATCTCTTGTATCCTTCTCTCCATTTGCACAGTCACACCCTACTACAGACGCCTATCTTCTCTCACCTCAATTATTGCAATAGCCATTTAATTGGCTTCTGTACCTCATGTCTTTCCCCTCTCCAATCTATGTTCTACTGAGTTGGTAGAGGGTCTTCCTTAAATTCCATTCTGTCCATGTCATCCCCTACCCTCAACCCACCCACATGCCACCTAAATTTAAAAAGCCAGAATCATGCCTTTACAATGAAAATATTTACCACAGTTGAAATGACACCGTCGATCACGGATGTGCCCCATCATCCATTTATATCACATATCAGAAATTCAAGAAGAAAGCATCCTCATTCCAAAAGGAACCTCTGAGAAAATCAAACAAAAGATACACTTCATTTCTTTGGTGGCTTTCAAGTAGCAATATTAAAACTAGAATCCAAAACAATGAGACACTTAAGATCCTGCCACAAGGGAACTCTGTGTCAGAGAAGGAAAGAGCAAAATTCATGTCACAATGTACAAAATCTAATGAACCTCCAAGCTTGGTTTGGCAACACCCCAAAAATGTCTCTTATACCTCGTGGAGGATCATGAAAGCAAATTTAATTATCCTGTTGAATTCAATTGTGTTTGTTTATAATGAAAATATTGGTAGAGAAGACTAAGTCCAACCTCCCTTTCTGGTTAAATTTTGTCATATCAATTAGTTGTTCAGTCATTTCAGCCATGTCTGATTCTTTGTGGCCCCATTTGGGGTTTTCTTGGCAAAGATACTGGAGCGCTTTGCCATTTCTTTCTCCAGCTTATTTTGTGGATGAAGCAAACAGGGTTAAGTGACTTGCCCAGGATCACACAGTTAATAAGTGTCTGAGGCTGGCTTTAAACTCAGATCTTCCTGACTCTATTCTTCCTCATTCTATCCACTGCACCACCTAGCTGACCATCAATCTTCTCAATGTTTCATTGCTGTGTTTCTTTTTCTCAGAAAACTTCAAGGGACTCTATAATGACTAGCAAAGAGATATAAATTCCTGATCCTGGCATGCCAGACCTTTTTATTTTGGAGGGGGGAAGGCAGTGCAATTGGGGTTAAGTGACTTGCCCAAGGTCACATGGCTAGTTTTGTATTAAGTGTCTGAGGTCAGATTTGAACTCAGGTCCTCCTGACTCCAAGGCCAGTGCTCCATTCACTGCACCACCTAGCTACCCCAGACCTGCTAGACCTTTCACAACTTGGTTCCAATCTCTCAAAATTTATCTCCATGCATTTTAACCCAGGCAAACTGGGTTAGTATTTATAACGCCATGCTTGTCTTTCTGTTTGCTTCCATATTCTCCCATGCCTTGAACATAGTTTCCCTTGCCATCCCCCCATTTCTCTCAGCTACTGAAGTCTCTCCTTTTTTGTTTTTTCCCCCAGGCCCTGATCAGATGCCATCTTTTCTCTGAAACTTTTTCCATGATTCTTTTCCCTGGTGAATTTCTTAACCCACCTCAAATTTCTGCTGTCACTTTCCCCAAACAACTCCTTTGCACTCATCTCATTTTCCCTGTATCAAAGTGATCTATGTTCTTGCCCTTCAATCTGTCACAGAAGGAAAAGCACAGTTTTCAACATAGGGAGCCAAACAGTAAAAAGGCTTTATTTTTCCCATAGATTAGGCAGTCAGGTGTTCCAGTGGACAGAGCATGGGACTTGGAGTCAAGAAGACCTGAATTAAAATCCTGCCTCATGCCCTGAGTAGCTATATTAACTTAGGCAAGCCATTCAACCTCTCAGACTCAGTTTCTTCATCTATAAAATGGGGAAAATATGGGGGGGGGGTTGGTGGCGTAGTGAACAGAGCACTGGCCCTGGAGTCAGGAAGACCTGAGTTCAAATCCAGCCTCAGACACTTAATACTTACTAGCCATGTGACCTTGGGCAAGTCACTTACTCCCAACTGCCCTGTCTTCCCCCTCCAAAAAGCATAAAAAATAAAAGAAAATGGGGATAATAATAGCACTTACCTCCCCAGAGTCGTGAGAATCACAGAATTTAGCACATTTAAAGAGGTTTGCAAACTTAATACCATATTAATGTTGTCATTATTAATATTAATAAGCCAAGATAGGGAGAAGCCTTGGTTGGTTCATAAAAAAAGGGATCCTTTGTGGTGTTACAAGGAGGCTTTTGAATTTTCCCACAGCTGTTTCTAGTATACAAAAATCCCACAGGCTTCTAAAATCACAGTTAGGCATGCTGGGATTACGACAACGGTCAGTCATCTCCCTAGGGAATGGAGTCTTACGAGAGACTTTCTGATGCTCTGTCACTGGTTTCAGAGGCCGAAACAGGGAGGATCTTGTCTTTTGGGTGTCTTTGCCCAAAATCTGGGGTAAAAGAAAGTAAAATCGGAGTTAGATACTACTTTCCACTAGGTTGTTATTGAAATGGAAACTTATTCTAAAATCATAGTATTCCTGTCAAGAAAGAGAAAAAAAGGGAACCCTCCCCCCTCCATCACAATCCTCATTAGGCTTGTAAATTGGCTAAGGGCAGGGCCTGTGTTGTATCTATCAATAGGGGTGTGTGTGTGTGTGTGTGTGTGTGTGTGTGTGTGTGTGTGTGTTCATATAGAATTAAATTATTTTTCTAGAAGAGCATATTTAGAGGAGGACTGCAGAGACCATATGATCCAACCCCTTCACTTAATTTACCAGTAAATTGAAACCCAGGGAAGTTGGAATGAATTGCTTAAGGTTATATAAATAAGTAAGTCTCTTTCCCCACAGAACTCTTGGGAAGGACCAGATGAGGTCGCGTGTGTATAGCTTGTGCCTCAGAAGTAATTTGTAAGTCTGAAGGCCCTCATAAACATCAGTTATTATTTATCATCGTTACTATTATCTTAAATATCGTCATTATTGAACGCTCACTACCTATTTCAAGACACTGAGAAAGATGTGCAATAGTTCTCTGATGTTAGAAGTCTCATCGAACAATGATAAGCTATTTCAGCAACTTCAGAAAGGTAGGAAATTACTTTTCTGGTAATATCATCATCATATTTGGTTATCTGAGTTATATTGGAAAGGAATTAACATCAATGATACATACCTGCTCTGAGGATGAAAGTCCTGAGATTTGTGCCGAAGAGTCTTTGGTATGGGTGCAGGAGATAAGATCCTGTGTGGAACTGAAAGTTGAGGCACCCAGAAGGCTTCAGTCACCAGGAAAAGATTACGGCCCTTTTATTAACATTCTGTGAGAAGAGCGTTGGCCACAAGGTTTATCAGTTTCACACAGGAAGTTTCTGAAAATTAAAGTGAGCCCTGGTGAGCAGCATTGAAAGTCAAAGGCAGAACTGGTCTTAGTTTTGACATGACAAAATTCTAGTTTGGCATTTTCTCTGACTATTCCCTATGCCTGGACATTCCCTCTCCTTATATCTGCCTACTGTCTTTCCTGTCTTCCTTCAAGTTCTAGATAAAATCCCATCTTTAACAGGAAGCCTTTCCCAACTCCTCTTAATGCAAGTGCCTTCTCTCTCTTAATTATTTCCCATTTATTTTGTATATAGTTTGTGCATATTTGTGTTGTGTTGTGGTTTGTTCTTCATTCTTGAAGACGCCCAATTTATTTGCATGTTGAGGGCAGGATCTGCCTTTTATCTTTTTATGTATCCATAGTGTTTAGCACCGGACCTGGCACACAGCAGGCACTTAATAAATGTTGATTGATTGATTTATATGGGCTCCTGCAATGTCCTAGGCTCTTAGATTTAGTAATGGAAGGGACCTAGGAAGTCATGTAGTTTTAGGACATGGAGACTCAGAAAGCACTGTTTTGGCCAAGGCCAAACCTGTAGCTAGTGAGAGTTGGGAGGGGAAACTAGGTGTCCTGATTCCTATTCCAGTATTCTTGACACTATACTCACTTAGAAGGGGGAAGCAATAATCACCAGGAGTTTAGACTGACCCTGATTCTAGCCTGGGTTGATATAGACCAAATTATGCCAGGCTAACTCATTTCCTTTTGGAGACAATTCCTAAAAGCCAGGTCAGGGTTGGGGAACTCACAGCCTCAAGACCACATGTGGCCCTCTAGGTTGTCAAGTGCAGCCCTTTGATTGAATCCAAACTTCACAGAAAAAAATTCCCTTAATAAAAGTTCTGTAAAATTTGGACTCTGTCAAAAGGCTACATCCAAGGACTTAGTAGGTCACATGTGGCCTCAAGGCCACAGATTCCTCACCCCTGAACCAGATCATAGAATTTCTATTACTACCATAAACCTCATTTCTTCTTCTTCTTCTTCTTCTTCTTCTTCTTCTTCTTCTTCTTCTTCTTCTTCTTCTTCCTCCTCCTCCTCTTCTTCTTCCTCTTCTTCCTTTTCTTCTTCTTCTCCTCCCCCTCTTCTTCCTCCTCCTCCTTCTTTCTCTTCTTCTTTTGTTTTTGACTAAGTTCTCTATGTTTGGGAAATGAGCCCTTTATCACACAAACTTGCTTCAAAATTTTTTTTCACAGTTTATATTATTAACTGTATTTCCCTCCATCCTACTCTTCCCTCTGTTTATTCTATTCTTTCTCTCCTTTTACCCTACCCCTCCTCAAAAGTGATTTGCATCTGACTACTCCCTCCCCCAATCTACCCTCCCTTCTACCACAACTCCTTTCCTTTTCTTATCCCCCTTCCTCTCCTGCTTTCCTGTAGGGTAAGAGAGATTTTGGTACCTGATTGAGTGTGTATGTTATTCCCTCTTTGAGTCAATTCTGATGAGAGTAAGGTTCGCTCACTTTCCCTCACCTAAGCTTTTTCTAGCCTCTTTTATGTGAGATAATTTACCCCATTCTACTTCTCCCTTTCTCCTTCTCCCAGTATATTCCTCTCTCACCCCTAAATTTTATTCTTTAGCTATCATATTTTCATATTAAACTTACACCTGTCTACTCTGTCTATATATACACTCCTTCTAACTACTCTAATAATGAGAAAGATCTTATGAGTTACAAATACCGTCTTCCCATGTAGGAATGTAAACAGTTTAACCATATTAAATCTTTTATGATTTATTTCCCTTTCCTGTTTACCTTTTTATGCTTCTCTTGAGTCTTGTATTTTTATTTGTTTCACTTAAGGTACATAGGCACAAGAATGCAGTGATTGTGAACATTGTCAAGGTATGATTGATTATTTCAAGCTGTATTATAAGTCTGATTCAAGCTAGAAGAGGCAACTTTGAGAACCAAATCTATTAGTATATTCATTACACATATCACATTGATTAATATGAAAATCAGAATTCCCTTCACACTCCACATCATGACCTCCAATCCTTTGACCCCTTAATTCTCTCCTCTCCTTAGCTTATTTTCTCAGCTGCACTAATCACTCTTTCCTCTTTTTCCCATCTTGACCCTTTGGTGAACCAAGTCAAATCTATACTATCTTCCTTTCATTTATCCCTAGCCCCTTTATCATTTCTCTGATTCTGTTCAACCAAGACTTAGTCTGGGATCACTCCTACTATTTTCCACCTTCATTCCTAAAAAGACAGAAAGAAATCATGCAATTGTTCTGATGGAGTTGACTACAAATTTATACTACACAACTTCAATTGGGCCTTCACTGCTGCTAAGCAATCTTCCTATATTCCCTTATCAACTCACTATCCCACACTCCCCAGCTCCTCTTCCAAACCTTTTCATCCCTCCTCATACTTAGCATGTCTCCCTTTCCCCCATCCTCTCAGCTGAGAACTATGAAAAATGATTCATTTGGACCCCTACTCTCTTCCAATTAGTATTAATCAGTTTGATATAATTCCATGGAGATAGTGATTATAAATTCTGTATATTAGACCCCTGAGCTGTGAACTACAGGTTGTAAGTACACTTGCTTAATCATAGGAAGCTAGAGGCCCTCCACCCTTGTTTTTCCTTATTATGGTGACCAAGTCCAGCATGGCTTAGGTGATTCACTTACCCTGGAATGTCCCTCAATGTATTTTTGTACCTCTGGACCATTCTTGTTCAACATTAGCAAGTAACCATCCTATGACCGCTTAGTCGATGGAGATGCCCCAGGCTTCACCCATCCTGAGATTCCCCCCTGCTGACATACCATTTCTAGCTAATGCATCATTTTTGACCCATGAAGCAAAGTCTATCAACCAATGACATTCTATATTTCATGTAGGCCCTTAAGAGTGTTCCAGTATCAAATCTGGTATCAAGTTTTATGAAAATAAGACCCTAGAAGAAGGGGGCATCTCAGATGGTGAGGAAGATCTGAGGTCCATTTCATTAGGGTGGACCATGGACCCTTTAATACAGTACCATTGGGTCAGAGCTCTGCCTCAGTCTCTTTCATTGTAAGTTAGACACTTTTAATCCTCACAGAACCTTGCCTCATATTTTACAGAAAAAATAGAGGACATTTACCATGAACTCCCTCTTCTCACCTCTTTCTCATCTCCTAACATTCACATGCCTTAGTGGTAGAAGACCATGTCTTATGTGGCCTTATTCCTTACCAAAGCTAATCTCTCTACTTATTCAAGAGATCCTATTCCAATTTGTCTCTTCCAACAGATTGCCTTCTGTCTCATCAACACTCTTTCACTCATTTTCAATCTATATGTCTATGGTCTCATTCTCTGCTGTGTACAAACATCCCCATGTTTCTCCCATCTTGAAAAAACCCTCATTTGATCTTTCCACCTCTGCAAACTATCATCCTTTATCTCTTCTGCCCTTTGTTGCTAAATTCCTCAAAAAGGCTATCGAAAGTAGCTGCATCCAATTTCTCTCCTTTTACTCTCTTCTTAGCCCTTTACAATCTGACTTCCACCAAAACTGCTCTCTCTCAAGTTATTAATGATCTCTTAATTGCCAAATTGAATGCTTTTTCCTCAGTCCTCATTCTCCTTGACCTCTCTGAAGCCTTTGACATTGCTGATCACACTCTTGTCCTTGATACTCTTTTCTCTCTTGGTTTTTCAGGACACTGCCCTCTCCTGGTTCTCCTCCTTCTTCTCTTACTGCTCCTTCTCTGTTTCCTTTGCTCCTCTTCCAGATTGTGCCCTCTGACCACAGGTGCCCTTCAGGGTTCTGTCGCCCTTCTCTTCTCCCTCTATACTGCTTCACTTGGTGATCTTATCAGTTTCCATGGATTTAATCATTATCTCTATGCTGATAATTCCCTAGTTTTCCTTAATAACTTTTGCTTGTTATGCAAAACAATTTACCTGGTAAAACTGGGAGATGCCTAGCCCCTCTGACCTGCAGCCTAGCCATTCCCTCTGCCTTCGTACCCTATAATTACCCTGTTCCCAGTCCCCTCCTGGGGTACCCCAGCCCTTTCTGTGTGGCATCCTGAGCTGCAACTCACTTGTCTCTGATTAAAGATCTTCATTTTCTTGTATTGACTGTTTTCATTTAAAATCCACATTTACACAGAGAAATGTATCTCATGAAAAAATCTACTGGGTGCTTCTATGTTTAAGCAGATATTAAGATTTATACTTTCTAATAATCAGTACTGCCCCTTACTCTAGTCAATATTCATCTTATTTAGATCAATATAATCACAAATGGAGTCCACATTCTTTTTCTTAATGTCAACTTCTAGACAACAACAGAGATGAAGAGACACAGAGAGAGAAAGAAAGGAGAAAAGTGGAGACAAGCTGTTGTAGAAGAAGGATGATATGGTATTACATGTAAAAGACTTGGCCTTGGCAAGCAGGAGGGGTAAACTCTCCACTATCATTTACACTTTGATCCCTTTTTTATCCAGTCACTATTCATCCCTTGCTAAACTGTATCTCTGAATTACAGCATTATGCAAAGGACAGAGCATTGCACTTGGAGTCAAGAAGTCACAGCCTTAGATCTCACCTCTAATATTTCTTGGTTCTGAGATCCTGGGAAAGTTACTTAATTTCTCTGGGTCATAGCGGAAGAAGGACTATTAAAGCAGCTACCTCAGTGGCTGGAACCTTGCTCCCCTGAGCCAATTTTATATTGAAGACAAGTTTCATTGTTTTTTTTTTAAGGGAAAAAAAACACCACTAACTTATATGTGTGTGAGGGGTGAGGTCCCAAGGAAGACAGCATTAGGATGTTGTACTCAACACAGAAAAGTATAACCCTCTCTGAAAGTAGTTCAATGAAAATACACATCGTGGGAGTTTGGGATATTGATGAATTTGGAAGCAAAGATTTTGATTTATCAACTTGTAAATTGAAGTCACCTTGTATCAGGAGAGGAACTGAGATAGAGAGGAAGACTAAGAGTCAGATACTGAACTCCTTGAGAAAGGAGAGAATAACCCAAGGGCCAGTAAATAGAAAACACCAGGATCTGAAAAGGATGATACTGTGTCTAAATGGAATCAGCCTCATAGTAGGAAAGGCTACTGGGAGACAAAGAAGGCCAGGGAGTGGCAGGAAACAAAAATGAGGATATTTATTCCTTTTAGCTCAGTGTGTACCAGGAAGCATGAAAGAAGTATTGGAGGGCCTTAGCTAGGGATAATGTGACACCTGCTGGGAGCTACATTTCTATGACTGCAAGAAAATGAAAAAAAGATTGAGAAAAAAGTTCTAATGGTAAAGTCCATTTTGATACATTTTTATTGATACCTTTTGAGAGAGAGAGAGGGAGAGAAAGGGAGAGAGAGGAGAGACAGAGAGGGAGAAAGAGACAGAGAAAGGGAGAGAGAGACAGAGGGGGGAAGGGAGACAGAGAGGGAGACAGACAGAGAGGAGAGACAGAAAGAGAAGAACAGAGAGAGACAGAAAGAGGAAAGAGACAGAGAGAAGGAAAGACAGAGAGAGGGAGAGAAAGAGAGAGAAATAGAGAGGAAGAGAGACAGAGAAAGGGAGAGAGAGACAGAGACAGAGAGAAACAGAGACAGAGAGAGACAGAGAGAAATGGGGGGGAAAATCCTTACAATTTATACAGTGTTCCACATCCATGGCCAATCCACTCCTGCAAAAGGAATGGAGGGAGGGCATAACTTCTCATATCTCTTCTTTGGGATTTCAACATTCTGTTTTGCTTTGTTTCATAGTTGTTGAGCTTTTCATTTAAATTTTTAGTCTTTCTTTTTATTTTTTTCTTGGCTATACTTATGAAGAGCCACTCATTGATGATAAAATGGAAGTTTCAGAATATAGATTAGAATTGGAATAAGGAAGAAATAGTACTGATATGAATACGTGTGAGGAAGTAGGAAGTGATGGTAGCAGGGAAGGAAGCTTTTGTCCAGCGATTTGACAACTGTGAATTACTGAGATTCTGAGAGAAATCACTGGCAAATGATTCCCATCCTACAATGCTTAGATTGACTTGATTTAACTCTTATTCCTTGAGTTAGAGCTGAAAAGTGGTAAAAGGCAGTGGCAGAAAGAGGATGCAGGATGTGACAGGACAAACAATAAGATTCCTAGCCTGGGCAGACCCTGGTCCAGATTGGATGGGATAGGGTTCCAGTCTGGGGCCTGGCTGATCATAGAGGGTTGAAGTATAATTGGTTTATTCACATTCTAATTAGTGGCTAGAACAGCTCCATTCCAGGGCCAGCTCCAAGACTGAATTAACTTCTCTGGGATAGGGCTTGGGGGAAGAATCTCTGAAGAGTGTCTGATCCTACTGATGAGTAGAATGCAATAGTAGAGCAGGTGGAAAGATGCCCACAATGTCTAGGACCCAGTACTAATCAGGTACTAGAAGCTAAATGAAAACTTGACTCTTTGTTGAAGAAATTGAGATTATTCATCACGTGCTGCCTCTTCTCCCAGTTTCTTCACGTCTCAAATTCCCCTCCCATCATCTCTAACACCAGCTCTCCTCTCCCTCAGTCTCAGATAGAGGTTGCCTTTTTCTATGATATTTCTAGCCTACCCTGTACCCCAAGTCCCCACCTTCCCCAGGAAGATCAACTTCCATCTACTTTGTACATATCTTGCATCCAACTAGTATATACAGATTGTCTTCCTAATCAGAATGGGAGTTCCTTGAGGACAGGCTCTGTTTTTGCTTTTCTTTATATTCCCAGGGATTATTAAAGTGTATGGCACATAGTATGTAATTAATAAATGCTTTTTGACTAGCATGTGTAATGAAGAAAGTACAATGCACAACTTGAAGTGTTAGGACTCCTTCGTTCTCTCTCTTCCTGGTTCTCAGTCTAACTCCTTAGAGAGAAAGTTCAAAATAGTGGCTCTTTTCATCTGGTTGTCTTAGCAACAAAGAGGATCCCCCAGAAAAAAATTTAGTTCTGTTTCAAATTACATGGGATGTGGTTAAAGTGCCAAAACCAAATTGAGAAGTGCCTTAAAAATAAAAAAGATAAAACCCATTCCATTGCATAGCTTCTCAGAGCATGAATAGTGCCTCAACAAAAATTTGTTAATTGATATTATATCTAGCATTCTCCATTACAGTATGAGCTCCATAAAAGCAGGGACTGCCTTTTTTTTTTTTATTCCCAGCATTTAGCACAGTATCTGCCATAGTAGGCACTTTATAAATGTTAGTTGACTGACTATACTACATATACCCATTTTAAACACTTAGTAGGTACCGCACAATACCTAACTAGTTCTAAGTGCTTAGTAGATGTTCAATCAATATTGGTTGAGTAATTAATTAAACAGCTAACCTTCTAATTCTACTTCCTTTTGCTTCTATTCTTCAATACCATAGACTTACAAAATTTAAAGCTAGAAGAGATCTGAGAGATTATTTAGCTCAAACATTTCACTTTGTAGATAAAGGTCTTAAGGTCCCAAAAGGATATGATTTGTCCATTATCCCACAGCTATTTTGTGGCTGAGGTGATACTCAAACCTGGGTCTCCTATCTGCAGTCCAGAACACATTCTATCATACCATGCTGGTTCATTTTTGTCTGTATATCTAGTTCTCATCCCTTTTCCCCCGGCCAATCTTCCTTTCTTCTAGTCTTTCCCAGTCTTTTTACTACTTTGAAGAATTTTCTTGTCAAGCTTCATTTTCAATTTTCCTGCTGAACAACAAAACTGTAGTGGCTGACCAGTTTATAAATTTTTGGAGATATGTCAGGTTTGAAACCATTTTCATTTGTACCTTTTAACATCATTGGCGGGCTACTGGTCAGCAAATATCTCTGCCCACTACCATTAATAGTATCAGAGCGAGGACTGAAAATCTCATGGTAAGAGATACTTCTAGCGACAGAGCTACCTTTTCTGCATCAGCAATACCCTTGCTTGTAGAACATGAAGAGGTGTTTAATACAGTCTTCATTGCTTATGTCAGCACTGAACCTTTGGGTAAAAAAAAGAACAGAGCTGGAGCTACTACCTTTAACTGAATAGACCCTTGGAGCTCCCTTTTTCTTTTAGAATCTACTTCACTTTGCGTGTGTGTGTGCATGTGTTTCACTGGCTTTTTCCTATGTATACATTATATCTGTGATTTTCCTTCTGTTCAGTTGTCACTGTGCATCTTTGTTCAGTTTTGTTGGTGACAGCCTTCACCCTTGTCATGTTTCTTTTTTTTAATTAACTTAGTTTTAATGTTCAACATCTGCTTTTATAAGATTCTGAGTTCTAAATTTTCCCCCCCTTTCTCCACTCTCCCTCCACTAGATGACATGCAGTCTGATATAGGTTATACATGTATGATCATATTAAATATATTTCCACATTAGTCATGTTGTAAAAAGAACAATCAGAACAAAGGGGGAAAACCACAAGAAAGAAAAAACAACAAAAAACAAAAAAAGAGAGAAATTAGTATGCTTTGATCTGCATTTAGACTCCATAGTTCTTTCTCTGAATGTGGATAGCATTTTCCATCATGAGTCTTTTAAAATTGTCTTAGATCCTTACATTGTTGAGAAGAGCTAAGTCTGACAAAGTCAGTCATCACACAATGTTGTTGTTACTGTGTAGTGTTCGCGGTTCTGTTCACTTCACTCAGCATCAGTTCACTGCAGGTCATCTCAAGTCTTTCCAGGTTTTTCTGAAGTCTGCCTGCTCACTGTTTCTTATGGAACAATAGTATTCAATTGCATTCATATACCACAACTTGTTCAGCCATTCCCCAATTAATGAGATCCTCTCAATTATCACTTCCTTGCTGCCACTAAAAGAACTGCTATAAATATTTTTGTATATGTGGGTCCTTCTCCCTTTTTTATGACCTCTTTGGGTTATAAAGGTGATTATGGTCACCATACAGACCTAGTAGTGGTGTTGCTGGATCAAAGAGTAGGCACAGTTGTCTAAACCTTTGGGTATAGTTCCAAATTGATCTCCAGAAAGGCTGATCAGTTTACAACTCCATCAACAATGCATTAGAGTTCAAATTTTCCCACATCTCCAACATTTATCATTTTCCTATTTTGTCATGTTAGCCAATCTAACAGGTGTGATGTGGTACCTCAGAGTCGTTTTAATTTACATTTTTCATATGACTATAGAAAGTTTTAATTTCTTGATCTGAAAACTGCCTGTTCATATTCTTTGATCACTTATCAATTGGGGAATGACTTCTATTCTTGTAGATATGAATCAATTATCTATATATTTTAGAAATGAGGTCTTTATCAGAGACTCTAATTGTAAAAAATTGTTTCCCAACTTTCTGCTTCCCTTCTGATCTTGGTTGCATTGGCTTCATTTGTGCAATACCTTTTTTTTAATTATTTTTTTATTTTTTTTTAAATTTTATTATGGTTTACATCATTCATTTCCACAAGATTTTGAGTTACATATTTTCTCCCCCTTTCCCCCACCCACCACCCCAAAACAGCC
>CM053585.1:403439543-403471804 GCA_028646515.1 Pseudochirops corinnae
TGGTTATACAATGGGATGGCTGTTTTGGGGTGGTGGGTAGGGGAAAGATGGGGAGAAAATTTGTAACTCGAAATCTCGTGGAAATGAATGATGTAAACTAAAATAAATAAAAGTTAAAATTTTAAAAAAGTATACAAGGGAACAAAGATCAAAACAGAATTTCTGAAAAATAAGAGAAGTGATGGTGGAAGAGCAGGCCTGGAATACCACTGATTAAACACTACAAACCCTACCTGCAATTCGATATGTCTTATCAGATTTGATTGCAGAGTAGAAGTGTGCACAAAATGGAGGAGTGGAAGTAAAGGATAAAAGGGATTGTGTGAAGTACCTTAGTCAAGTATATAGAAAAAGAACACCAGGAAGATAATTCCTGTAATCTCTTATCAAGAAAATGTGCTACAGTAAAATGGATGAAATGTCGAATGGGCTTTTTCAGGTGATGATGGATTTACTCTCATTGGAAGTCTTCAAACCAATCTGGATGACCACTTGAAGATTTATACTGTGGGAGGGACTTTGGACAAGGTGTGGATTAGAATAATTGGCCTTTGAAGTCCCTTCAGTAAAGAAGTTAAAATCCTGGGTGGTTAGTTGTTGGCTATATATTAAATATTAAATGCCTATGGTCTCTACTAATTTGACCAATCTATATTTCCAAAATGCTTGATACCTAGAAACACACTCTTCTGCCAGAGAGGAAAGACCACCCACCCTTAAGACTCTGAGAACCGATACATTTCATTTATATGTCTTCTACCACTGAACAAATGTGGATATTTTGTAGAAGACATGTAAATGAAAATGTGAATATATTTCATTTGTTTCAGGAGGAAAAAGAAGTTGAAGAGTTTTCCTTCTCTTATACTGGAATTTCTTAGTCATCAAAAAAGCTTACTTAAGCCACAAGGATCTAAGCTAGAAGAGAGATGGAAGAACCTATTCTTCCTCTTATGGGAAAGAGGTAGCACTCCAGCTAAAGTCAGAAGCCAGAAGAAGAGAGAAGTTTTACGAGCACATGTGCACTTGAACAATTCCTATCAAAAATACAAGAACAATGGAGAACCACAATACAGAGAATACACAGTTTGGTCCAGTAGGGGTGGGTGCAGTGTAAAAACATTACTAGAAGGCATCAGCAGTGAGCTGTTCCTTTACCCATGGGCTTCCATTTTGTATGTTCCTAGCATTCCTAATGCCTAGCATTACTACCTCCCACTCATTTTTGTGTCGGTTTTGTGTGTGTGTGTGTGTGTGTGTGAGACATCACATTTGTGATTTAACGTATCCCATGTTTGTAGAGGAAATGTTTTACTGCTCTTGTCTTGCACTATTTCATGAAGTAGCTTTGTCTCGAACCAGTTACATACTCCTACTGATTCACTAAAGTAAATGCAGTAGCATAGGCTCCCAAGTTATGTTGTTGCTTTGTTTTTGTTTTTTAGTGGATACAGACCAATGGAGTAGCTTGAACTAGGAGCTGATTCCCCTTACTGATCTGCCCTGCCCCGCCCTGCTCCATACACACCTGAAAGAATAAGTTGACTTAGATGTAACATTTCTGACTTGGAAATTCTATGATTCTACAAAAAGGCTTCTACGTCATGGCTTTCCATTTTCTGGAATTAATCTAAGTTTTGGAAGGATAACCACTTATTAGAGGTATCGTAAAAATTATCAGTCAAATTTTTGCTAGCCTACCCTTACAACTATGAGGCTGTGATTCTGAGAAATGTCATTTTATCATTTTATTATACCTGTGCTGAAAAACAATGGGCACAAAGGCACAATTTGTAAATGTCTTCCCCCTGCCCAGAAAAGAGAGAAAGAATACAAAGAAAATAAATCATTTATTATAACACTTTCATTAACCCAGTCATATAAATCCCTATCCAAACAACATGATCCCATTAGTCACTATATCTAAAAGCTTTCTCTTATTGGTTCTTGGGCATTCTAAAACAGAAGAATATGATGGCTGAAGTTCTCTTAAGAAGCCACAATATGTCTCCTTCTGTCACCAATACATGAAACAGAATAGTTTAAAAATTATATATAGTGATAAATCACAAAATGACAAGAAATTACAAGAGCAAGAAAAACATTAAGGTGATGACTCAGAATTGTGACATTTGGGAATTGCATATTGGGACATTTTGGGAATTGTATCATCTTATTTCTCAGCATTGAGAATCTTCTTCTCACATATACAAAACAATGAATCCACAGTGTGTAACTTTATATATACACATAAGTCCTGTAAATTGTCTTCTGGCTTTGGTGATGCTCTGTAAGAATGAGAGAGAGGAGAGAGGGAAGGAGAAAAAGAGAGAAAGAGAGAGAGAGAGAGAGAGAGAGAGAGAGAGAGAGAGAGAACCTTATGAGTCTGCTGCAGACTACAGTCACAGATTTTGCTATGTGGGATTTTCCACAGTCACTGGAGAAGCAACCAATGACATAGATTTCACACTTAGGAGAATTGCCTTAGTCAGTTATGAGGGACAAAAATAATTCTAATGACTGTCAGAATTTGGATATTGTTGAAAGGAGAAACATTTGACTCTATGCCTCTTCTCTGTCCTTTACTTTGGAAATTCAGCATTCAACCAAATACCAAAAGAAAAACCCTGTCAAATTGGTTCAGAACCTCCTACCTTGTTCCAGTTTTGATCCTAACTCAAGATTACAAGTCAAGATTTTAGGGTTCATTCTAGATCAAATTGATCTTTGAGGCCACACTGTTGGCCCAAAGACTCCAAGAGGATGCCAGTTCTAGAACCAGTCAAAGAGTCTAGTATGTTCTGGGATGGGTTAAAAACCTTTTCCCTACCTCTGTTCTCTCTGGGCTTACCAGATTGTAGATTTGGATTCCTTAGTTTTAGACAAAACAAATTGACTCTCCAAAGTAAGGCAGAGGAATTCTGTCCCTGACATTTTTTTTCTGCATGCATGGTAGTTCAAGGCCTGTCTCTGGTACACATGACCTTGGGCAAGTCAACTAAACCTTTTAAACTTTAAATATCTTTCTAACATGGTAGATGGGAGTTGCTAATATTTGTGGGTTGAAGCAGTTTCCACACGAGGATTTGCACCAAATAAATCACATATCTAGACTCTCAAAATTTGTATCTCTATTTACTCTGATGGGTTTCTGAGGAGTTGCAAATTTATATTGAGCTTTGGAGCAGGAGTTATTTACTTCTTTCCTTGGGGAGAGATCTTCCTTTCTTCCCCAGTCCACCTTCTTCCTTATGCAATCACCTTTGAGTGTAATGAGTCAAGAGTTCAAGTTGAAATTGTGCCCTCGTTCTTAAGGTCTTCCTTCTGTCTAAACGCAAGCTCCTGGAGTCTTTTTCCTATTTCCCCAAGGCCTATGTGCGATAAAAATTGAAGTTGGTTTTTAGGAATTGAAATACATTCTAGAGACTTACCTAAAAGAATAAGAAGAGCCATCTATCCACTGCCACTCATTACTCTCTTGTTGATAAGAAATGCCAATCCAGGTATCATTTAATGTAAACATTTTCATGAAATCCTGTAATGATTCAGAATGTACACCTTAAAATGGTTTCATGGCACAGATAAAGGCACAATGTAACAATAAAAACAACAATGCACATCTATATAATAATTTTAAGGTTTTTTAAAGTTCTTTCCTTGCAACAACTCTGTGAGGTAGGTATTTCAAATCTTATTACTATATTTTATAGGTTAGGTAACTAAAGTTCAAATAAATTTATTTGGCCCAAGGTTACACAATTAGTAAGTGTGAATCAGGACTTAAACTCGGTTTTTATGATTGTATTGAGCTGAGTGAGGTGGTATAGACATATGATTCCTGTTACTGGGGAAACTGATGCATGTAGTTGGCTTGAGATCAGGAGCTCAGAGCTATAGTAGGCTAAATCAATAGGGTGTCCCCACTAAGTTCAACATCAATATGGTGAACCCCCAAGAGCAGGGGACCAACCACAAGGCTACCCAAGGAGTGGTGAACTAGACCAAGTCAGAAACAAAACAGGTCAAAGCTTCTAGGGCAGTGGTTCTCAAATGACCCTTTCACAGGGGTCACCTAAGACCATCAGAAAACACATATTTCTGATGGTTTGAGGAACCAAGACGCTGCTCCTCTGTCTCCAGGTGGGTCCGCCCACATGCAGATACGCCCATATACGAGTATTAAAGGGTCTCGGCATTAGGAAGGTTGAGAACCCCTATTCTAGGGGATCAGAAGTAGTTGGGGTTGGCCCCTGTGAACCTGGGTGAACCAGAAAGACAAAGTCCATAGAAATAAAAAGATTATGTTTTATATATGATCCCCTTTAAAATGAATTCAAGAAATAGGTTTTCAAAGTTGTTTCTATTGCATTTCAAGAAGATGGATGAAATTAAGCCTATTATATAGAAACAATTTGGAGAGGTATCTGAAAATATGTCTAACATCATCTGGATTCCTATGGGTGTGTAAGCCAAAATAAGAACTCCATCCTGTGTTACCCTCCCCAACAAATGCATCCTTCTTTTCCTACTCACTCTTCTTGCTCATTTTCCTATCTCTTCTCTATGTCAATCATTTTCTCCGTTATTGCCTTTTGCAGTTAAAACTCACTTTTCAAAGAGAAAAAGCATCCTCCTTACTATTAGCAGATCATCTCCTGATGGTAAAAATGTAGAATTCATGGAGACACAAAAATTAGAACAGTTAAACCAAGACACAGCCTTGAGAGTTTGGTGGTAGCAATGATCTTTGTACTGTTTCCAGTGTTTCGGACAAGGTTCAGGATAGTTTGCTAAAGAAAAAAAAGACTAAATCAGAGACTTATAGAATTAATGCATTAATGGCCAAGAGGTCAAGGTCTAGTACTATTAAAGAAACCTCATCCCCAGGAGTCTTCCCAATGAAATAACATTATTTTCTCTTATATACCTGTAATAGAATGGGACTGTGATTTCAGAGTCATCAAGCATAAACATCTTTCATCCCAAATTACCTTGGTTCATCTTCTGCAGTTTCAGAATGTCAAAGAGTTTTTCAATCTGGATTTTAAGATTCCCTAAAATGTCTATAGGGGACATATCAAAAGCTTTAAAAATCAGATAAAAATCGTCCCAAAAGCAACACCTAAAGGATAAAAATGATCAAACTCTAAGATGGCTCAGTAAGTTTGTTTTACCTTTCTCAAAAAAAAAAAGGGATTTATCGCTGTAATGAAAAGTTATTAAAACATCAGAAATTAAGATTTTGACATGATTACCTTTATAATTACATGTACATTTAAGTCATAAGTATTTGGACAAACATTTAATTTAAATAACACTTAGCCTCAAACTCAAGAAAAATTGGGTTGAAGTCCTGCCTCTGATTCCTACTGATTCTGGACAAGCCTCTCAATTTCTTAGTGCCTAAGGCAAGTCTCTAAGACTATGAATTGCAGAACAAACACAGGTATGAATTGATAGGGAGAGTTTCCTCTTTAGGAACCTGACCCCTAACAAAGATTTAGAGCCCACTTTTCCACCCTCCCCCACACTGAGATTGGTAATTGATTCTATATAATTCAACAAATGTAGATGAAGTGACTACTATGTGTAATGTGCTACCCTCCTGGAGGAGAAATAGAAAACACATGTTGTCAAAAAAAAAAAAAAAAAAGAAAACACATGTTGTCCACCCTCATAGAGCTTATGATCTAATATAGGGAGACAACGCATTACTCAATAACACATGCTAAGTATATATCAGACCAATATCTCACACCATATCCCAAGCTAAATTCCAAATGGATGTATGTCCTAGATGTAAGAGGTTCCATCATAAACAAATTAGAGGAACAAGAAAGAAATTGTCTTTCAAATCTAAAGATAGGGTAAGAGTTCATGACTTCATGACCAAATAAAGGAAAGGGTCACAGAACATAAAAAGGACTGTTTTATATAGTATGAAAGTTAAAAGTTATATATGCATTGCAAAAGCTAAAAGCACAATATCCCCACCCCTGGATTAGGATCTCATGGATTCAGTCAAAGGGCTGCACTTGAGGACTGAGAGGGCCACATGTGGCCTTAAGGTCACAGGTTCCCCACCCCTGCACCTAGGCAGAGAAAGTTGAAGCAAAGATTTTTTCCCCCCATTTCCTATTTTTCTTATGATTTTAGCTACATCGGTTTTATTTGTGCAAAAACTTTATTTTAAAAATATTTTTTAAGTGAATATCAGAGACGTAAACAAATTTCTTTATGAAGTCTAAGAGAGGAAAGTCCCTCACTAGCTGGAGGTATCAAAGAAAACTGAACAAAGAGATCCCATTTGCCTTTGATTTCAAAGGATAGTTAAGACTTCAATAAGCAATAGACAGATAATTAGTGAGGAAACTCTAAAGCTCCGAAGAGAGAGGAAATGCCAATCCCTAAGTTACCCTCTTGTATTTTCTTCATTGTTCCAGTGAAGTTTTCTACTTTGTGGTGTAAAGACTCCAGTCCTTTGGTGAGACCATCCATTAGTCTAGCTGATTGCTGGATATTTTGAAAATCTAAACACCAACATAAAACCCATACATGTAATTGATTGTTTACAATGCAAGTTCTTGATTTAGAACACAGAGGTACATGGTGAGAGCAAGTAGGCCATAACATATCACTAACAAAGAATTACGTGAAAGGAGGCCACAAAAGATATCATGAGAGAGATATGGGATAGGAAATTTAAAGTTCTAGATTCATTACATGGAATTGCACATCACTATAGTGAGTACTCTAGTTAAGTAATCTGGGAAACACGTTACTTTTCTATTGCATTTATTATTTATTATATATAATACATAGCATACTATAATGTTAGAAAATACATTAATTATAATATAATCATATAGGATATCATTGTTATTATAATTATATTAGTTATAATTACATAGAATATCTTTGTTATATATTATATTTATTCTATAGTTTCTCTTTCTCTTTTTCTTTCTCTTCCTCCTCTCTCTTTTTCACTGTCATTATCATCATCATGTGCTGAAGGGTAAATTCTATAATATTCCTTGTTAAACAGTCTCAGTATTAAAAAGAAACTCAGTCTGGCCTTTTAAAAGAAGTTAACCATAATACTAGTGACTTCTATCTAATGTATTTTTTATTGATTCTGTCTTGTTATCCTCAGTAAACAAATGGTCACTATTGCTTAAAAATAAAAACAAACTTTTCAATAATTGAATGATATGAGATTCTTGTGCCTATTTACAGACCATTCCTGCTCTTTATTTTGCTCTGAAACACTTACACTGGTAACCTAAGAATCCAGATGTTATCACCAACAGTAGGCTAAGGATTCCCAGAATCACTGCAATGACTGCCCATGGAGAATAGGTAGCAGGAACATCTAATGGAGACAAGTGAAGAGATCTGAGAGATGATAAGAATGCCTGCCTTGTGAATGAATAAGCAATTCTTTTTTTGAAGTTAGATATAGTCTATCTCAAATGACTTACTGAGAAAATGGAGGAAAAAAGAAAGAGGCTTGTGGGTTGTTCATTGTTGTTGTTTGGTTTTCTTTGGCGCAGGTGGCACAGAGACAGGGGCTTCATTTACTATATATTCTGACTTTAGGATATCCTTAGAACTCACATATGGCTTAATAACAGTATAAAATTTTATGGATCAAAGAAACCTTAGAGAGCCCTAAAGATATGGCAGCATAATAAAGGGAAAGTACATCAATTTGATATCAGAGAACTTGCATTCAAATCCTTCTCAGGATACTTATTGTCTTCGTAACCCTGGCCACGCCACTTAACCTCTGTGGACCTCAGTTTCCTCATCTGAAAAAATGAGGGTCAGACAGAGTAGCACATTCCTGTAATCTCTTCTACCAGTGAGTCTGAGTCTGGTGGAATTTTTGAGGTCAAGAATTCTGAGCTGCAGTCAGCTCAGTCCATCTGTCATCCTTACAAAGTCCAGGGCCAATATGGTGAGCTCCCAGGAACTACCTAAGGAGGAATGAACTGACCCAGTATGGAAATGGAACAAGTCAGCACTCCAATGGGTCCAGGCCCATGAAGAGCCACTGTACTTCCAGATTAGGAGAGCTAGAGAGACTCAGTCTAAAAAAAAAAAATAGGGCGTAGGATTACGTGTTTTTTTTAGCCCTAAATCTATGATCTTAAGAATCACAGAATTTCAGAGTTGGAAAGGTCTTCAGAACTTTCTAGTGTAAGCCATCCTTCCCAAAAATAATCTGCTGTCACAACGTCCTCCCAAGGTGGCACCCTAAACTGAATATAGTACCCCAAATATTGTCTGAATGGGGCAGAGCACAATGCAAACCCTTTCATTTCACAGATGAAACTAAAGTTCAGAGAGAGTAAAACCAGGGTTTACCAAGATTAGCAAAGTTGAAGCTGGAACTCAGGTTTTCTCAAGCCTGGTACAATTCTCTTTCCAATATAGTTTGTACCTATTTACCACCAGAAAAGTTATCTACAGCAAAGTTAAAATGATTATTCACTTAACGATTGACATTTCCCACTTGGGTAGTGATATATGTGTGTATGCATACATATACATACGTGCGTACATACATATGTATATATATATATATATATATATATATATACACATGTTTGTTGATATAACTTAAGAGAGAGAGAGTACAAGTGTTAATACACCAATATTTATCTTGAGGACTTCTTGTGACTCTAAGTATTTTACCTTGGTTACAAATTTTTTAGCCACCATGGGGCAGCTAGGTGGCACAGTGAATAAAGCACCGGCCCTGGAGTCAGGAGGACCTAAGTTCAAATGTGACTTCAGACACTTAACACAAAAACTAGCCATGTGACCTTGGGCAAGTCACTTAACCCCAATTGCCCTACCTTCACCCCTCCAAAAAGCAAAAACAAAAAAACAAATTTTTTAGCCACCAATTAACACATTCATGAACTAATTCAGTGTTAACAAAAAGTCTATTACGTCTAATATTTCTACAGATACTTTTTCACAATATGCACAAATAGAAAAGTTTATCTTCTTTACCATACTTGTAAATATTAATTCCTAATAATATAAGAAATCATGGTATATGCAACCATGCAGAGAAATCTGGTCATAACATTTGAAATAAATACTCTCAAACATTTGTTAACATAACGTCTCATTAGTATAACCCACAGGCCTGAATTTCTTTCATTGAAATGAGGGTCAAAACGTGCTTCATTTTTGTCAATATGGATAGAGTTCAACCCAACTCAACAAAGATTTTTTCAGAGTGCCTACTTTCTATAAAGCACTGAGCTATTGTCTTGCATGCTATTTCCAGAAGACCATAGAATTTTAGCTCTGGAAAGAATCTTAACAGATCATCTGGTATGGTCTATTTTGCACATGTGAAACCAGAGAGTAAAAGAAGTTAAATAACTTGATCAGATCACGCCAATAACTAGTGACTGATTTATACTAGAACCCAAACCTGTAGAATCTCACTCAGTCCATAACTCTGCACTACAGTATGCTACTAGAGAAGTACATATTTTAACCCTTTTTGTGAGCCAACATGGATTTTTTACTTTGGTCTCATGTATGTATTTCTTCTTTGCTTTTTAATCATAATGCCTCCATCTTTTGGCCTCATCTAAATTTTCACTTTGTAGTATTAAAAATCAGATCCACCAAACAGTTTAAACACATAAAAGAAAGAATATGGACCAAGAACTGTAAGCAAACGATACCTCTGACGATTTCATTGAGGACTGGTCCCCCTTCTTCCTCTGGTGCAGCAGAAAGAGGAAGAGAAGGAGATACCAGAGTCTTTACTTCCTGCTCTGTAGTTTCTGATGGTTAAGAGAGAACCTATAATTAGTCACACAAACACTGGAGAATGAGTGGGATTTGAATTGGGGTTGAAAGACAGTGGAATAATTAGGGCTGGGAATTAAGATCAGAACAGAACAAGGATGAGTCAGAGAGAAGGCAAAGTGAAGAAAATAGCCTTTGACATCAGCCCTATCTCGCTCCACCAGGATGTAGGCTGGCATGCACTTTACCTCCATAGAAATCTTAGGACCAGAATGTGAGGTCCTGGCAGGAGCCTGTTCCAAATGCCAGAAGAAAAATGTTCTGCATGCCTCCAAACTCCATGCATCTCATAATACAGAGCAGAGGAAATGACATTAGTGGGGTGGTCTCTAGTAAAAGGTGATACCGATATGGCATTTTAAGGTTTGTAAGTGCTTCCTTCGTAACAATTCTGTGAGTAATGAAAGTTATTCCCATTTTAAAAATGAAAAAATTAAAGATTAAAGGAGTTAATTAACTGTGGCAGTATCATAAGACTAATTCCAGGGCTAAGACTGGCCCTCAGGTCTTCCTGATGTAACAGCTGTTGACCTTACTAACCTAGCATGCTTCCCCCACCTCACATCATTAACTACTTTTCTTATAGAAGATCTATTAGTCCAAAGGAGAAGCAGGTGTCACTTAACCCCCATTGTCCTACCTTCCCCCTGCCAAAAAGCAAAAAAAAAAAAAAGAAAAGAATACATAACATTTATTTTGACATTTCAAATATGTCATCTCATTTGATCTTCATGACAATCATGTGAGAGAAGCACCACAGGTATTATTTTCTCCATTTTACATATGAGGAAACAGAAAAGTTAAAGGAATTGCAGTCCTTTCTGACTCCAAGTCAAGCCCTCCTTCCATAGACCACATCACCTAAGTCAGGAAGACAATTAACCCAGCTTTTACCCAACTTAACTACATGGTCATCCCCTAACTCACCATAAATAAATTCCTTCCTATGTATCCAAATCAGAAATTCATTGGCTATCACTTTAATCTCACCAGAACCTACATGTACTTTTTCCTTATAAACATGCTTTCCTTGATATCAAAATCCCTTCTTTGGACACTAAAGAAAGCAAGTTCTAGTTATGCAACTTATCAGAAGGATTTATGTTCGACTTGGATAAACAAATGTTACGTTTTACGAAGACATCCTGGAAAGGTATGGTGGAAATACCTTGTTCAATAATTGGAGGTTCATATTCTGATTTATCCTGGATGCTGGAAGGGCTCATACGTGATGATTCCTCCATCCTGATCCTGTTTGTGAATGAAAAAGAAATGAAAAAAAGAAAGAGGCTTTGTCTAGCTGTCCAGGATTATATGTAGATGAAGTCAGATAAGGGAAGGTCATTTATGATAGCTATATGATAGCGGAGAAAACCACAAGGAAAATGTGCACTATTTTGTGATTTCCAATTAGAGCAGGGCTTGCAACAAGAGAAATGATGCCTGTGACTTAGCATGAACTCCCTTGAACAAATAAGAAAGAGTAACCCGAAAGTTTCAGTGGTATAGAGGGGATAGAAGCAGAGAAAAAAAATGAGGTGGAATGATAGAAAAGACTCACTGGATTTGAATGTCCTAAAGTCATCCTTAATTGAAAATCTATACTAGTGATGATGATGATGATGATGAGGAGGAGGAGGAGGAGGAGGATAGCTAACATTTATATAAGGCCTGTTAATTTTCAAGCACTGTGTTAAGCACTTTATACATGTTGTCTCATTTGATCCTCCAACAACCCTGGGAGGTAGGTGCTATTATCATCACCATTTTAAAGCTGAGGAAACTGAGTCAGACAGAGGTCAAATGATTTGTTCGGTGAGACAACACAAGAATAAGTGTCTTGGGTTGGCTCTGGACAAAGGTCTTTCTCATTCCAAACCCAACATTCTATTATTCATGTTATCTCCTTCTTTGACCTCTCCATGGCTCTTCCCCAATAATGTTAATACTTTCTGTTAATGTGATGTTTTACAAAACACTTTCATGTCCACATTCTCACTTAATGAAATGAGATAACCAAAGCACTTTACAAACTTTAAAGTAGTACATAAAGGCTATTTTATTATTACTATAATTATGTCTTCACAAAATCATTCTGAAACTTCTAAGATAGGTGCTATTATCCCAGGTTTATGGATGAGAAGTTTGAAGCCCAGGACAATGGAAAGAGTAGACAAAAGAGGTGAGAATAAAACCCAGGTCTTTCTCGTAGTCCAGCTTTTCCATACTGCGATTTCTGATAAGGATTCCGACATCTTTTCTCCAGGATTTAGTACATACAGAAAGCACCAGTGAATGCTTTTATCCATTTAATGGTGCAGACATGAGGTGGCATGTCAAATGCCCAATCAACAATCCTGTTCTTTGCTTTATGTTCTGATCACGTTTAAGTATCAATCCAGCATATTCAAAGAGCAGCTAAGTTACCGGATTCCATTTTGTTTGTCAAATTAACACTTGTGAATATCCTGTGTTTAACATTCCTTTTCCATGTGGGAATAGATTACCTGCCCCATACTTGATTCGTATTGTATACACTGAATACTTTTTTTTTTAACTTCTCCTTTATAAGAAATCCCTAGTTGTTGTTCAATCAGACATGTTCAATTCATCAGGACCCCATGGACTAATTATCCGTGGAGTTTTTTGGCAAAGATACTGCAGCAGTTCACCATTTCCTTCTCCAGGGAATCCTTTTGTCAGACAATCAAAGGCTAAGTGACTTCTCCAGGGTCACACAGCTAGGAAATATTTGAGTCTGGATTTGAACTCGGATCTTTCTGACTCCAAGTCCAGTGCTCTATTTTCTAAGCCACCAGCTGCTTCCAAGAAGTCCCTACACATGCACTGATAAGCAATCTCATCCCTGGTAAGGAAGATTTAACAAGTGAAAGAATATATGAGCAGGATGCCTAACCCCTTTTGTGAGAGGCAGACTTTCCAGGGATTGAATGCATTCCAAATAATGAACTTGAGCACATTAAAAAAAAGGGGGGGGGGGGGCATGGTATCCCTAGTGTCTTGAGTACAGCTGAACAGTTTCTCAATATTCAGAATGGGAATCCCAAAGAAATAGAATCTTCAAATAAAATTCTACCTTGAAATTAGCAGCATCTGAGATCAAATGTGCCTTGTGATTCACTGTACTCTGTGTTACCATAGAGGCAGGAGCACTGGAATACTTGTAAATATGTGTGTATGTGTGTATATATATATATATATAATATATATATATATATATATATATATATATGTATTTATAGGATTGGAAAAATACTATCTCCTGCTAATTGCTTCTGACTCACACATTCAGTATTTAGCACTATACTGACCCTACAGATAGATGTGACTCTTCCTCATTGGAGTTCTAACCTCAGAACCTGCTGCATTTGTTTTGTTTGCATTTGTTCAGACCACACCAAAAGCCTCAGATGCAGAGGTCACTGCCCTCACTGCTGAGTTCAACAAGAAGGTCCTTCCTTTTGCAACAGTCAGTGCAACCCTCACAAGACTCTCCTCACCAAAGGTGAAGAGCAAAGCCATAGCAATTGAAGTAATAAGAGAATCTGATCTCAACTATAGTGTTGTGCATAAAATACTGAGTTTGGCAGCAGTGAGTCCTGGATTCACATCCTGCCTCTGATATTTAGTAGCCATATGACCATGGGCAAGTAAATTTGTGTCTCTGAACCTCAATGTTCCCAATTGTAAGATCAGTATAAGAATATCAGCAAAGCCTCCACATCAAGGATGTTGAGAAGCTATAGTGAGATAGATGACAAAACATGAAAATATTATTTAAAATTCCAGCCCTCATTATTTCTATTTTTTCAGACACAGACCCTAGAGATGTCAGGAAAGGAAAGTAGAGAAAATATTTCATGCAACTTTTAATGGGTACATAATGGGGGTTAGAGAGGTGTTGAGTGAGTGCTGAGTCCTTAAAGCATGCTTGGATCTGTGCTTCCTAATGGGTCATATAGAGTATAAACACATTCTCTGCCTGGTTCCAGTCCAAGATGCTGGAGATTTAGTGAGTCTAATTCATTCAATGAGTCACTGAGGGGCTGGTACTATGTGATGATGATAACTCTTCTGATTGCTTTAGAGTAGGAGGGATGGGGAGAAGACATAGAGAGATACATTTCCGCTTAATATAAGGGAAAACATTTGTAATAATCAGAACTACCCAACCATAGAATGGCTACCTTACAAGATGCCAAGCTCTTCATCACTAAATATATCTAGGCTGTAAAGGGAATTCTTCTTTGGGGGGGCGGAGTGTTAATATTTTATTTTTCCCAATTACATGTAAAAACAATTTTAATATTTTTTTCAAATTTTGAGTTCCAAATTCTCTTCCTCTTTCCTCTTCCCCCCGATTGAGAAGGCAAGCAATTTCATGCAAAACACATTTCCATGTAAGTGATGCTGTAAAAGAAAACAAATAAAAACAACCAAGAAAAATGAAGTTAAAAAAAAAATCTTCAATCTGCATTCAAACTTCTCTAATTCTTTCTCTGGAGATGGACAGCATCCTGTAAAGGGAATTCTTGAATTAGGCGAAATATTGAACCGGATGGCCTTTAAAGTCCCTTTCCAAAAGAGTGGCTTCAGAAAGACCTGTGAAGACGTATATAAACTGACACAAAGTGAAGGGAATAGAACCAGAGCAATATACACAGTAAGAGCAATATTGTAAAAATGATGAACTGAAAAAGACTTAGCAGCTGTGACCAATACAATCATCCACAATAGTTCTGAAAGACTCCTGATGGAATATGCTATCCACCTCCAGAAAGAGAATTGATAGGCTATGGGTACAGAAGAAAGCATATTTTTTTTCTTTATTTATTTTTCATGCTTTTTTCTCTCAATATGGCTAATATAAAAATACTGTATGTTTTGCATGACTTCATATGTATAACAGGGACCTTCTTTCATGCTTTCTCAATGGGTAGGGAAGGAGGAGAAAATTTAGAATTAAAAAACAAAAATTAAAAAATAAATGTTTTTAAAAGGAAAAAGATTTAAAAACGAAAAAAAGTGATAGAGTCTCTCCCCAATATATTCTATTATTTTAAATACACCTATCTAAGGAACACAGAAGCTCAGGACCCACCCCAAAACTCTGGTTTCCAAAGATCATTTTGAGGCAAATTCCTGTGATATTGAATTACTAAGTCCTATTGGGTCACATAAACAAAATTCTCTTCTCACCTAGCTGAGCATATTTTGTATGCCAAAAAGACAGTTACATAATATCACCTAATTCAATTATTAATTAAACATTTACTAAAATCTCACTGGATGAATCTATGTATCCTCTCCTTGCAGAAAGTATCAGCAGAGAAGTAATCTCCCTATTACTCTAATAGAATTCCATAGGCTTCAATTCCCCACATGCCCTAGAAACTATTTTCTTGAGTCATTTGTTTAAACTTCTATCCCCCTGGATGGAAGGGGAAAGGAAAAATCAATCATTTGCACCATAGGTATCATTCAAATTAATTTAAAATATTTTCTGAATATTTTTTTTTTCATTTTTTTCTTTTTTTCATTCACTGAGATTCCTACTAAAGCCATGTGAAAATGAGTATTATTTCCTTCTAAATCCTGCAGGAGGAGCCAGGAGGCACCATAGTGCACAGAGTGCTGGACCTAGAATCAGTAAGACCCGAGTTCAGATCCAGCCTCAAATGCTATCTGTGAGATACTGGACAAGTCATTTAAACTCTACTTGCTTTGGTTTCCTCAGCTGTAAAAGGGTGCTAGTAACAAAACCTGCCTTAATAAGTTGTGAGGATCAAACGAGATCATATTTGTCACACCTAGCGTAGTGTCTGATATATTTGTTGCTATCGTTTCATCACTCCATTATGTCTGACTCTTTGTGTTCCCATGGACCATAGGATGCCAGGCAAATTTTCCATCCTCAACTATCTCCCAGTCTGTCCAAGCTCATATTTGTTGCTTCCACAACACTATCTAGCCATCTCATTCTCTGTTGTCCCCTTATCTTTTTGCCTTCAATCTTTCCCAACACCAAGGTCTTTTCCAAGGAAACCTGTATTTAAGCTTCATCTTTGATATTTGACTTTTCAGTGAATAGTCTGAATTGACTTCTTTGAGTATTGACTTTTTTCATATTCTTATTGTCTAAGAGACTCTCAAAAGTCTTCTCCAGCACCATAATTCAAGAGCATAGATTGTGTGATGCTCAGCTTTCCTATAGTCCAACTCTCACAGCTGTACATTGCCACTGGAAAAACCATACCTTCGAGGGTGGGGAACCTGTGGCCTCAAAGTCACATGTGGCCCTCTAGATTCTCAAATGCAGCCCTTTGACTGAATCTGAACTTTGCAAAACAAATCCCCTTAATAAAAGAATTTGTTTTGTAAAACTTGGACTTAGTCAAAAGGTCGCACCCAATGATCTAGAAGGTCACATGTGGCCTCAAGGATGCAGGTTCCTCAGTCCTGCCCTTTGACCATATGGACCTTTGTGGGCAAAGTGCTGTCTCAGCTTTTTTGTATACTGTCCAACTGTACCATAACTTTCCTTCCAAAGAGCAAGCATCTATAGATGATAAGGTCAGAAGCTTCACTAGTCTGCCAAAGAGGAATGTAAAACCACCAAACACCAAGTCTAAAAGGACAAGAAAATACAATGTCAGCAAATGCAAAGATTATAGAAGGAAGACAGGATGAGCTAGGACTTGACTGAATCAGATACATTATAAGAATAAAATCCCTATATTGAATGTAATAAGACTTTTACATATGCTCAGGTCACTTAAGATGAAGGTGCTCATGTCGGAAATGCAAAGGACCTTCTTCAGGGAGAAGATATCCTGTGTTTCCCTACCACATGGGAGGGAACAATTTCATTCCATTGTCCATGTAGCCAGAAATGCCTTTATCTTTAAATCTATCTGACAGAAGCACAGTTATTCATTCTTTCCAGTGGCATCTAGGACTAAAAGTTTCCTTCGACCACATCATGGACACCACACACCAACCTGGGTAGGGAAGTAATATCTCCTTTTCCCCTTAGATCCAATGGCCCAAAGAAAGTCTTCTTCTGAGGTTGAGCTCCCAGATCTCAGCTCTCTATTCTCTTCACCTAGAACAGAAAAGGACAAATGAAACAGAGCAATATCCAATTCCTTTGGGCAAGACTAGGGTATTCCAAAGTAACTAAGCCAAACTTAAGCTTTATTTGATAATTCTTTGGAGTTGAGACATAAAGTGACTGTGTCAATTTTTTCATTCAAATCTACCAATATGACACTATTTTTGGAGGTCAAGCTTCCCCAAGACTGATCTTGTTCCATATGAGCTCAGAGCTGAAGTCCTTTAGTGGGAGAGGGCACTCTATATCCCACCCCTGACCCATACTATATATATATAGTATGTTGAGGGCCAGTATTATGAAATAACACTAGAAAAGTATTTTGTTTCCATGTTGTAGAGAGTCTTAAATATCAGGATATTATATACAATTGAATAAGGATTAGTTAGTACCAACTATATGCAAAGCACTGTGCTAGATTGTGGAGATATATAGGAAAAAAATAAACCCTGACTGCCCTCATGGAGCTTACATTTTACTGGTGTCACCCAACATTTACATAAATAAACACAATATAATTTAAGGAAGATTAGAACATTAAAAATTAGGGGAATAAGGAAGGGTTTAATGAAGGAGTTGATACTTGACATGAGCTTTGAAGGAATTTAAGAGTTCTAAGATGTGTATGTGAGTATGGAACACATTCCAGACATGGGAGACAGCCTGCATAAAGACTCCAAGATTAGAGAAAGTATTCTGAATTCTGGAAATGACAAGTAGGCCAGCTTAATTTGGAATGTAGAGGTCACAAAGGGAAGTAATAAAACAAATCTATAAAGATGGAGTGGAGCCAGATTGTGAAGAACTTTTCAGTGGCAAGCTGAGTGGTTTGTGTTTTATCATAAAGGAAATAGGGAGCCACTAGAACTTCTTGAACAGAAGAGTATCTTGGTCAGAACTTAGCTGGAGCAAGATTGCTGTGATAGCTGTGTGGCAGATTAACTGGGAAAGAAAGAGAGCAAGGACAACTTGGTGAATATTGCAATAGTACAGCGAAGAGAATACGAAAAGAAAATGGAGAAAAGGAGGAGGATGTGAAAGATAGTGTGGAGGTAAAATAACAAGATTTTCGAACCAACTGAATATGGGGGAAGGAAGAGACTAAAGAATAAAGGAGAAATGAGCTTGCAAACATGTGTGGCTGAAAGGACAGTAGTGTCCTCCAAAGAAATATGGAAGTTTAGAAATAGACAGCAGACTTGGGGGATGGGAGATAATAAGTTCATTTTGAAACATGTTGAGTTTAAGATGGCTAATGAGCATCCAGGTTAGTATTTCCTTTAGGAAATTAGTGATATAAGGATTGGAGCTCCAGGAGAAGATTAGGGAGTCTTCCACATCAAGACTTGAATCAAGCACCACCTTTTGCTTAAAGGAGTTTGGTTTGTCCATCCACACAGAAAATATCAGTCAGATAAAGAATCTTTCTTGCTCGGATTTCAACATGCATTTGGATAATTACAATAGGCCTTATGCATCAGTTCATTTCACTGGGACAGACAATACAGATAGACAATTAGTTCAGTTCAGAGATCAGCCAGGGAGAAGAGAAAGGTAGATTGCTTTTCTAGATTGCAAAACTTCTCAGTGACCCCAACATTGCCGTGAAAGCAAAGGCCCATGTATTGGATATGTGATTTCATTCAATTAGAGAACTCCCCATGAAGAAAGTCCTTCTATAAATATTGATAAACTGTTCTGTCAGAAGATTGAAGTATGTTTTCATGAATGAGTTTCTCTTCCATAATGAAGAGAAAGTAAATGTGCATTTGCTTTTTGGATCCATCTCTCACTCAGTTAAAAGTGATCTCTCACTTCTCAGATACGGGCCAGTGTTTTCTTTGGTTATTCTCTCTAGCTTTAGTCCTTGAACTGGACCTTTGTATCATGGACAGGCTCAGTCCTCTATACTTTGAGTGCAATGGTTGACCCTGCTTAGTCTTACCCTGCGTTACCTGGGTTCTTCTGTTAACCTCTTCCTTCCTGACTTAAGCTCTTAGATCTTTGAGGTCCAGAGACAGGATTTTCAGGTCCCTCTCTGGTGCCTCAGAATAGCATTAGATACATCAGAGCCCCAGTGTTTCCTGGGGTTGCTGCTCCATTGCCATCCTTTGCTGTTGTTCCCAGGATTTAGCAAGTCCCACTCCCACCCCACTTAGAACCATGATGGTACTTTTCATTATTAGCTCAATTTACCATATTAATTAACCCAGAGGTGACTGAAGTAGTTAATGAAATATAAGGGGTTCAGTTATCAATAGTGAATCTTAAACTCTACATCCATATAGTATACAACAGTATGGAATAAATGATGATAGTAAGCACTTACCTTGTTTCTAACATGTTCTACAGATCATTTTAAACATTGAATCTATTATATAAGATCAATGTCCTACATTATTCCAGGAAATAGGGCAACAGAAATACTATAACGTTACACCTTTGCATATAATTGTATCTTTTTCTGGCTCATGAAATCAGTTTGGCATATTTGAATAGTGGATTGTTTGAGCTATTCACATCTAAAGAAAGGAGAATCCTTTCCTTTCTTGGAGCTCTGGGGAAAGAAAGCAGGATAAAGTCAAATCACTAAACCTACAAAGAAAAATAATAATAATCAACTTCTTAAAACCCTGCTCCTTCCTTCATGTCTACAGCCTGTTGGGGGAGGATTTATACATAACTACTCTTTATTTTGGCAGAATAATATCTAATGAAAATCAATTAAATTCATTTGGTATTTCAGATTGCCAAATAGTACTTTCATTTACTAGAGGGGACGAGAGTACTTGTGTGCTTTCATTACAATCTAACTCACATCCAGTTTCAAATTATTTAGTAGAGAAATTTTTTCATTCAAATCTACCAATATGACAGATATCTGTTTCCCCTTCCACTTATGAGTTGATCCCAGATGTCCTACCTGTTTATATAATGTTACCCACAAATGAGCCTCTGAAAATAGTGATGAGCAATCCTGAAAATGAAAATCTCGGGAATGATAGCTAAGGACATCTGTGTTTAGGCCCTGAAATTGTGATGAAGTACAAGGTTGGCTATATAGAAAGTTGGGAAAAGTTGCCTTTCACAATCCCAAAGCTCTGGTTCTGGAGTGGAAATATATCATTTGGTGTCCTCAACTGGCTAAGAAACAGAAGGGCTATGAAGAAATGGGTTGTTATTGAGTTATACTCTGACTTAAAGCTATCTCCTCCTTCTACTCACCAAAGTGCTAAAAGGAAATTAGAAAATGAAGTATGAAAATAAAGAGGGAGGTGGAACCAAAATGGCAGAGTACAGGCCAGGACCCAATAATATTCTCCCAATAAGCTGAATGCCTCAAAGCAAATTTTGGAGTAGCAGGAGCCAGCAAAATGTCAGAAGGAGACTTTTTCCAGCCAAAAACAACTTTGAAGGTCTGTGGGACAGGTCTGTTACACCCAGGTGGGCACAGGCCCAGAATGCAGCTGGAGCACCAGCATTTTGGGCCTTTAAGGTGATTATGACAGCGACAGTAGCAACAGACCAAGAAATCAGTGACCACACCTCTCCCAGAATAAACTACCTTGGAAGCACTGAAAACTTGCAGACTCCCAGAACTAACTCAGAAAACAATAGCACAGAAAAACCTGAAGCTTGGCATGGTGCCTCCCCATCCCAAAGTGAATAGAGTTCCACTTTAACATAAAGTTCAAAGTGAAGAAATAGGTTGGGAAAATGAGTAAAAAACAAAAAAAGAAATCGACCATAAAAAGGCTGCTATGGTGATAGACTGAGACACAAACTTAAAGACAACATGTGAAAACAACTACAAACAAAGTCTCAAAGAAAAATGCTAATTGGATCTAATTCCAGCAAGAATTCTTGGAGGAGTTAAAAAAAAAGATGAGAGTGGAAGAGGTTAAATTAGAAAAATAAATAAGAGTGATACAAGAAACTCATGAAAGGAGAATTAACAGCTTTGTAAAAGAACACAAAAATTCACTGATGAAAAAAACTTAAAAAACAAAATAGGCCAAATGGAAAAGGAGGTAAAAAAAAAAAAGCTCATAGAGGAAAATGTTTCCTTAAAAATTAGAATTGGACAAGTAAGAAGTAATAACTCCATGACACTTCAAGAAACAATAAAACAACGTCAAAAGAATTGAAAAGTATATAAGAAAATGTGAAATATCTCATTGGAAAAATAACTGACCTAGAAAATAGAGAAGAAATAATTTAAGAATTATTGGACTACCTGACAACCATGATCAAAAAAAGAGCCTAAACATTATATTTCAAGAAATTATGAAGGAAAACTGCCTTGTCTTAGATTCAAGGGATAATATAGAAATTGAAAAAATTCACCATATCACCTTCTGAAAGAGATCTCAAAACAAAAATTCCCAGGAATATTATAGTCAAATTCTAGAGCATATGGGCATCAAAGAGAAAATATTGCAAGAAGCCAGAAAGAAACAATGCAAATATTGTTCGGATCAGGATCACACAAGATTCAGCAGCTTCTACATTAAAGGATCAGAGGACTTGGAATATGATATTCCAGAAGGCAAAGGAGCTAGGATTACAATGATGAAGAAACTGAGGCACAGAAAAGATTAGAATTTTAACTAGGAGTGCATAATAAATACTTATTGGCAGAACAAGATTGGTTCTCTGCTACAGGACAAGAAGTTCTCACCACAGTTCTAAAAAGTTAAAAAGATTTCCAGACAGCATATTGCCAGTTCAGGTGAGTGAGTTATAATCCAGAAGTTGTTCTTTCAATAAGATTTTTTTTAGCTTTTTGGAGGGAGGAAGCAGGGCAATTGGGGACTTGCCCAAGGTCACATGGCTGTAAGTGTTAAATATCTGAGGCCACATTTGAACTCAGGTCCTCCTGACTCCAGGGCCAGTGCTCTATTCACTGTGCCACTCAACTGCCCTACCCAATTTGTTTTTTTAATTCAATCCCTGAAGGACCTTGGTAAACTTGAACTTAACAGTGACACATTCTCTCTCCTTCTGAATTATAATCAAGCAGATAAATGAAAATGAAGTATTTCTAACTTTATTGTTCTAATCACTAAACTTTTCTTTAAGGACTTTCATAACACTGCTTTTTGATAACATTATAAATTATTTTGAATGTTTTTGACCTGGTACTAAAAAGACGCATTATAATCTTGGCAATAGTTCATTCAGCTAAACTAATTATAAAGCTAATTTTCAAGATCTATTTTTATATGGAATAATTTCAGTAATAAAGTTGGATAGTGAAATTCCAAAATGGTCCAGCTGAGAAACTTTATTTGTGCTCTTAATCCTTATTTTCTTCTTTTTCTGTAATAGCAACTGCCTTTTCCCCTCTCCTCTTCCCTATAATATCTTTTTCCCCTTTGAATTTTATCTACAACTGCTTCTCTCACCAACAGCAGTTTCTCTTAGAAAGAAAGCCACCGCTATGCAGAGATGCCAAAATGTCTAGATCATCAATTCCAAAGAAAACTACAGAGCGTATACGATTTCCCTTCTCCCCCATCCAGAAATGCAATATAAATATATGGGGAATTTAGTGACAGTGAAATTGATGAGTGAGAATTTGAACCTTTTCAACTCTTCTCAGGAGACAGGAGTTATTTTTAAGTCAGCTGGTGATTTTATTTTTAATTTGTTTTTATTTTTCATCAACGATGATTTATTCTCTCCCTCCTCCTCAATTGAATAACAAAAGCAAAAGTCCTTAGAAATAAATATACATTGCTAAAATGAAGAAAACTCCCTCTTTGACCTTGTCCAACAATGACTTCTCATTCTGCAGATGGTGTTCATCATTTCCTTTTCAGGAGGTAGATGGAACACTTCATCATTAGCTTCCTGGAATTATGGTTTGCCGTTGTCTTGATCAGAGTTCTAAAGTATTTCAAAGTTATTTTTCTTCATGGCATTGTCATTATGGACATTGTTCTCCTGACTCCACTCACTCTACTCTGAATCAGTTCATATAGGTCTTCTTAATTTTTTTTTTCCCTGAGGGGACTGTCCATTTCTTCTTTTTTTACAGCTTAATAATATTCCATTATATTTGTATGCCACAATTCTTTTAACCATTCCCTAACAGGTATGTACTTGGAACTTCTCACCTCTGCATTAGTTTCCAGGTTTTACATAAAGAAGGGATGTAATTATTTTTGTAGATAGTGGTCCTTTTCCTCTATCTTTTATTTCTTTGGGGGTATAGGCCTAGTAGTGATGTTACTGTGTTAAAAGAATGCACAGTTAAGTGACTTTTGAGGCATAATTTCAAGTTGTTTTAAGGATGGCTATACCAATTAACAGTTCCACCAAGAGTATATTGGTGCACCTGTTTTCCCATAGTCCTCCAATATGTCATTTTCCCTTTTTTTATTTTGTTAATCAGACGGTCATTAGGCAAAACCCCAGAAATTTAATTTTTACTTCTCTAATTATTGATGATGAGAAGCCTTTTTTTTTTTTAAATGTGGCTACTGATAACTTTAATTTCTTCCCTTGAAATCTGTCTTTGACCATTTATCTATTGTGGAATAGATCTTGTGATTACAAATTTGAATCAATTCTTAATATATCTTGTGCTGCAAAGATATTTTTCCCCCTTAGGACCTATTTAGCTCCTAATTTTAACTTCAACATGTGTGTATGCATAAAAAAATCGTCTATACTTTATATAACCAGAATTGTTTATTTTATTTTTGGCTATCCTCCCTATTCCTTGTTTGTTCATTAACTCTTCCCCTTTCCATAGATATGAAAGATAATTTCCTTTTTTTTAAATTTTCTCTAATTTAAGGAAGAAATTAAAAATATCTATAAGCATAAGAAAAAATGTTCTAAATCACTATTGATTAGAGAAATGCAAAGCAAAACAATTCTGAGACACCACATCTCACTGGTCAGATTGGCTAAGATGACAAAACAAGAAAATGATAAATGCTGAAGAGGATAATGAAAAATTGGAACACTAATGCATTGTTGATGGAATTGTGAACTGATTCAACCATTCTGGAAAGCAATCTGGAACTATGCCCAAAGGGCTATAAATAATTTCATACCCTTTGACCCAGCAATATCACTTCTAGGGTTGTGTCCCGAAGAGATCATACAAGTGGGAAAAGGACCCATATATGTACAAAAATATTTATTTATAGCAGTTCTTTTTGTGGTGGCAAAGAATTGGAAATTAAGAGGATGCCCGTCAATTGGGGAATGGCTAACCAAGTTGTGGTATAAGAATGTAATGGAATACTATTGTGCTATAAGAATTGAGGACCAGATGGACTTCACATTTACCTGGAGAGGCTTATACGAACTGATGCTAAGTGAGAAGAACAGAACCAGGAGAAATTTGTACACAATTACAGATACAACATATGTGTGATGACCAACTTTGATAGACTGGACTCTTCTCAGCAACGCAAGGTTATAAGACAACTCTAAAAGACTCAGGATGGAGAGAGATGTCTACACTCAGAGAAAGAACTAGAAAGAACAGAATTTGAATGTAGATTGAAGCAAACTACCTGCTCTCATTGTTTTTCTTGTTTGGTTCTATTTCCTCTTTACCATTGTTCATTCCATCTGTTACAATCCTTTATAACCTGACTAACGTCTAATGTGAAAGTATTTGCAGATTCTATACTTGATTGCATGCTGTAATGGAGGGGGGAGGAGAAGGAGGGGAGGAAAAGTTGAAACTCAAGGGATTGTCGAACTGAATCCTATTAAAAAAAAGTAAACAAACAAATTAATAAAGACAAAAAAATAAAAAATAAATTTCCTCTAATTTGCTTAGAATGTTACCTTTTATGACTAAGGCTTATATCTATTTGGAGTTTATCTTGGTATATGATGTGAGATATTGACAGAGTCCCAAATTTTCCAGTAGTTTTTGTCAAATACTGAATCCTTCCTCCCTGTAACTGGGGTCTTTGGGCTTATCAGACATTATGCTACTGTGTCTATTTGTTTCTGTATGTTGTGTATCTAATCTGTTCCTCTAACTAACCTCATTTCTTAACCAATACAAAGTCATTTTGATGATTATAACTTTGTAGTATAATTTGAGATCTGATCTTTGGGGGCCTCTTTTTTCCTTTTTTTTTTTTCTGTTCGCCTTGAGATTCTTAACCTTTGTTCTCCAGATGAAATTTGTTACTCTTCCTTCTAGCTCTAAAAAAAATCCTTTAATTTATTTATCATCAAATAAGTAAACTAATTTAAGCAATACTTTGATTTCTCCAATATTTGGGTTGTCCTACCTATGGGCAAATAATATTATTTAGGTCTATTATAATTTCTGAAAAGAATATTATTTTTAATTGCAGTCATAGAGTTCTTGGGTTTGCCTTGGTAGATAGATTCCCAAATATTTTATGCATTTTTAGTTACTTTGAATAAAGTTTCTGTCTTTTCCTAATGGATTTTTTTTTGCTATTATTCAGAAATGCTGATGATTTTTGTGAATTTATTTACTGTCCTAAAATGTTAATGTTCTTGTTGTTCACTTATTTCAGATACGTCTGACTCTTTGTGACCCCATTTAGGGCTTTCTTGGCAGAAAAAATGGAATGAATTGCCATTGCTCATTTTACCGATGAGGAAACTGAGGCAAATAGGGTTAAGTAACTTGCCTAGGGTCACAAAGCTAGGGTCTAAGGCAAATTTGAACTCAGGAAGATGAGTCTTCTGACCTCAGACCTGGAAGTCTATCTACTGTGCCACCTAGTTGCCCTGAAATATAAATAAATATATTTATTAATTTTTTTCAATTAATTTTAGTTGATATTTTGGGGATCTATGGAAGCTATCATCTGTAAAAACTGATAATATTCTTTCCTATTTGCCTACATTTATTTCTTTAATTTCTCTTTTTTGTCTTACTGCTATAGCTAGCATTTCTAGTACTATACTAAATAGTGGTATCAGTAATAAGCGTCTTTGCTTTACCCCTGATCGGTCATATTGGAAAGGACTCTTACTATAGATAGTGTTTACTCTTGGTTTTATTGATACTATTTATTATGAGTAAAAGTACATTTATTCTTTGTGCTTTCTATTCTTTTTTTAAAAATAGAAACAGGTACTGGATTTTGTCAAGAACTATTTTCATTATCTATTGATTAAATCAAGTGACTTATTTTCCATGTTATTAATATGATTTATCATGTTTGTCATCTTCCTTATATTGAATAAGCCTTGAAGTCCTCCTATAAAAACAACCTGATCATAGTATATAATGCTTTTAGTTTGTTATTATAGTCTATTTGCTAATATTTTATTTAAAATTTTTGTGTCAGTGTTTATTGAGGTATAACTTTCTCAGCTTTCCTTTTCCTTGCTTTAGATATCAGGACAGTGCTTGTATCACAGAAAGAGACTGGAAGGGTCCCCTCTGTGGGGCAGGGGAGTTCAGATAAGAAGTATCATCCCACACAGAGATAGCTTTAGCAAATTTTATTGCTTCTCACAAGGGAAGGAGGAAAACAGCAATCTCAGGGCGTGAACTCCATACCTTCAATGGGCAGTATGCAGATGGAATATCTGGAATCCAAATGAAGGTCCCCAAACTCTCAGAGCTCAATCTTAAATGTCACTTGAAATAAAAAGTCATTATGATACCAATAGGAGACTGCCCAATTACCTAAAGGACCAATACAATGAAGGTACTTTTAAACCGAATAAGGAGCTTGGTATACAGAGCAGGAAAACAAGGAATGAAGAATAAAGAGGTAGAAAAGTTAACTTAAATGATACCATTCTAGGGGGTGGCTAAGTGGCACAGTGAATAGAGCTCCAGCCCTGAAGTCAGGAGGACCTGAGCTCCAATCCGGCCTCAGACACTTGACACACTTAGTAGCATGTGACTTTGGGCAAGGCACTTAACCCCGATTGCCCTCCAAAAAGCAAAAAATTTAAAAAAATTAAAATTAAAAAATGATACCATTCTAGTAAAAGGCTGAAATGGTAGACTAGAGACATGCCAATCAAGCCAGTTTTCACCAGATGCCACCTTTTCTTATTTTTGCAAATATTTTTGTAATCTTTGAATTAATTCTTCTTTTAATGTTTGACTTGTATTAATTGACTATTTTCTTTGTACTAGTTCACTTGTAAATCCATCGGTTTCTGGAGTTTTTCCTTCAGGAATTTATTTGTGATTTGTTCAATTTCTTTTTCCTGATATTGGAAATAATTTATTTCTTCTTTTTCCAATCTGAGTTTTTTACATTTTATGTTTCCTCTATTTTCTCTATATTATGAGTTTTGCTGCTGCAAAAATGAATAGCTATTTTCTGTTTCTCTCACCAACAGTATTTATTTTCAGAAAAGGAGCCACCACTACACAAAAATGCCAAAATATCCAGACGATTCCAAAGAAAACTCCATAGATTTTTCATTTGGCCATTTTTCTAGAAGTATATTCTAGCCACATGGGAAATTTAATAACAGCAAAACTAAAGAGTGGGAATCCAGGCCTTTTCAAAGTCCTTCAGACACAGAAATAAATTTTAACCTCAGTTCAAAGTGTCCAGGAACTGAACATTTTAATTATTTTTCCATATGGCAACTTGAAGATTCTTAGCTCAGACAAGTGGTTCCTATAAAATGGAAAAGGTAAGCACATCTTCATTTCTGCAAGAGGAAACCCAGCGAAGAGAGGAACTAACCCAAAAACAGGGTTAACATGTCAACTGTAAAACAAAGTTTCTAGCCAGAATTTTTCTCCTTCACTTCTTCTTCCAGCAAGGAACAACAGGCCAATAACCCACAAGTCTGCCTTAACCGGACAGTTGCAGAGCACTTGTGGACACAGTTCATAGGCCTTTATATGATAGCCCAAGTCATTCTCTTTTCTGTCCACTTCTTTCTTCCCTCCCCGTTCAACAATGGTAGCTTCCCTGAAATGTCATCACTCTGGCATTCCCTCAACTGCTGCATCACCACTCTGGTAGCTAATTCATTATGAAATCAGGAAGGATCTAATTTTACATCAGTCTTTCCTCTATCAGTCACCATTCATCAGGTATGTCCAAGCATCACACCTTGGTTACTCAATGTTTTCACAAAAATCATATCATCAACCAGACACAACTCGTCAAATGCTGCTCATACCATTATTACTATAAGGAAATGACAAAAGAATGTCTCTGTTCAGATATTTTCACAACAGAGGTGAAATTAGCATATTACTCATATGGTGTTATCACCCTGCCATTGCTATTAGTGGTATCCTGCCATCACAATGTGACCTGTCAGACTATGAACATTTGCATGACCTCCACTACATTGCAAAATGTGTGGTCTGTCCTATATTCTGGAAGAGGACAGTGACATCAAGGGGGGTGATGACAAGACTTGCTTTGAACTGGATTTAAGTGAGGCAGGGCTATGCAAAGTCACCAACCTCACTTCCTCCTCCAGAGTCATCTGGGTCCAGTGGCCAGATATAGATCACAATGACTGAAGATGGCCCAGGATCCAGTGGGAGGCCTTAGCCTTTTTCAGTTAAGGTCCATTCAACAAATAGGCCTGTTGAAGAAGTGAGTCAAAGAATGGCTCTTATTTAAAAAAAAAATCAGGGGTGGAGCCAAGATGGAAGAGTAAAAGCAGGGACTTGCTTGAACTCACTCCCAAACCCTTCTAAATAACAGTAAGAAATGACTCTAAACAAATTCTAGAGCTACAGCATCCACACAATGACAGAATGAAACACATCTCCAGTCCAACAGCCTGGAAGACCAATTGGAAGGGTATATTGCACTGGGTTGAGAGCAGAGCACGTCCAGCGTGGGCTGCGCAGGGCACGAGGCTGGAGCAGGCCTCAGGGGACTAAATAGCTGGCAGCTGTGGCAATTTCCAGACTTTTCAACCCCAAAATACCAAGAACAGCATGGAAGGTCAGTAGGGGCATTCTGTGGGACCTGGGTGAAAGAGGAGCATGGTTCAGCCCTGGCCCCAGCTGCAGTGGCAGTGGTGGCAGCAGCAGCAGCAGTGGTGGCAACTGCTTCCAGTGCTCTGGGCCCACAGATGGTGGGAGATCCAGTGACTGATACAAAACCCCAGAAACCTGGGACAGTACGCCCACTCCCACCCCCATACCCACTCCCACCCCCACGCCCACTGGAAGCAGAGTCCTGCCTTGACAGGAAGTTAGAAAATCAAGTATTTGACTGGGAAGATGAATAAACAGCACAAAAAATGTCAGACTATAGAATCTTACTTTCGTGACAAAGAAGAATAAAACATACAACCAGAAGAAGACAACAAAATCAAAGCTCCTACATCAGAAACCTCCAAGAAAAATATGAATTGGTCACAGGCCAGAAAGAGGTCAAAAAGGATTTTGAAAATTAAGTAAGAGAAGTAGAGGAAAAATTGGGAAGAGAAATGAGAATGACTCAAGAAAATCATGAAAAACGAGTCAATAGCCTGCTAAAGGAGAACCAAATAAATGCTGAAGAAAATAACACCTTAAAAAAAATTCAAACCAGGAGGGAAAGATCCTTAGGTTTTCTGGACAAAAAAGAAACAATTACTATTTATGAGTACTCTGAACCAGGAGGACCCAAAAAGGAACCGGTAAGTGGTGCTTGGGCAGGGATCTATTGTCCAATCAATGAGATCCAGAATGAATTGGGTTTAAGACATGGTCTTTGAGAAAGAAGTCTAGCCAGTAAATTCCGAGACAACTGGGTAGATTTCAGCCCTCAAAATTTATTTTCCTTTGGGCAGAACACCCTCAGGTAAGGGTATGATACCCCATTTGGGGAGAGCAGAGAAGAGGAGAGGAATAAATGATAGAAACCTTCTTTCGTGAGGGTTCTGTGTTCTCACTAGCAGTAATTTCTTCTTGCATGTTCTTTCTCCACTGGTGAGATTGGTGATGATATTCTACCATTTTATATGTCAGAAGAGGGTTAATTGATTTACTCAGTGAAGTCAACTTATCTCCTTGAAAGTAAGTTAGGTGAATACCTTAACCAGCTGAAAAAAATCAACAACTCAATCTCAGTCAGCTTTCTAAAATCTGCTTTAAGGCTGCCTGACTGATAATATTGGGAGTAAGCACACCAGTGCTCAAACCCACAGGCATTAGAGAATCAATTCTCATTCCTTGGGAATAAATCTTTTTTTTTTTTTAATTTTTTTTGTCTTTTTGGAGGGGGGAAGGCAGGGCAATTGGGGTTAAGTGACTTGCCCAAGGTCACACAGCTAGTAAGTGTTAAGTGTCTGAGGCTAGATTTGAACTCAGGTCCTCCTGATTCCAGGGCTGCTGTTTTATTCACTGAGCCACCTGGCTGCCCCAGGAGTAAATCTTAAACCCCAAAAGGAAAGGAAAAAGCCCATTCTGCCATCCAGGATTCATTTTTGAGAGTGGGAGTTAGGATAAATATCCTCAAAACATCTATGTGCTATATCTATATACAGAAGGGTGACAGTGACCTAAAAAATGTCAGTTGCCTTGTAGTCCATTGCTCAATTCAACAATTATTAAGTGCCTACTGTGTTTTGTTTTGTTTTTTAAAAATCACTGTACTGGTTATTGGGGATAGAAAGATGAAAAATGTTATAGTCCATACCTTTAAGGAGCTTACATACTAGTAAATAGATGATACATAGACACAATAATTATAATATGAGGTAGACCAGTGGTTCTCAACCTGTGGGTCGCAACCCCTTTGGGGGTCAAACGACCCTTTCACAGAGGTCACAGGGGTCACCTAACACCATCGGAAAACACATATTTCTGATTGTCTTAGGAACTGAGACACCACGGGTCCACCCACATGCAGATATGCCCACATGCGAGTATTAAAGGGTTGTGGCATTAGGAAGGTTGAGAACCACTGAGTTAAACAATGGAAAAAGTCAGAATGATATCTTCTGTATGACATTCTGCCCAACTCCCCTACTATTCTCCCTTCCAAACTACCTTGAATTTAACTACTTTTTATATATTTATATTTTTGCACCTTAAATGTATATAGGAATTTGTTGTCTCACCCTTTAGAGTGTAAGTGTCTTATGAATATGAATTGTTTCTTCTATTGTATTTGTTCAGGGCCTAGCATAGCACCTTGTGCACAGCAAGGACTTAATAAATACTTGCTGATTGGTTGGCCTGAATGATTCAAAAAGGGGTAAATTGCTTCTATCTGGGAAAAATAATAGAAGTCAAAAGAACATCCAAGGTATTACCTAAACTAGACTTGGAAAGAAGAATGCCCAAAGACAGAGATGAGAGAATCTATTCCAAGCATGGCATATGACAAGTAGGCCCCATTTTCCTAGACAAGACTACTGACTGAGACTCAGGGGGCTGGTTTCTATTCTGCCGCCACTTTGTTTTATGAATGACTTTAGGTATGTTGCTTAATGTCTCCTAGTCTCAATTTCTTCATCTGGAGGGAGATGGAGAGGGAAGAATAAACTAAATGAATTGTAGATATAATAGTCTATGATTCCATGTTAAACTAGGATTTAAACTCTGTCTCACACAGAACCAAATTTTACAAATTTTTAAATTTATTTTATTTCTTCAAATCCTAATGTAACTAGGAGCCCATCACCCTCAGTCTCCTATACTGAGACATTTCCCATGGATTTGAGCCCTTTCCAATAGGACCTCTGTTTAGGCCCCCTGCTAAAGGACATGGACAACTGTAATTCCTATAGGCTGATCGCCAATATTCCCTATTGGGATATCTCAGGGGTATGTCAAAGATGATAAGACAAATTTATTTTAGCTCCCTCACTATCTCTTGAATATATGTCTTGGTACTCTGTGGATAGTTCTCTCTGGGACTCTGACAGATCTTCCTCAGACTTCCAGTAGGGGGAAAGCATCTCAAGAAGCAGAAATGGTAACTAGATCCATAGGACAGTGAGAGCATTTGCTTGCCTAGATGAGCCTGAAAATGGATCTCAATTCTCTGGCTGCCTCTTCTAATTTTTATTTCTTTCCCTGCACACAGAAAACCGAACAGCAATGCCAAAAGCTGGAAACTTTCAGCCATAGTGGTTACCTCAAAATTTCTAGAGGTTTGGAGGTCAGCAAGAAGTCTGGTTACTGATTGCCCAGCAGGGTGTTATTATGGGAATCTGAAGATCTTCCCTGCCCCTAGGCCCTTTGCTAAGGTGGCTACGTGACTGAGAACCTTCCCACATTTGAAAGTATGCTCTGTTCCCTAGTAGGCTGAATGTGGTCACGTGGAGCCTGTGGAGCCAGGCTTGTTTTCCAGGAATGCCCGTGCCTTGTAGC
>CM053585.1:403472304-403484456 GCA_028646515.1 Pseudochirops corinnae
AGGGTAGTTGAAGGAATATATATATATAAACAGAGGGCACAGGGTGAATTGAATATGAAGGGATACATCTAAAAATTAAAATTAAGGAGTGAGAGAGGAATATATGGTGAGAAGGAGAAAGGAAGAGATATAAAAGGGTAAATTATCTCATATAAAAGAGGCAAGAGAAAGCTGTTACAATGGAGGGGAAGAGCAGGAAGGTGAAAGGGAATGAGTCAACCTTACTCTCATTGGATTTGGCTTTAGGAGGGAATAACATACACACTCATTTGAGTATCTTACCCTATAGGAAAGTAGGGGGAAAGGGGTTAAGAATGGGGTGATGATAGAAGGGAGGGCAGATTGGAGGAGCATGTAGTTAGAAGCAAACACTTTTGAAAAGGGACAGGGTCAAAGGAGGAAATAGAATAAGTTGGGGGAGACATAGGATGGAGGGAAATGTAATCAGTCTTTCACAATATAACTACTATGGAAATGTTTTGCATAACTACACATGTATGACCTATATTAAATTGCTTGTCTTCTCAATGGGGGTAGGTGGGGAGGGATGAAGGGAGAGAATATAGAACTCAAAGTTTTTAAAAAGAAATGTCAAAAAAATTGTTTTTACATGCAACCGGGAAATAAGATATACAGGCAATGGGGTATAGAAACCTATCTTGCCGTATAAGAAAGCAAGGGGAAAGGGATGGGGGTGAGGAGGTGATAGAAGGGAGGGCAGACTAGGGAAAGGGGTATTCAGTATGCTTGCCATCTTGGGGTGAGGATTAGGGGAGAGATGGGGAGAAAATGTGGAACTCAAAAGCTTGTGAAAATGAATGTTGAAAACTATAAATAAATAAATTCTGATTAGAAGAAAAAAAAGGATGAGGAGGGAGCAAGGGAGACCTCCTTAGCTTACCTCTCAGAGCCTTAAGGACAATACTCTTAGGTTTAGCAGAGTCCCCAGTGTTCATCTTGGTCCGGTAGATGGCTCCACAAGTTCCATTGTGGATCTCCTCCAGGACCTTAGAGATTTGTTCCCGGGGCACCTGCAGCTTAGCGAGGGTGGGTGCAGTGGCCTGTAAAAGGCCTTCCACTGAGGTCTGCTTTTGTGGCACAAAGACGTTTCCTCCACGCCCGGCTGCTTCCCAGCTCAGGCCCCGAGATGGAGGTATAGGGGCAATTCCTAAGGCAAAGAGAAGAAACACTTCAACTGAGATTCAGGTCTTTGCTGAATTAAAATCCCAGCGGAAGAAAACCCAGAAGGAAGATGTCAAAGAGATCCCTGCAACTGTTTTTCCTCTGACCAGTAATGTCCCTTAAGACCCAGTTTTACTACTATTTTCCAAGGATCTCTCCAGGAGGTAACTTCGACCACCGCACCAACATAAGAGGGTCCCCCAATAAAATGTCATACTTGTTCCCTCTTATTTGGTCTTCAATAAAGATGAAAAATGGCTATCTTTGGCTTAATTAATGTCCAGGATTTTCTTCTCCTTCTATTTATTCTTTCTAAAATGGCATGATAATTTCTCAGGAGTTTGGTTTCAGGGTAATGAGAACATCTCACCTAAACAGGCTCCCCAGGGCCTCAGGTACCCAAGTAATCATGGTAACTATCATGGAAACAAAGGGAAATGAAATCACTTCAACAAAGTCAAACTAAATGACTGATTTAGGGGAATAAAATTACTCTTTAATCAGTTTCTCCTCTTTGACAGGTTTCAACCCACCAACCTATGCCCATTCCCTAGGGTCCTCAATCTTTGAAGACTCTCTATACCAGTGTATCAAACCCAAAGTAAAGCAGAAGCCACTAAACTATACACAAGAGGAGGGGCAGAGCCAAGATGGCAGTGTAGAAGCAGGACAACTCTGTGAGCTCCCCCATAACCACCTCAAATACCTATAAAAAATGCCTCTAAACAGATTTTAGAGCTAAAGAATCCACAAAGTGACAGAGAGAAACAAATCTCCCACTGAAGGAAGCCTGGCAGGTGGACAGGAAGAGTCCATCGCAGCATGCTGGGAGCCAAACGCAGACCCACTTGAGACGTGGTTTTAGCCTCAGGGTGGGTCCCAACCAGCAGTGGCTGGAGCATACTTCAGGAGAGTGGATCATCAGCAGCTGTGGGGGTTTCCAGAAATATCAACCCATAAATGCCAAAGACAAAGTAAAAAGTCAGGGTGGAACTCTGTTGGAAATGGGGAGCGGGATGGAGCAGAGTCTGGCCTCTGCCCCTAGAGCGTGAAGTGGTGGAGGCGCTGTGACTGTGCAGCCACCTCCACATGACTGCTTCAGAGCTCCTGACCTGCAGATTATAGGGGGATCAAGCAACCATTCATTGCTCTTGCTTTAACCTGCCTGGATTTGGATCGCAGTCTTGAGTGGTGGTCCTGAGGAATGTGATTAGTAAGCCAGAGTTTGTGGGGGCAACAGAGAGGGCACCCAACTAATAGCTCTGGCACTGCAAAAACCCCAGCAATTTGGGACAAAGCTTTCCCCTCTGGAAGCAGGGTTCTACTGTGGCAAAGAGCCCAAAAGCCAAGTAATTGACTGGCAACATGAGCAAGCAAAGGAAGCAAAGCAAGAACAGCAATCAAACCTTAGATTCCTTTTTTGGGGACAAAAAGGATCAAAGCATGGAATGGGAGGAAGACAACACAGTCAGAACTCCTGCATCAAAAGCCTCCAAGAAAAACATGAACTACTTATAGGCCATGGAGGAGCTCAAGAAGGATTTTGAAAATCAAATAAGAAGTGGAGGAAAAATTGGGAAGAGAAATGAGAATGATGCAAGAAAATCATAAAAAGAGAATCAACAACCTGACTGAAGAAAATAACACCTTAAAAAATAGGCTAACTCAAATGGCAAAAGAGGCCCAAAAAGCCAATGAGGAGAAGAATGCCTTAAAAAGCCAAATTTGCCAGATGGAAAAGGAATTTCAAAAGCTCACTGAAGAGAATAATTCCTTCAGAATTAGATTGGAGCAAATGGAAGCTAATGACTTTATGAGAAATCAAGATACTTTGAAACAGATCCAAACAAATGAAAAAATAGAAGACAATGAGAAATGTCTCCTTGAAAATACCACTGACCTGGAAAATAGATCCAGGAGAGACAATTTAAAAATTATTGGACTACCTGAAAGCCATGATTAAAAAAAAGAACCTAGAAATCATCCTTCAAGAAATTCTCCAGGAAAATTGCCCTGATATTTTAGAACCAGGGGGCAAAACAGAACTAGAAAGAATTCACTAATCACCTCTTGAAAAAGATCCCAAAAAGAAAACTCCCAGGAATATTATAGTCAAGTTCTGGAGTTCCCAGATCAAGGAGAAAATATTACAAGCAGCCAAGAAGAAACAATTTTAATATTGTGGAAACACAATCAGGATAACACAAGATCTAGCAGCTTCTACATTAAGGGATTGAAGGGCTTAGAATATGGTATTCCAGAGATCAAAAGAGCTAGTTATAGCTGAGTATAATGTTTCAGGGGAAAATATAGTCATTCAATGAAATAGAGGACTTTCAAGCATTCTTGATGAAAAAACTGGAGTTGAATAGAAAATTTGACATTCAAATACAAGAAGCAAAAGGAGCATGAGAAGGTAAACAGGGAAAAAAAATCATAAGGAACTTATCAAAATTGAACTATTTACATGCCTGCATGGAAAAATGATAATTGTAACTTATGAAATTTTTCTCAGTCTGAGGATAGTTGAAGGGAATATAAATGTGTGTGTATATATATATGTATATATACATATATACACATATATATGTATATATACATATATATCTATATATTCGTATATGTACATACAAATACATATATGAGTGTGTGTATGTATATATGTGTACAGAGTGCATAGGATCAATTGAATAGGAAGGAATGATATTTTAAAAATAAAATTAAGAGGTGAGAGAGGAATATAATGAGAGGAGATATGAAGAGACAGAATAAGGTAAATTATCTCATATAAAAGAGACAAGGGAAAACTGTTACACTGGAGTGGAAGAACAGGAAGGCAAAAGGGAATGGGTCAACCTTACTCTCATTGAATTTGGCTCAAGGGGGGAATAACATACACACTAAATTGGGTACCTTACCCTACAGGAAAGCAGGGGGGAACGGGATAAGAGGAGGGATAATAGAAGGGAGGGTAGATTGAGGGGGAGGGTAGTTAGAAGCACACACTTTTGAAAAGGAACAGGGTCAAAGTAGAAAATAGAACAAGTGGGGGGTGGAATAGGATGGAGGGAAATACAGTCAATCTTTCACAATATATCCATTATGGAAATGTTTTGTGTAACTACACATGTACAACCTATATTGAATTGCTTATCTTCCCAGTAAGGGTGGGTGACAAGGAAAGAAGGGAAAGAATCTGGAATTCAAAGTTTTAAAATCAAATGTTTTTAAAAAATTATCATTATTATTATTATTATTATTATTATTATTATTATTTTACATGCAACTGAGAAATAAGATATACAGGCACCGGGGTACGGAGATCCATCTTGCCCTAATGGAAAGTCAGAGGGGTGATGGGTGAGGATATAGGAAAGAGCAGATTGGGGGAGGGGATATTCAGTGGGATTGCTGTTTTGGGATGGTGGGTAGGGGAAAGACGGGGAGAAAATTTGTAACTCAAAATCTTGTGGAAACGAATGTTGTAAGCTAAAAATAAACATAAAATTTAATTTAAAAAAAGCATAGTCAAGTAGCTCCATATGAAACACAATAAACTTTTTAAAAGACAAAAAAAAAAACCCAGCTATGCCCAAGGATCTCTGTGGGACACACACTGACTTGATAAACCACATATTAATATTATCCATATCTTATTGTATTCTTATTTATTTTGTTAAATATTTCCAATGACATTTTCATCTGGTTCGGGCATACTTGGGAGTGTTGTGGACCTGAGTTGAACTGCAGTCAGTGTTGACACCCATGCTCTAAACCATATTATTATTTCTAGGCAGGATAATCTCTGTTCTAAGGAAGGAGAGCACCTTGTTGCTGTTGATATTTTTCTCTCTCTAGGGCCTTATATCCCTTCGAGGAAGTATTTTGTGGGTGAGGAGACTAGGCCTATGATGCATTGGCATAGGAAATTTCCATGAGAAAACTCCCTCTACCAATGCTGAACTACTGTTTCTCTCCCTCCCTCCCTTTCTCTCTCTCTCTCTCTGCAACCTAGAACTTTAAAAAATTGCTTGGGACACAAAGAGGTGACATTCCCACACAAGGTATGTGTCAGAACCAGGACTTGAACCCAAGTGTCCCTGACTGGCTCTCTATCTATTACATCATACTGCCTCTAATCAGAAAAGTATTCATTATATTTAACTTAAACATCTCTAGTAAATTCATTTCCTCATATTATATCTTCAGTAAAACTAAAGAGCAGCTGGTCACCTACCGCCTCTGGCTTAATCACCTTTCACAGACTTATATACTGCAATTAAGTCTACACACCCTCAGCTATACACTCTTTATAAGAAGAGGTGGAATTGGGCTGTCCTACATACCAGGACGGAAATACACAGAGCCAGCATAGTCTGAGTTCTCCCTTCTCAGCAGTAGAATATTTTCTGATATTCTGATGAAGGAAAAAGGGAATAGAATAGAAGGCTTCTGCCTTGACCAGCTACTATTGTATATGCACAACACTGTGCTTCTTCGAAATCCTGGGAGGTGAGATCATCCTCATCCCAACTCCCAGCTTTGGTGTGCAACCTGGCAAGGCCTCTGAGCCTTTAGACACAAGCCCATCTTAACTCACTTTCCCACTCCTTCTGAAGAAACTTTACTAGGCTCTGAAGTCCTTTCCCCCTGGCCTTTACCTTGGAGTCCAGGTGGCTGTCTCTGGAGCCTTTGTCCACGAAAGTGAAGCCATAAGATGACCCCCAGAAGGATAAGGAAGGCAGCAACAAAGAGTGTGGGAACGATGACAACTTCGTACTGGTTCTCCCGTAGAACTGAAGACACAATTAATAGAGAAAAGAAAGGAAATATAAAGCCCAGAAATCCCACAACCAACTTGACTCCTTTCCTAACTCACATGCAACTATCTCTGAAGTGGAACATTACTGCTCCCCATCCTGAATTCCAAATGGCTTTACTCTTTAATCGTTCTGTTGAATGAACAAAAATTCCACTCTGGGTTGGACTACTGCTGTCCTTCACATGTAATTTAAAGCTATTGTCAGAGATAAAGAGGAAGCAGAGTTTGAAACTCTGATTGGCACTTTCCCATCTAGAGAGAGTATCAGGGATGTGCTAGAGCCATGTTTAACTGGCCATCAAGAACCAATTGCTAAATTTTCACTGTGGGTGTTTACACCTTAGAAATCAGCAGTGACTACAAATTAGCGGTTTATTTACTGTTTGTTGATTATCTAGACTTCATAAAGGGATGGAGAAAATGCTAATAACATAGATTAAACTTAAAAGTATTATGATCCAAAAAGAGGAGGCATAAAGAGTTAGGTGGCATACTGGATAGAATACCAGATCCGAGTCAGGAGAACCTGAGTTCAAATGCAGCCTCAGACATCTACTGCCTGTGTGACCCTGGCCAAGTCTCTTAAGCCCAATTGCCTCAAAAAAAAAAAAACCAACTGTTTTGAGTACTTTTTTTTTTCTCAGAGAGCCCATTGTTAAGCATCTACCAGTACACCACTGCAAGGACCCTTCTTCTAGAAACCACCTTCATTCCCTCTGGGTTTCCAATATATGATTCCAACCCGCCTGAACCTGCTTGTCCCTGAGAACCTCGACTTGCCATAAGTGATGTGATAGCTCAAACTTACTGCATAGCTTGTCAGTGAGTTTGCATTCCAGGAGCACCCTTGTCATCCTCGAATCTCCCATTGTAATCGGGCTGCCGCCAGTGCCTGTCCTACAGGATGCATAGAATGTTCACATCTGTGAACAATCCCACAGGGCTTGATGATTCTGAAACATGGGAGAGTAGAATCAGGTTTTTTCTTGTAATCATTACAGATCATTAGTCATTAAATCAATAAGTCTCCTGTAGTTCTCGGACCTTCCTCTCTCTAATCTTGAGGCATACATTTGCTTATTAGTCTCTTACCTGACATCTAACCAATGCCTTCAGAGTCTCCATTGTGAAGAGGGTATGGAGCTTTTATTTTTTTTCTTTTAACAAGTTCTAGATATTCTCATTCAAAAATAGAAATGTGACCAAGTTGACACGTATGTGCACCACCAGCCTAGCAACACAGTAACCACTGTTAACAAAGGTTTTTGCTTCTTCCCTTTAGGTGACTTTAAAATCTGTGTTATTCATTTCAAAGCCTCTGTTTTGCAGATATATCCGTAAGTCAATGAGAAAGTGTTATCCAGATGTAAACCACAAACTAGACCATAATTCCAAGCACCATATGGGTTTCACTGCATTATTTCCATCAATGTCCAGGTTTGGGTATTCTACCCACCATCCAGGTATACACTAGAGGTACGCAAACAGCTTTGTAATCCAGCTACACACTGCCCACATTACTGTAGCCCTGGGTTAAATGTGTACGTTCCACTGTGTAACATGCGACATTAAGGTCGTTTTCCCCAAAGTATTTACTCCAACATTCTGGTACCCATTCAGCTTAGGCTGCCCTTAAGCTGTCTGAACATGATGTCTCTCCCCTATTATCCTTCAGGGTACCAGACTTTCTCTACTCTTTGTCATACTTAATACTATATAATCTAGGTCTCACATGAAATACCTTGACTCCAATCTTTCTTCCTGTAGTGGGTGTGGCCTCAAAGTTCACATTGAAATGAATCCAGAGGTGCTTGCCCTCTGGTCTGTATTTCAGCATATTTTACATTCTCTCTGTGATTACTTGGTATAGACTCCACTCCTATGAAGTCACAAAAAGTCTACTTTTTTAAGGGCTGTACTTCTTACTGATCTGGAATATAATTATGCAGTTCACTTGCCATTAACTATTATCGGATTTCACAACCTATTTTATGGCTATTTTGGTGGGAGTTTCCAGTTAACAGTGCTTCCATTGACTGAATTATACAATAACATGTTGTACTATATCATGAAGATGATACATTAGTTATATAGTCTTGCCTTGTAATATTTTATATTATGTATACATTGTATATAGTGTATACATTATACCTTGTGTTGTATTCATTTATTAATTCTAATAACTGTGGAGACACTTGGAGAGCCAGATTTTTCCAGGGCTCAAGAATATATATAATCACTACAAAGAATTTATCGCCTCCTAACTCCAGTTTCTGGTCCTGTACTCATTTTCCTGGATCTGCCTAGAACTTGTAAATGGGTATGATATTTAATAGAACTCATTCTCACATATCTTAAAGCAGGGTCAGGTGTGTGGCTTGTAGACAAAGGCCCAGGTGAAAAAGAGTAGCCAAACTGAAATATAGAAAAGGGGTACAGACAGCAGGGAGAGTTAAGACTTAACTTCAAGGGTTTAGATTTAGCAGAGGACCTGGAGATTAAAAAGACTATGGGTAGGAGAAGCTCTACATGAGGAAGAGGGGAGGGCAGGGAGAGCATTTGGGAGCTAGTGAGAAATTAAGGATGAAACTGAGGGGGAAAGAATCTTGAATGTAAATTCAAAGGACTGCCTAGGAGTTATCTAACAGTTTTTACATATCTGTTAGTTTTCTTACTACTGTGCCTCTTAGTCTTCCTTTTCAATCTATTATCAAAAGCAATGATGTTCCTTCAAATAGCCAGCTTAACGAACTTGAACCTTTAGAGACCAAGCCTTAGAGCATAACACAAAGACAAAGGTTCATAGATTTGGCAATCATCTATTTCGTCCTCCTCACTTTGCAAATGAGGAAACTGAGGCCCATGGGTTGTCTCAAAGGTACACAGGTAGTGTATAATAGGAAGAAGGAAAGGGGAAATCGAAGGCTGAACCAGGTCCTCTAATTACAAATCCAGTGTCCTTTCCCTTACCAACACTGCCTCACAATATAATAGGAATGGTCATTCAACAGTCAGCTCATTATCTGCAAGCTCTGCCCAGAAACCAAATGGTACACCCACGCCCACACCCACCCACACACCCACACCCACCCACACACACACTGAAATAAGCACCAAAAAGCCCTAGAGTCACATGTGTCCTCACAAAACTGATATGGGAGAGCCACATTTGAATGCATGCACGTGAACAAATATCCCATAAAATGGGACAATAATAGCCTTAACCTTACAAGATTCTTGTGAGTATAAAATGAGATAATATTTCTAAAGTGCTTTGTAAACCTTAAAACCCTTTATAGATGATGAGGAGGAAGATGTCAGAGATTCTAAGACCCATGCTCCCACACTTACACCTCGATTCTCACTCTCAAAAGCATCATCCTCCAAACCCAGCTAAGACTGGGTCAGGAGGAGCACTTCCTAAACTCCAGCTCACGCTAATAATAGGACTTGTTTTGGGGGTGGTGCCAGGTAGAGTGCCTAGCTATGTATTATACCTACAGCCTCACCTTGGCAGCAATGCTTTGAACAAGGAAAGGGTCCATCTAGAGTAAGGGAATAAATCGGGGAGGAGAGGTAGTGATAGAGAGCTTTCCATGAGCTGGACGTGTTTTTACAAATATTTCCACAAATAAGTTGTGTGATGCTGTTTATACAGTTAAAGACAGTTTAGCCTGGAGGTAAAGGGATGAATGACATGTCCAGCTCAGGTCCCTTCTCAAATCTAGGATTCTGGAATTTTAAGATCATCCATACAGAGAGAAATGAACACCATAAATATGTGAAAATTCTTCCATTGCAGAGCTCATGTAAACCCTGTACCAAACCCCCCGGACATTCAAAGACATGCATAGGTTTCATTAAAGGAAAAAAGGAGTGTCTGCTTATTTTTTACTTTTTTTCCTGTATCTGGACTCTTTTCTCTTATGCTTGTTAATCCAATTCCTTTGAGATCCCACTAGTAGTCTAGAAGAAGTTGTCTTTTGAAGATAATTCAAAGCCCATCTATTTTAGCATCCTAGCTCTGACTAGTCAGAAAGAACCTTCTGGGAGATCCAAAACATATTCCTTCCATTTTCACATGCCAATATCTTTGCATTCCCCATAATGGTTTAATAATACTTTCTATCATAGGTTTATCTCTTTCCCTACCTAGATCCCAACCATACTGAGAATGGCAGCAGCAGAATGGAAGTAAGTTAAGTAGGAATCAAAGGCCATAAGTTTTTATTTTTTATTAAATTCAATGTTTATTTTTAGTTTACATTATTCATTTCCACAAGATTTTGAGTTACAAATTTTCTCCCCGTCTTTCCCCTACCCACCATCCCAGAACAGCGATCCCATTGTATGACCCCTCCCCCAATCCGCTCTCTCCTATATCCTCCCCCATCACTCCTCTGACTTTTCGGTAGTACAAGATGGATCTCCCTACCCCAGTACCTGTATATCTTATTTCCTAGTTGCATGTAAATAATAATTATTATTATATGTATATATATATACATATATATATTATAACATTTGATTTTAAAACTTTAAATTCTAGATTCTTTCCCTTCTTCCCTCATCACCCAGCCCCACTGGAAAGACAAGCAATTCAACACAGGCGGTATATGTATAGTTACACAAAACATCTCCACAATGGACATATTGTGAGACTGACTATATTTCCCTCCATGCTATCTGGCCCCCCACTTGTTCTATTCTCTACTTTGTCCCTGTCCCTTTACAGAAGTGTGTGCTTCTAACAACCCTCCCCCCCAGCCTCCTATCCCTCCATCATCCCCCTCTCATCCCCTTTGCCCCTGCTCTCCCGTAGGGCAAGATACCCAAGTCAGAGTGTGTGTCATTCCCTCCCCAAGTCAAGTTCAATGAGAGTAAGGTTGATCCACTCACTTTTGCCTTCCTGTTTTTCTCCTCGATTGTAACATTTATCTCTTGTCTCTTCCGTATGAGACAATCAACCCCGTTCTGTCTCTCCCTGTCTCCTCTCATTATATTCCTCTCCCACCTCTCAATTTCACCTTTTAAAATATCATCCCTTCCTATTCAATTGATCCTGTGCCCTCTGTCCATGCATATCTGTACACATATATACACACACTCACATATGCATATATACCCTCCTATATAGACATATGTGTATGTATACATATATACACATCTATATTCCCTGCAAGTATCCTTATACTGAGAAAAGTTTCATAAGTTACAATTATCGTTTTTCCATGCAGGCATGTAAATAGTTCAACTTTAATAAGTTCCTTATGATTTCTTTTCCCTGTTTACCTTCTCATGCTTCTTGTATTTGAATGTCACACTTTTTATTCAGCTCTTGTTTTTTTCATAAAGAATGCTTGAAAGTCCTCCACCTCATTGAATGACCATATTTTCCCCTGAAATATTATATTCAGTTTTGTTGAGTAGGTGATTCTTGGTTTTAAACCTAGCTCCTTTGACCTCCAGAGTATCATATTCCAAGCCCTTTGATCTATTAATGTAGAAGCTGCTAGATCCTGTGTTATCCTGATTGTGTTTCCACAACATTTAAATTGTTTCTTCTTGGCTGCTTGCAATATTTTCTCCTTGATCTGGGAACTCTGGAACCTGGCTATAATATTCCTAGGAATTTTCTTTTTTGAGGTGATTGGTGAATTCTTTCAATTTCTATTTTGCCCTCTGGTTCTAAAATATCAGGTAAATTTTCCTGGAGAATTTCTTGAGGATGATTTCTAAGTTCTTTTTTTGATCATGGCTTTCAGGTAGTCCAATAATTTTCATGTTATGTCTCCTGGATCTATTTTCCAGGTCAGTGACTTTTCCAATGAGATATTTCACATTGCCTTCTATTTTTTCATTTGTTTGGATCTGTTTAATAGTATCTTGCTTTCTCATAAAGTCATTTGCTTCCATTTGCTCCAATCTAATTCTGAAGCAATTATTCTCTTCAGTGAGCTTTTGAAATTCTTTTTCCATCTGGCAAATTCTCCTTTTTAAGGCATTCTTCTCCTCATTTTTGGGCCTGTTTTGCCATTTGATTTAGTCTATTTTTTAAGGTGTTATTTTCTTCAGTCAGGTTGTTGACTCTCTTTTCATGATTTTCTTGCATCATTCTCATTTCTCTTCCCAGTTTTTCTTCCACTTC
>CM053585.1:403499360-403522026 GCA_028646515.1 Pseudochirops corinnae
CCCCCCCCCCATTCTACTGTTATGGAAATGTTTGTTTTATTTCCTAAGTTCAGAACAATTTTTTAAAAAATTTTTTTAGAAAAGAAAATATTATGTGTGGCTATGAAAAGGAAAAAAATTCATGACAAGACAGGAATAGAGAGCATCACATATAGTGAAATGAACTTAATTACATAAAATTGAAAAAATTTTGCATCCAATCTATACAATTAAAATAAGTAACTATTAAAATCCATGCAGTATGGGGCGGCTAGGTAGCACAATGAATAGAGCACTGGCCCTGGAGCCAGGTAGACTTGAGTCCAAATTTGGCCTCAGACATTTACCAGCCGTGTGACCCTGGGCAAGGCATTTAACCTCTACCTGTCTCAGTTTCCTCATCTAAAAAAATGTATATAACAGTAGTGACTACTTCCCAGTGTTGTTGTGAAGATCAAATGAAATAGCAATTGTAAAGCACTTAGCACAATGTCTGGCACATAGTAAATGCTACTGTACATAAATGTCAGCTATTCATCTATTTTAGACAACCTTTTTGAGGGAGAAGTGGTATAAGAAGATAGCTAGTGGAAATAAGTGATCACATGGGTTTCGGAGGATGGGAGAAGATGTGGGCACATGGGAAGACAGTAGGGAAGTAGCTAATAGACAACGACAAAATAATTTTAAATGTAATCTTGACTAGCCTGGTCTCCATCCCATGGGTGGCCAGAGTCAAACAAAGCAGGCTACAGACAGGAGAGTCAGGAATCAAATAGTGATTTAATTGATTTCAAAGTGAGGAAAATGGGTTTGCAAACCAAAGTTCCCTGCTAATCCAGATTTAACACGTTGGGGCAGGTGTAGAGCTTATAAATCTGAAAACCACAAAAAAAGAAGAAACCAATGCTATCATCCTTGGGTCTTGAGTAAACAGTTCCTACAACAGGCCCTTGCAGGCATTTTTGGGACATTACATGTGGTCTTGAGTCCTGTTGGACAGTCCTTAATCATTGCATAAAGGTCATTGAGCCTTGCGATTGCTCAGTGGAATACAAAACCAGAATTAGTGCAGCAGGCACAGGAGTACAGTCTCTGCTTTGGTTCACTTAGTACAAGCACCAGCGTCAGGAGGTGTGATTGATTGTTTTGTGTTTCATTATGTTGACTGCTCCTGGCTCTCATTTCCTGAGAAATAGGGAGAACACCTGGTACTGGTCAAAGCCATACATTCTGCCAGAGGGCCAGATCATCCACAGGGTGAACACAAAGGATTGTTGTTATACCAAGTTCAGGGCCCAGCCTGCCCACTGGGTCTTAGCTCTGGGAAAAGAGTGTTTCCAATATCTTGACAGCAAGGAGAAACTGAACTTAAGCGAGAGGGAAAAATGAGGAAGAAGGCACCCTTCTGGGAAATATGGGATGAAATGGACCATTTGTGCATGTAGAGAGGTTTGTCTTGGCATGGAAAAGAGTTACTTCTTCATGGAAGATAAGGGTAGAGGATATAATGGAAGAAAGCATCTGGGTGATGTTAGATGAGGAAGGGAGAATAGGGAGCCCTCAGTAAAAGGCTTCAAGTTTTTCAATGAAATATGAGGCAAGGTTCTCAGCTGGAAGAGTAGCAGGAAGGATGAAAAGGTCAGTGAGTTTGACTTCAATTCTTTGGCAAAGATATGGAACATAAGTATGGTGGAGAAGAGGGGAAGTTAAATGAGAATACTTCCCATGAAACTGGATATGCATGCTTTGACTCCATGGAAAGGACATTTATGATCTGGCCCCTTTTTAAAGCATGAGGAGAGGATTCTGGTTGGTCCTTCCCCACAGAGTCAAAGTACATTGCCATCTATAATAGCAAGCACCCTAGCACACCCAGGATGACCTGCTAGCACAGGTTCTTTGATCTGCTTTGCTAAAGAAAAGACAACTTTTAAAGGGGTCAACAATCTTACTTTTATTACATTCACTATTTCAGGGGAAAGGTCAGCAACCTGAACGTGGAGAAAATACAAACAGAGAAGCTAACTCAGAGATTCAACAGAGTTCCTACTGTCTGAACAAAATAATACAATCACCTACATACACACCTGTTCAAGAGAGCACAAACCTCTGAGTAGTTGGGCGGCTCTTAACAAACGGCTACTCAGCGTCCCATCCAGGAAATCAAAAGGTCCTTCTCATAAGCAAAGCCACAAAGCAAAATGCCAACCTCCTAGAATATGTAATAAAGACTCAGCCCCTGATTGGCTCAGGGTCAGAAGGCACAAAACCTACTTGACTCAGCACAGCTGTGAATTATCAGGGTTCAAAGGAGATCAATCCTTCAGATGGTTAAAATTTAGCCTGAGCCTGGGAAACTGAACTCCAAAAAAACCCCAAAAATCCCACCTTGCTTCTGCTCAAACTGTCTCCGTAGGAAAAATGCTCTAATGCAAGCTTTGCTCCTTATTATTTGAAGGATAATTAGTCAACATCCATAAAAAGAAAGAGTGACCATCATGAGTTAGCATGATTTCAGCAAAATTAGATCAGATGAGGTTAACTTTATTTGCTTTTTTTCTCAGGGTTACTAATAGCCAGTAAATGCTGTGTTCTTTACCTAGATTTTTGCAAAATATTTGATAAAACATACTATTCTTGTAGAAAATACTGAGAATTGAATTCTAGATGGTAGAATAGTTAAACAGATTTTAAACTGATTGAATAAATGGATTACAGATAATCCTTAATAATTTCATCTCACCTTAGAAGGAGCACTCTCTACTGGTATACCCTAGGGATCTGTACTTAGGTCTATGCTAGCTTAGCATATCAATGACTTAGACAAAGGCATAGATGGTATGTCTATCAAATTCACAGATGCCAGATTCTGGATTACAGTCAGAATCCAAAGTGAAAAATATTTTCAGACTAGGTAATTGGGCTGAACATAATAAGATAAAATTTCATTGAGATAAACATTGCAATCTTACACTTGGGTTCCAAAAATTCATCTTCCTATGTAAAAGACGGGAAGTTATGCTTAGATAGCAGATTGTCTTGGAAAGCAATCTAGTGGTTTTAGTGAACTTCCAGTGGAAGCTAATTGTATGATATAGAAACCAAAAAAGGTCAATGAAATCTTGAGTTTCATTAAGAAATACAAAACTTTCAGAAATAAATTGGTAATAATTCTATCGTGTTCACTCTGCTCTGCTCAAACCACATCCAGAGTATCAGTTTGGGATACTATAAAGGATATTGCTATATAGGAGAATATTCAGAGGAAGACAATCAGAATAGTGAAGTTTCCTAAGTCCATACCATCAGAGGACCAGTTGGAGGAACCAGTGATGGTTTGTCTGGAAAGCAGAAGGCTCAGTGGAGACATGATAGCTTTTGAGCATTTGAAGGGCTACTATGTGGAGGAGAGATTATATTTCTTCTGTTTTGGCTCCACAAGGGAGTACTAAAAACAACTGCTATAAAGCATAAAGAGGAAAATGTAGGTTTTATTGTCAGGAAAGATTTTCTAACTAATGGTGAAAAAAACTGCCTCCTTAGGCAAAGGGCTCCCCCTCATTGGGGAGAAAACCTCAATGAAAGGATCAGAAGGAGACCAAGGATTTAACAAGACATAAAAACAATTAGGTAAGTCAGGAAGAATCCCAAAATAGAGGGGTTCTGTCAGGAAGAACCCCAAAACAAAGTCTGGAGCTGAGTATGAAGGACAGTAGCCTATACTCACTCCATAGCCATTAGTGTGGAAGAAAGGGGTTACTGTCAGTGTTTTCATTCCCCTTCTAATAAAATTGTACACAGGGCTACCTTAGGAAGATATGACAACATAAGGAAATGCTCATACCCACTCCAAAGTTAGAAAGTTCTCCCCCTGGTGCAGAAAAATTTTAGTTAAGGTGAGGTCATTCATTTCTGATCTGTCCCCCCAAAATCCTAAACATCTCCTAGATCCCACTGCATACCAAAGAGTCAAGAATCTAGAGCATAAGATGATTATGGAGCTAATCTGCTTGTGCTTTGATAATGTGTAATAGGCCTCACCTAAAATTGCGACTGTGATTGCCACTTCTGCATCCCTAGACTATGTGGACCAGCAAGGCAGGAGAGAGTGAAAAGGGGCTTCCAACAGATAAAGGAAGATGAAAACTTTTTCCTTTCCTTTGCCTCTTGATCTCTCTTTTTTCTTCCTCCTTTCTAGGGATCAGAGTCCAGCCTTATACAGCAAAGTTTCACAATCTGTTCTGGACTCCACCCCGCTCTGATCCTGAAGTTCGCAGACATAAAAACATTTCTTCTCAGGTCAGCCTTTGATTCCTCTCCCACTAGGACCTCATCTCTTGCACACAGAAGGGATTCAACAAATATTTGTTGATGCTACTACTGATAATCCCCCCCACCCTATCCACAATGCCCCCCAAGGGAAACAAAAACAGATGTTGGTTGTGCCTTTGGGAATGAACTGACAGAGAAATTAAAAATTTTCTCTTGTGAATAAAATCTTTTCTGCTCTCCCAAGTCAGCCACGCCTAACCCTGTGAAAATACAATAAGACTTACAATGACCTAAAAAAAGTTAATACAGAGTTTTGGGTTCCAGTTCACCTCTTCTCATTAGTTCATTTTCTTTACTTCATTTATCATGTGTCCGTGTGAATTGTGATAAATAACCCCAGTAGGTTACTATGAAGAATAACCTGATAGAAGAATCTCTAAAGACTGAGAAGGTCAAGAATTGCTGAAATCCCTACAGGAACTGATGAAGGAGGGCTGCTAAAATCATTAGCTAAATCTATTAGAAGGCTTATGGTCAAGCATGTATTCTAAGCCTTTCATTACTTAATTGAAAGCAGTTTTTGTTTTGTTTTGTTTTACAAAATCTTCAACCTCAAGTAGGGGACTAAGTATGAGGGATGGAATGGACGGAATGGATGGGGCAAGAAGATGAGTGAATGGACACACCATAAATTGAAGTTCAGAAATAGCCCATGGGAGTTCTGGGTACTGAGAACACATAATACTTTGTCCTTCTCTGGGAAAGTGTCCTATGCAGGCTACAAAGCAAGGCTAGAAACATTTCCACAATGCCAAGACCTTGAGCAAAATTTCTAAGAGTATCAGGTCATTACTAGTCCTTCTTTATTTTGGAGCAGCATACAAAGTAAGTATAGTTTACAACTACCAAATGTCACATTGTTCTGCTGAGGTAATTAGATCTCTGCCCATGTCTCCATCCACTCTCCTCCCACCTCTTAGGTCAGGGATGGGGAACATGCAGCCTCAGGGCCACATGTGGCCCTCTAGGTCCTCAAGTGTAGCCCTTTGACTGAATCCCACTAGGTCCTAAGTGGCCTCAAGGTTGCAGGTTCTCCACCCTGTCTTAGGTGTTTTAAGCTGCTGTACTTGCAGGAGACTGGTATAATTAACCAAGCTGACCAAAGAACCTTATTCTGAGTCCCCTCAAACATAAACTCCCAAAATTTCACCTGATCTATCACTGGAGCCACTGTTTGGGAGCCATGTACAGGTACCATACTTTTTAAAAATCAGTTATCAGTATCATAAAACAAGTATCAATCATAAACACCACACGTGTTTATCAATTGATGTACTTACTGGTCACGACTGACCAGAGGCTGAAGGGAAAAACCACCAGGTTCAATGACCAACTTGAGGGTCCTCCTCATGTTCATGTCCACAGCCAGACTGTTACTCAGTTCTTTTCTATCTGGGCCATCTTTATTACCCCCCAGTTTAGCTATCATTAAGGTTCACAGAGACTTATCTCACACACTATCTTCATATACAGTCACAGCCTATCACCAGGGCCACAGCCTTGCATCAATTTCTTTTGATTACCCAATCTGCCTGAAGATTATCTATAATCCCTTTCTAGGTCAAGGTTCCATAACCCTACAATTGCTGTCACTTTCTACTCCACATTATCTTCAGGGAATATACACTCATTTTAATGTTAATCCAAGAGGAGTGAAAATAGAGAAAGAGAACTATGTTGTGAAAAATGCAATACGTGGTAAACTATTTTTAACTTTCCATTGGTCATCAATAAACATTTATCAAAAGCCCACTATGTGCCAGGAACTGTACTAAGGACTGGGGATAAAAGAAAGACAAAAGACAATATCTACCCTCAAGGAATTCACATTCTAATGAAGGAGACAATATGGAAACCCCCATGTGCAAGCAATTTAAATACAGGCTAAATTAATCAATAAAGAGAAGGCACTAATGTTAAGGAGGAAAAAAAATGCTCATAGAAGACAGGATTTAGCCAGGATTTGAAGAAAGTCAGGGAACTTAGGAGGGGGGTGGGGAGAAGGGAGAGTGTTCTAGGAATGGGAAACAGCCAGTGAAAATGTCCAGAGTGTGAAGACAAGAGCTCTTTGAAGAACAATAAGGAGGTCACTGGATTGCAGAGTACATAGGAGGGGAGTAAAGTATAAAATTGGAAAATCAGGAGGGATCTAGGTTGTAAAGAACTTTGTAAGTCAAACATTCAAAGGGTTTCATTTTTGATCCTAGAGATGATACACTAGACAGAGGCCACAGTATCTTCCCCAAAACTTCAGGCTTGCAAAACTAGCCCAAACTAATCTATGGCTACCTGTCTCCCTAGAAAGACAGTATGGTTCAGTGGATAAAGAGCTGGCCTTGGGGGCAGCTAGGTGGCACAGTAAATAGAGCACCAGCCCTGGAGTCAGGAGGACTTGAATTCAAATACTCCCTCAGACACCTGATGCTTAACTAGCTGTGTGACCTTGGGCAAGTCACTTAACTCCAATTGCCTTACCTTCCCCCCCCCAAAAAAAGAAAAAAGGATATTACCAGTATACTTTGGAGGGCAGCAAGGTGGTGCGGTGAATAGACACTGGCCCTGGAGTCAGGAGGACCTGAATTCAATTTCAGCCTCAGACACTTGACATGTACTAGCTGTGTGACCTTGGGCAAGTCACTTAACCCCAATTGCCTTGCCTTCCCTCCCTCCAAAAAAAAAAAAAAAAAGAGCTGGCCCTGGAATCAATTCAAGCATGACCCTAAAAAAGTCACTTAGCCTCTCTCTTAGTAGCACAGACAAAGCTATAAGTCTACAAATTGCAGAACAAATGCTGCTGCATTGGCAGAAGGTACTTCCTCTATGGGAGTTCCCTACAGCAAGGAGATCTCAGGTCCAATACGAAAAAATCAATGTTTCCCCATGATTTATCATCACTGCCATTTTTTCTTACATGAATGTCAAAGTTGTCTAGGCAATGTGACTTGTCTCATAGTACCCAGCAAGTCAAAGATGAAATCAGTAACGGAAGCCATATCTCCCATTGCCACCCTGTAGCAGCAAGCACCCCAGCATGCCCAGGATGGCTGCTAGCATAGTTTCTTTGATCTGCTTTTCTAAAGGAAAGCAACTCAAAAAGGGTTAACCACCTTACTTTAATCAATCAAACATATATCACTTATCTAGTTCAGGGAAAAAGTCAGCGCCCTGAACTTCAGAGAATGCAAACAGAAATTACAAGCAGACAAAAATACAGACAGAGAAACAAATCAGCAGACAGGGCTTCCAGCTGTCTGACTGTTACATCTGTACCTAGTTAGTCACCAGAGAGAGAAGCACCAACATCTGGGCTTTCAAAGCCAGGGGTCTCAACGGCTGCCCAGTGTCTCATCTGGCCAAATCACACAACTCTTCCCAAAGTGAGCCCCAAAGCAAAACCTTGCATCAGAGGTATATATAGCCCTCTCCAGGATCAAAGGACATCACAATCCTCATGACTCACTTGACCACAAAGTAACAAAAGTTGTGCCTTCCTGAAAAACAAGCCTCCCACCACAGGCTCCAGGTGAGCACATGAAGTCTATTAGGGGGCAGAGTATATTTTCAAATCTGGAAAGGTCCTCAAGTTGAACTTGGGCTTATTAAAGGGCAGGGAAGATCTTCAAATTTCTATTACCATTACACACCCCCTTAGCCAGGCCATCCTTTTGCTCATTATTATGATGATAGAATTCTTAGAGACTGGATCTGAACAATTGCTAGAGCAGAAATCCCTCACCCTCCCTAAAGTGGTATTGGTTTGTCATGGATTCAGTTTGTGGGAGGTGGGACACCCAAACCTGGTAACCAGGGGCCTGATAATGAAGCTGTTGATTAGCAGGGTCAAAACTCTTCCCCTGAGCTGAAATAAGAGGATCAATTTTCCAGTTGTGGAGAGGTTGAGGATCAAGGGCACAGCAAATGGTATGAAAAGTCCACTTGGGCAGGAGTAGCTAGCAATCTAGCCCTTAGTTGGGAAACCACATATCTGGAGCCCATTACAACATGTTTTCATGGGTCTCATGTCTAGATTGGCAATGGTATCAACTATCCAATTTCTGCCATGCTTATAACAGTTTCAACCTGATTATTTATTTTAGTAGAAGAGATATGATGGCTCTCATGGGTGCCAACATATCCAAACAGAAACTGTATAAGGTAGGAGGCATCTACAAAATTCTTCCCTTGTTTTGGAGACCAAAAAAGACAATCTTTGATTGCTCAGTCATATCCCCTCAAGGCCTCAGACCACTTGGCCAGACCCATTGCCACTGCCAAGGAATCAATATAGATGAACCAGCCACGAGGCCCACAGCACAACCCACTGCACAGAGTTTCTAGAACTTCAGTTCCCTTTTTGTCCTCTTTTACTATATATTAATGGCTGCTGACGTCCAGTTGGAGAGGTGGAATCCAGGATAGAGGTGGAATCACTAGTAAACCAGGCAGAACAATGTTCCTTAGGAATAAGACTTTTATAAGTGTGACCCATTGGGCTCATAGAGGCATCAATTGTTATCAAAGTTGCATCCTTTTAGTGAAGAGTACAAAAACCTGAGGGATCCAGGTCATCGTGATTTTGAAAAGTGCATTCACATTAGAAGCTTCCTGTGCCTTACCCATCTTTTTAGAGAGGCCATCTTGTATCACCCCACTGATACTAGATAACTCTGGAGAAAGTGATAATATATTCCCATGTCATCTTTTCATAGCACCTGGGGCCCAGGAACAACCAAGAACTGCTTTTTGAAATAATATAACAAATTAACACTTTGGGGAGCTTGCAACTCTAGAAATCTAATAGTTGTTTAGTCTGGACACTCAGGCATCTACCAAACACTCCAGTCAACTTGGTCTCTATGGACAGAGAATTCAAAAAGTAACAATTTCATAAAACCCAAATACGGAGACTGTTGGACAGCCCCTCACCTTGTCTTGACTCCACTTGAAAGTAGACTTTTAGCTGACTCAGTTAAATGGGGGTCTTCAGAATACCCAGCTGAGAAATATTTGTACTCCAAAAAACCCAGAATCCTTTAGCCTTTGAGAATTTTTTTTTTTAGATTGTGGGGAATTGATTTATTCTGAATTATGTCCAAAATTACCTGGGTTTTTTCCAACCACTGTATTACCAAAAACTTGACTGAATGGGCTGAACCCTAGATTTTTGAAAGTTTGATTTCCCACCACTATCCCTCACATTGGCTTGCATTCAATCTAGGACGGTGGTTCTCAACCTTCCTAATGCCATGACCCTTTAATACAGTTCCTCATGTTGTGGAGACTCCCCAACCATAAAATTATTTTTGTTGCTACTTCGTAACTGTCATTTTGCTACTGTTATGAATTGTAGTGTAAACATATGATATGCAGGATGTATTTTCATTGTTACAAATTGAACATAACCCACAGGTTGAGAAGGGCTGATCTAGGGTGTGAGCCACTTTTGGACTTGTCTTGCTTAGTTGACATTATGTTATCAGTATAGTGGTGTATTAGCTATGCCCTTGGGAAGAGAAGTTTCTTTCAGGTCTCTGCCGAGAAGAATGTGTCAGTTCAAATAGCCCTAGGGAAGGGTAATAAAGGTACACTGTATTCCCTTCGAGGCAAGGAGCCCAACTTTATCTGACTAGGCTCAAGCACAGGAATAGAAAAAAAAAAAGCATTGGTGAGGTCAATAACTTTATACCACTCACCCTAGGTTTGAGTTCCCGATTCCTCCTGCCTCTTTCCTTATTCATACTAACGGTAATATTTGTCCTGGCCACCACTGTCTGGGTCTCCTGTTGAAATTTAATCAGACGAACCGCCTGCTCCTATAAGATTGGCAGCAGAGAAGACCCATAGTTAAAATCTGACATCATTTGGGTCTGGATCTGTCTGGAAGGCAATGTGTAACTGTCTCTTTCAAAGGCATGGGGCAAGCCATTCTGGAAATGGGCGGCACATAGGCACAACAGATTAAACCCATTTCCTTCAGGAATATCACTCACCTTCTACCCCCCCCCCCCCACTTCTTGCAGAGCCCCAAGAGAAAACCAGCTACAACAGACATCCATCTTTTGGGGGCCAGGAATGCACAACTTCCCATCTTAGCCATCTATGCAGAGATTATAGGAGGTCTCTATCTGAAGTCTCTACCTGGCTCTGCAAAAGGAAATCTGAGAGCTGCCCATGTCAACAGAAACCTATCACCAAGTGAATTTCCATATTGGTCCCACTGGCCCCCTTCAGAGCTTACTGTTTTAGTGAACATCAGGTTACTGTTTAAAATTATCTTTCAACCTCCCCAGTTACCTGGTGGTGAAACCCCTCATTTGCCCTCTCTGTGGTTGAAATCATACTCTGAGTAGCAGTAATAGCATAAGTTTCATCCTCGCTTCTGCTCTCAACCTCCTGCCTTATAGTTCTGATCTCAGTAGAATGCAGCACATTTTCCAGTGAAAATTATGGGTTGACATTGTTCCCTCCATTGGTTCCAACCCTTCTATATAACCAGACTAATGTCCAGTGTGAAAGTATTTGCAGATGCTATACTTGACTGTATGCTGTCATGGGGAGGGTGGGGAGGAAGAGAGGGGAGAAAATTTGAAACTCAAGGGATTCTGGAACTGAATCTTGCAAACTAAAAGTAAATAAATAGATCAATTTTAAAAAAAGAAAGAAAATTATGGGTTGAAGATGTACTTCCCACCCATAGTCCTGGGCAGAGACCTGTCAGTTCTTAAAATAATAATTATAATAAACAATAACAGCTGACATTTTCTTAGCATTTGCTAAGTGCCAAGCACTATGCTAAGCTCTTTACAATTTTTGTCTCATTTGATCTTCACAGCAGCTCTGGGAGGTAGGCGCTATTTTATTATCCCCATTTTACAGGTGAGGAAGCTGAGGCAAACAGGTGAAATGCTTTGCCCAAGGTTACACAGAACATTTAACCACAATTTGAGCCAATGGTATTATAATACTCTTTTGTTCTAGCTGCTAACTATTCTAGTTGTTATGGCCTAGACCTGACTTAGGCCTGCCCTCCCCCTTCACCCCCAGTGGTTTATCAGATGTTAGATTGAAATGGTCACTTGACAATTTAAAAAAGGTTTGCTCAGCCATAGCATAGAAATGATATACAATACGGTTATCACTTTTAGGTCAGGTAAACAGACCACCTCCCATCTCCATTCTAAAATAAATATCATTGGCAGGGTACGGTGACCCTCAAGGACTTTGGGATACCTACCAATTCTGAAGGGCCCCAATTCTACATGCCTTTTATGCCCTTAAGGGACCAGGAAGACTTAGCCCATTTAAATATTAGAGACTGTTTCCTTGACTTAGAAAAAGATTTAGTTTAACGAAACGGAGGAATTGGGAGAATAACCATGAACTAGATGAAAATATTATTGGGAAATATTTAACAAAAGAAATAAAAATACAATAAAATATAGATAATATTAATTTTACGACTAAGTCAATATGGAGCCTGCAGGGATCCCTATGTATAGATAAGGGACCTTGTTTCTATTTCAGTTTGACACCACTGTTGTAAAAACAATGAAGGTAAAAGGGGGAAAAAAACAAATCTTGTACAGATACCTAGAAAGAAAGAGGACTTTCAGAGACAGATCACAAGCCTGGCTTGGAGCCATAACAAAGTACTCATGGAGAACTCCAATTATCTGGACACATTGGAGTTCTCTGTCAAAAGCAGACTCCCTCATAATTCTTGACTTGTCTTACAGATAATTTCATACTTCAATAGATAGAAGAAACAACAAGAGGAACTCATATTGTGTACCTGATTATCAACAACAAAGAAAGAATGATTGCTGAAATGTGAATAACAGGAATATGGCACAGGCTATAGGGAGTGCCCACTCCACCTAAAAATTTGAGACAGAGGAAGCTAAGGCTAGTAATGTTAAAGACAGCAGAAAGGGTATTTTTGCCTACTATGAATGGGAGGATGGAGGAAGATCAAAGAAGAGACAGAACTCTTGCTCAGGGTGAGTGGGGAAGTTAAAATGAAAGACAGAGGAAATGGAATTATTTAAGCATCATCTGGCTTCTGGCTTCCATGCCAAGAACTTTAGACTATGAGAATAGAATGAAAATGATTAACAAGAAATTGATATTGTGAAGGCATTGAGTCAACAGGGTCAGATCAATTATATCCTAAAGGTCTGAGTTCTAAAAGAAATGACAGCTCACCACAGATAACGAAGTAATACCAATACTAAACATATATGCACCAAATGGCATAGCATACAGATTATTAAAAGAAAAGTTAAATGAATTATAGGAGAATATAGAGTGCAAAACTATACTAATGAGGGACATCTTTCCCCAATCAGAACTAGATCAATCTAATAATAATTAGATTAATTAATTATTAATTAATAATGAAATAAGTGCATCTAGAGAAAGAACTGATCAATAGAACTATGCATAAAATGATTTTACATATATACATGATTTTGCACATACACATATACATACATTCATACATACAAACATACATACATATATATATTTGTGTCTAATGATAGCCATTAGAGGGGGAAGGAAGAAAAAAACTTACATGATATTATTTTCATATATTTAAAAGGAATAGCAGTTGCACATGATAGATTTGTAGTTTCATGTGCAATTATGTTTTTTGTTATACTATGTTGTGAAAATGCTTGTTTTATTCCATAAATTAAAAATAAAATTAAACAAAAAGAAGTTAAGGAAATGAATGCAATTTTAGAAAAGTTAGATATGATAGACCTCTGGAGAAAATTGAATGGAAGTATAAAGTAGTATACATTTTTCTTAGCTGTATTTGGTGCCTTCACAAAAATTGACCATGTATTAGGGCATAAAAGCCTTACAATCAATGAAAAAAGCAGAAATACTTAATGCACCCTTTCCAGACCATAATGCAATAAAAAATTATATTCAATAAAGGGCTGTGGTGCATCCATTAAAAAGTAATTGGAAACGAATTAATATAATCTGAAATAATGAGTGGGTAAAAGAACAAATAATAGAAACAATCAATAATTTCATTAAAGAGAATGACAATAATGAAACAAGAAATCAAAATCTGTGGGATGCAGTCAAAACAGTATTTAAGGGAGAATTTGTAGCTCTAAATATGTACACCAACAAAAGAGAGAAATAGTAGATAAATTAATTTGGCATGTAACTAAAACAAAATAGAAAAAATTTTAATCCCTAATTAAACATTGAAATGAAAATCCTGAAAATCAAAGGAGAGATTAATAAATTGAAAGTTAAGAACAAAAGAAAACAAAACATTGAACTAAAAAATAAAACTAGGAGCTTGTTTTATTTTTTAAAGCAATAAAACAGATAAACTATTGGTTAATTTGATTTTTAAAATTGTATGTGTAATTGAGAAATATTTTTAAAATTAATTGATTTATTTACTTTTAGTTTACAAAATTCAGTTCCAGAATCCCTTGAGTTTCAAATTTTCTCCCCTTCCTCTCTTCCCCCCTACCCACGGCGGCATGCAGTCAAGTATAGAATCTGCAAGTCCTTTCACGTTGGACATTAGTTGGTTGTATAGAAGGGTTGTAACCAATGGAGTGGACAATAGGAAAAAGGAAACAAAACCAAACATGGAAAAGAGCTATAGCATTTGATTGGTTCAATCTCCATTTAAACTCCGTTCTTTCTAGATCTTTCTCTGAATGTAGGTATCTCCTTCCATCTTAAGACTTGTAGAGTTGTCTTATAGAGTTGTGCATTGCTGAGAAGAGTCCTGTTTATCAAAGTTGGTCATCACACATATTGATGGGCATCAATTGGGAAATATTTAGTGAAATAAGTAAAATATATTTAAGAAATGACAACTGGGGTTGCTAAACCACTGTCAGTGAGTAAGGTTTGGCAGGACAGGAAAAAGGCAAATATTGTCCCAATTTCTTTAAAAGCAGCTAGTCTGAAAACCACCAGCCAATGAGCCTGACCTATTTCTAATAAATTTCTATTACACAAAAGGTTAGTGACCCCTTCTAGAAAGGGAAACTAATCACTAAGAGTCTAGCTCTGTCAAGAACAGATCATGCCAGCTCAACCTTATATCAGGTTTTGGGGGGGGGGGTTTGGTTCTTTGGTTTGTTTTGGTTTTTTGCTTTTTGGAGGGCAATTGGGGTTAAGGGACTTACCCAGAGTCAAAGGGCTAGTAAGTGTGTCAAGTGTCTGAGGCCAGATTTGAACTCAGGTCCTCCTAACTCCAGGGCTGGTGTTCTATTCACTGCACCACCTAACTGCCCCTGTTTTGTTTTTTTGGAGCAGGTTTCTAGGCTGGTACAACTAGGAATGGCAAAGACACAGAGCATTTGGATTTCAGCAAAGGTTCTGACAAAGTCTGTCTTGCTATGTTTGTGGACAAGTTGGAGAAACAGGAAAAACAAAACTAGATGGATTGGAACTGGTTAAATGATTAGAACCAAAAAAGCAGTCATGAATGACTGATCATTCAATTGAAGGAGTTCTCCAGTGGAAGCTGCTTTGGCTCCTGAACTAGGAACAAAGCATGAAAGCTATAAAGAGGAAGATTTAAGATGAGAGGGAAGAAATAAGCACTTATTAAGCACCTACTTGGTGCCAGGCATTATACTAAGTGCTTTATAAATATCTTATTTGATGCTTACAACAACCCTGGCAGGTAGATAATATCCACATATTTTTGTTCAGTCCAGTCACTACAATTACATCTGACTCTTCATGATCCCATTTGGGGTTTTCTTGTCAAAGACATTGAAATGGTTTTCCATTTCCTTCTCCAGCTCACTTTACAGTTAAGAAATCTAAGGCAGATAAGGTTAAGTGATTTGCCCAGGGTCATATAGCTACTAAATTTGAGGCCAGATTCGAATTTAGGAAGATGAGTCTTCATGACTTCAGGCCCAGTTTTCTATCCACTGAGCCACCTAGTCCCATTGAGGAAAGTGAGGTAGACAGAACTTAAAAGACCTGCCCAGACTCCCATAGCTAGTAAATGTCAGACTGAATTTGAACTCAGGCCTTTCCAACTCCAGGCTCCATGTTCTATCCACACGTTACCATGGAGGTCACTGAGACAAAATGTAAATGACTTGCCAGAATCACACAGATTGTAAATGCCTGACACTGAATTTGAACCCAAGTTTTCCTGACTCTAGGCTCAATGCTTTCTCTACTCTATCATATAGCTGCCTCTATTTCATAGCTATATAAAGAAAAACCACCTGACAATAAGAGCTTCCAAAATTTCTCATTAGAGTTCTTCAAGAAAATGCTGTATGGCCATTTGCTGGGAATTCCTATACAAGCACATGTTAGATTAGATGGCTTCTTCTAACTCTGATTCCGTAACCAATTATGTTCTTTGAAACTTAGTGATTAATAAGGAAGATGCATGTAAATAGCAACTCAACTACTAGCTTACATCCCCCAAAGAGTCAATTCAACTTTTGGGGTGTCAGAAGAACAGTGGGAGGTGACAAAGATGAGAGAAACAATTGCTAATGAACTTAAACAACGATCAAGTCCACAAATACCTGATCTGGGCCAGAAGGAAGTATAACAGCACCCCCTTACCCTGGGTCTTTCAACAGAAACCATCCCTCCAAAAAGAGTGAAACTAGGGGAGTCTCGGTGAACACAAGAACAAAGTACTATCTGCTCCTAGCATGGTGAAGTATCTGCCAATGACAGGGTGTGGTTGTCATACCTCACCAAAGATACCTCCACTCCAGGCTAAATTAATGGAACCTAATTTGTATTTTTGGAGAACGCCTTGTATTTCTTGGCTCTGAAGAGCTCACATACTGATCTCACAGTATTAAGATACACAGAAGTACACCCTATGGTCTCTGCTTTTTCTTCCCCACATAACCTAACTTTTCTGTTTTTCTACACAGTGTCTTGCTGGTCTCTCCATTCTTTCTTTCCCTCAGCTCTTGGCTCCTTCTTCTGTACCCTTCCCATTCATTTTTACCATGCCACATAAATTGTTAGGATCTTAATGCCTCTGAGAGAATAAGGGGTACTTCAGCACTTGCTGAGTCTTCACTCATTTCCCCTCTAACTCAAAAATAACTAAAGTCTTTCTAGAAAATATTAAACTCTTCAAGACAGGGACCTACTACTTATACCTGTTCTAACATCAGGGAAACTGAAATACAGGCAAGAAAGGAAGAAAGGTCAAGAGGAAAATAAATAGGAGAACTAGGACCTTTTAAAAAATATTTCCAGCTATTGCTTTCTCTAAAACTCCTTTAAAATTAGATTTTGTAATATGATATTACTTTATCTTCTTTTCAGCAACTGAATAACAACATAGAATTTCACTCTTCTGGCCATGCAATCTCTGAATAACCAGTCAAAACGATAGCTGTCCAAAATGTTGCAGTAAAATGGCCCTGCAGGGGATAAAGTATCAGGCGTAAAGTCAAGAAGACTCATCTTCCTGAATTCAAAGCTGGCCCTAGACACTTAATAACTGTCACTTCCCCCTGTTTGCCTCAGTTTCTTCATCTATAAAATGAGCTGGAGAAGGAAATGGCAAACCACTCCAGTATTTTTACCAAGATAGCCCCAAATGGGATTACAAAAGAGGCAAGCACAACTGGAACAACTGAACAACAATAATATATGGAGGAAATCTTCTTACTGGAAAAAAAAATAGCTTCCATTGCTTTCACTCCCAAATAGAAAATATGATTGGATGGATGGGCTAGAGTGTCAACAAAGAGAAAAAGGCAAAAGGGATAATCACCCAGAGATGGTGAAGCTAAAGTGTCTAAAGGAAAGATCAGATCCATACTAAGACCATGAGACCTCAATTAAAATAATAGAATTTAGAGTTGGAAAGCACCTTACAAATCATCTAGTCCATAAATTTTAGAAGTTGAATATTATGGATCCCAAACCTCTCATTTCACGAGACCAAGACAAGCAAAATGGCTTAGCCACTATCCCACCCAGTAAAAGAACTGAGATTCAAACACAGCTAAATTCCCAAAAAATGGGGGAAAAAAGTCATCCACACTTACGTCCTCCTTTTGTCATTTCCTATTCACTTCTCAGCCCCTTGAAATCTAGCTTCTGAGCCTACACCTCTATACTGAAACTGGTTTCTCTAAGGTTATCAATGTTCTGTCAAAGTAGGGAGAGAGCTACATGTACAATATTTCTAATAGCTCTTTTTGCAGTAGCAAAGAGTTGGAAATTAAGGGAGTGCCCATCAATTGCAGAATATCTGAACAAGTTGTGGTATATGAATGTAATGGGAAAGCATATAGTCCAAATCATTAGTAGTAAGCACAATGAAAATCAAATCAACTTTGAGGTCCAATATCACACCCGTAAGGTTGTGGGAATGGGCATTTATATTAACACCTACCATGTGTCAGACCATGTGCTGAGCACTTTCCATATAATATCTCATTTCATCCTCACAACAGCACTGCAAGGTAGGCGCTGTTATTCCCTCTATTTTATTTGTTGAGGAACCTGAGCCAAAGAACGGTCAAATGATTCGCCAGAGTCACACATCTAGTAAGTATCTGAGGCTGGAGTGGAACTCAAGTCTTCCTGACCGCAAGTTCAGACATTTATCCATTGTGCCACCTAGGTACCTCTGCAATAAATTGTCCAAGATAAGAAAAAAAAAAGATAGAAATAATCAGTGTCGAAGGAGTTGCGGAAAGATGGGTATATTAATGCTTTGCTGGTGGAACTGTGATTTGGTCTAACTCTAACCATTCTGGAAAGTGATTTGGAATTATTAAATGTCCATATTCTTTGATACTGAATTCCCACCACTAGGCACATACCCAGAAGTGGTCAAAGATAGAAAGAAGGTCCCACGTTTCCCAAAATATTTATAGCAATACTTTTGCAGTAGCAAGAAAACTGGAAACAAGAACAAAGACCCATGGATTGGGGAATAGCTAAACAAATTGTCTTCTTATACCCTACTCCCTTCCATGTACTCTGCAATCCAGCTTCACTGGTGTCCATGTTCCTTGTACATGACACTCATCACCAGACAAGGTGTGTCTTCACTGCCTACCCTCCATGCCTGGAACACTATTGCTTCTAACCTCTACCTTAAGCTTATTTGGCCTATGTTCAAATCTTACTTTTTGCAAGAGGCCTTTCTTGGACCTCTTCACCTTCTCCTTCCTCTACTGCCAGTACCTTGCCTCTAAGAGTATAGCTGTGTGACCTTGGTCAAGTCCTCTCTGGGAATGTTTCTTTGCCTTTAATTTGTACTTTATATCTCTTATACATATATAGTTGTTTTAATGTTGTCTCCTCCTTAGAATGTGAGTTCCTCAAGGACAGAGAGATGTTTTTGTCTTTCTCTGTATCCCCAATATGTAGCCTGGCATATTTTAAGCATTTAAATGCTTGTTGACTGACTGACTTCCCCTCCCCCTTTAAAAACATCCTTTGTTATAAAAGATAGCTCATTGGGTAGGGGAAAGGGAGGGAGATACTGAGAAATGAAGATCCTGTAAAAACAAAGATATAAAGAAAATTTATTTTTAAAAAGGGGATGCCTAGCATGCAAAAGACTCAAAGAACTCACTTAAGCTCCTCTCCCTTCTAATATTTCCTGAATAACATATAAAGTTCTATAAAAAAGATAAACTCTTTGGCAAGATCTTGTCCTCATATGAATTTCATTATCTTGCCTATATCTAAAATGGATCTTTTTGATAATCTGTTTAGGTCGCTTTAAATTGGGTAGTAGCATCATTTTAAATCTATTGGCGTGGATCAGCCACAAACATTGAATCTTAAATTATATCAAGACCTTCTTTTATTTCTGTTTAAACTATTTTTGTAATAACATTAGTACATGTCCTGTGTACATTTCAAGGCAGGTTGACTCTCAGATATTTAATGAATGTTGTTATCTGAAATGGAATTCTCCTTATATTCCTTCTTCCTGGTTTGTATGGGCTGGTGGTATTTTGTGCATTTATTTTGTATCCAACTATTTTGCTGAAGTTATTTAATATCTTCATTAAGTTTTTTGTTGTTGTTGATGTTGATTCTCTAGATCAATGGTTCTCAACCTGTGGGTTATGTTCAATTTGTAACAATGAAAATACATCCTGCATATCAGATATTTACATTACGATTCATAACAGCAACAAAATTACAATTATGAAGTAGCAACGAAAATAATTTTATGTTTGGGAGTCACCACAACATGAGGAGCTGTATTAAAGGGTTGTGGCATTAGGAAGGTTGAGAACCCCTGCCTAGAACTTTCTAAATAAAACCATTACTAGCACAGGGCAAGTGGGGTTTTGCCCTGCTATACCACTCACAGAGGCATACTTCCTTCCTTTCTGGGAGTAGCTCCTGGGGCTTTTCCAGGTCCCGAGGCTCCTCTCAACACTCTACTCATCTGTTCCGGCAGGTAGCACTACTTCCCTGGGCCTTCTCTATCTAACATCCCTTTAACTAGGTGTCCTTCTTGTGGGGAGAGAAAACATTTAATTGGGGGGAGAGTGGAAGAGCATTGGTCTTTGAAAGCCCAGAACCTAACCACAGGAAGAAAGTGGCTGATAACAGAGTTCATTAACTCAGGCATATTCCTATGTTAGCAAAGCACACAGATTTATAAACAAATCAACTAAATGAAAGGGAGGGGAACCAATGCCCCCCACATACACACTATTATGAACTTTCACTGTCTATTCTGAACTATTGATTTTCGCATTTATCTTGTTTTGTTTCTAAGGAGATCCCAATTTCATCCTTAAATGCTGACATCGCCCTTTAACTCTTCTTGCTGTTTGGTCATTTCAGCCATGTCCAACTCTTCTGGACTCCATTTGGAGTTTTCTGGGGAGGGTGGATGAGGGTTAGGTGATCAGGGTTAGGTGACTTGCCCAGGGCCATCCAGCTAGTAAGTGGATGAGGTCACATTTGAACTAAGGAAAATGAGTCTTCCTGACTCCAGGTCCAGCACCCTATCTACTGTCTCACCTATTTGCCCAGTAGAACTGGAAGAACCTCCATTGTGATTTAGAAACTGGGGAGCTTCCAAACTCAGCTGAGTGGCACAGTAGATAGAACACCAGGTCTAGCTAGAGTCAAGAAGACTCATCTTTTAAAGTTCAAATCTGGTTTCAGATACTTACTAGCTTTGTCACCCTGGGCAAGTCACTTAACTCTCTTTGCCTTAGTTTCCTCATCTATAAAATGACCTGGAGAAGGAAACAGCAGACCACTCCAATATCTTTATCAAGAAAACTCCAAATGGGGTCACAAATTGTCAAGCATATCTGAAAATGATTCAACAATGACAGTTGTTCTAGTTTCTTTTCAGAGATCTAATTGTTTTAATATTCTTCAGTATGATGTAGTTGAAAGGGATCTGGAGTCAGGAGTCAGATCCAGGTTCAAATCCTGCCTCTGATAGTTACTAGTTGTACAATTACAAGTAAATTACTTAGCTTCTCCAAGGCTCACTTTCCTCATAGGGAAGCTATAAGATTCAAAGCAAATAATTTATATAAACACTTTATAAATCATAAGACTTGCAGAAGTACCAGATAATATCATTATTCCTTCTGGAGACCAATTAGGAGACTATTTCAATAGCTAGGTGAGAGGTGACAAAGGTATAAACTAGAATAAAAGCCATGTGATTAAGAGGAGTAAGAGGAAACCAGGGTGAGGGAGAAGGAAATGGAGAATAACTCCATGGTTATAAACCTGGGTAGCCAGAAAGAAGATGAATCCACAGAAAGAGAATTTGGTAAAAGAGCAGATTTATGGGACAAATAAGTTCAATTTGGGATATTGAGTCTGAGATACTAAAGATACATCCACTAGCAATGTTTAGCAGGAAATTGATGATAAAGAACTGGAATTCACAAGAGAGAAGGAAAGAAAAAAGGAAAGGAAGGAGAGAGGAAAGAAGGAAGGAAACATGTTTTAAGAGTCTACTAGGTGCCGGGCACTGTGCTAAGCACTTTATAAATATCTCATTTGATCTTCACAACAGGTGGTAGGTATTATCTTCCCCATTTCATTACAGTTCAGAAAACTAAGGCAGACAGGTTAAGTGACTTGCCCAGTACCACACAGCTAGCAAGTGTCTGAAGTGACATTTGAACTTAGGTCTTCTTGACTCCAAGCTCAGAACTCTATCTACTGGACCAACTAGCTGCCCAGATAAGAGGCTGGCATTTAGATTTGAGAAATATCTGCATAGAAATGATTAGGTAAACTCATGAGCATGAATGAGATAACCAAGGGAAACAGTAGAGAGAAAAGAAATCGGTACAGACAGAATGATTGAAAAGCTACTATATTAGTCTTGGTCAAAGTGATAAGGGTCTCAATTTGGACACATATTGTAGAGGCCTTGTGAGTGAAGAGAAAGCAAATGAGAGATGCTGTGAGGGCAGAATCAGTAAAAACTGGCAACTGGGGGTATCTAGATGGCACGGTGAACAGAAGACCGGCCCTACAGTCAGGAGGACCTGAGTTCAAATTCGGCCTCAGACACTTAACATTTACTAGCCGTGTGACCTTGGGCAAGTCACTTAATCCCAATTGCCCTACCTTCCCCCTCCAAAAAAAAAATGGCAGCTGATTAGACATGGAATGAGAAGAGGTAGGTAAAGGAAGAGGAAAGGCCTCAATCTGAAAGAAGAGAAAGAAAAATACTAAACTGAGGGAGGAGAAATACCTGAGCTACTGAGGGAGGAGAAATATCTGAGCTAATGAAAAAGAATATTCAAGGAGAAAAACTTTTCTTTTGAAAATATTTCATTTTCTCCCAGCTTTGTGAAAAACCAAATTTTAATATTTATTGTTTTTTTTCTTAAGTTTTGTTTCAAATTCTATTTCTCCTTCCTTCCCCGTCCATGTGCAATCATGTAAAACATTTCCATATTTTTTAAACTTTATTTATTTTCTTGTTCACATCACTCATTTCCACAAGATTTTGAGTTACAAATTTTCTCCCCATCTTTCCCCTACCCACCACCCAAAAACAGTGATCCCACTGTATAGGCCTCCCCCAATCTGCTCTCCCCTATGTCCTCCCCCATTGCCCCTCTGAATTTCTGGTAGGGCAGGATGGGTCCCCCTACCCTAGTGCCTGTATATCATAATTCCCAGTTGGATGTAGTTAATAATAATAACAATAATATACACATACATACATATTTTTAACATTTGATTACAGAACTTTAAATTCTAGATTCTTTCCCTTCCTTCCTCATGACCTACCCCTACTGGAAGGACAAGCAATTCAGTACAGGCTGTACATGTGTAATTACACAGAACATCTCCACAGTGGATATATTGTGAGAGA
>CM053585.1:403522526-403557580 GCA_028646515.1 Pseudochirops corinnae
GGCTTTCAGGTAGACCAATAATTTTTAAATTGTCTCTCCTGGATCTATTTTTCAGGTCAATGGTCTTTTCAAGGAGATATTTCACATTGTCTTCTATTTTTTCATTTCTTCGGATCTGTTTGATAGTATCTTGATTTCTCATAAAGTCATTTGCTTCCATTTGCTCTACTCTAATTCTCAAGGAATTATTCTCCTCAGTGAGCTTTTGAGATTCTTTTTTCCATCTGGCAAATTTGACTTTTTAAGGCATTCTTCTCACTGGCTTTTTGGGCCTCTTTTGCCATTTGAGTTAATCTATTTTTTAAGGTGTTATTTTCTTCAGGCAGGTTGTTGACTCTCTTTTTTTTAAAATTTTTTTTGAGGGCAATTGGGGTTAAGCAACTTGCCCAAGGTCACATGGCTAGTTTTTGTGTCAAGCGTCTGAGGCCGGATTTGAACTCAGTTACTCCTGACTCCAGGGCCGGTGCTCACTGCGCCACCCAGCCATCCCTGTTGACTCTCTTTTCATGATTTTCTTGCATCATTCTCATTTCTCTTCCCAATTTTTCCTCCACTTCTCTTATTTGGTTTTCAAAATCCTTCTTAAGCTGATCTATAGCTTTTAGGCAGTCTTCATGTTTCTTGGAAGCTTTTCGTGTGGGAGTTCTGACTGTGTTGTCTTCCTCCCATTCCATACTTTGGTCCTTTTTGTCACCAAAAAAGGATTCTAGAGTTCAGTTGCTGTTCTTACTTTGCTTCCTTTGCCTGCTCGTGTGGCCAGTGAATTACTTGATTTTTTAGCTCTGTGAAACTCTGCTTCCAGGGGGGAAGGCTCTGTCCCAAATCACTGGGCTTTTCACAGCTGCCAGTTATTGGGAGGCTGCTGCAACCTCCACCAGCTTTGGCTCACTGAAAACACACCCCAGGACCACCACCTAAGACCACGATCCACATCCGGGCTGCTCAACGCAAGAGCACTTAGCCTCTGAACAGTCACTTGGCTCCCCCTGCAGTCTGTATGCCAGGAGCTCTGAAGCAGCCATGTGGAAGCAGCTGCAGGGCTGCTGCTTCTGCCGCTTCCTTGCTCTGGAGGCAGTTCGGCTGGACAGTTTTTCTGCCCCAAATTTAGCTGAGATCCACTGACCTTTCACTTAGTCCTTCTTGTGGCTTGGCAATTCTGGAAACTGCCACAGCTACCGCTGATCCACTCTCCTGAAACTCCAGCTATGGCTTGCCCTGGCTGCCCCAGGGCCAAGCCATGGTTTCAGGCTGGGCTGGTTTCAGCTCCTAGCGTGTTGTGCTGAGCCCTTTGTGCCAAGCTGCCTTCAGTGGGAGACATGTTTTTCTGTATTTTTTTGAGTTTTGGAACCCTAAAATTTGTTTAGAGTCATTTTATGGGTATTTGAGGTGGATATGTGCGAGCTGCAAAACCTTGCTGCTTCTACACTGCCATCTTGGCTCCACCCCCAAAACATTTCCATATTAGTAATTTTATGTAAGAAAACTAAAATGAAAGAAAAAAGTGAAAACAGTATGCTTCAGTCTGGATTCAGATAACATGAATTTCTTCTCTGGGGCAGATAGCATTTTTCATAAATCCTTTGGGATTGTCTTAGATCATCATATTGCTGAGAATAAATAAGTTATTCACAGTTCTTCATTGTACAATATTGCTGCTACTGTGTATAAAGTTCTCCTAGTTCTGCTCACTCACCCTATATTGGTTCAGGTAAGTCTTTCCAGATTTTTCTGAAATCACCCTACTTGTCATTTCTTATAGCACAATAATATTTCATTACAGTTACATACCACAACTTCTTCAGCTATTCCCCAACTTGATGGGCATCCCTTTGATAGCCAATTCTTAACCATCACAAAAAGAGCTATCAATATTTTTTGCATAAATAGGTTCTTCCCCTTAAAAAAAAAATCTCTTTGGGATACAGATTTTTAAGTGGTATTTCTGGATCAAAGGATATGTGCAGTTTGATGGCCCTTTGCCATAGATCCAAGTTGCTCTCCAGAATGGTTGGCTCAGTTCACAACTTCAAGAAAAATGAGGAAGAAAAATTTAAGAAAGAGGACTCAAGAAAGAAAAAGAAGATGGTAGGAGATATACAAGGTTATTAAAAAAGAGACAGGATATGGATTATGACTGTAGGGGCACTAATAAGGCTGGTGCCTCTATAACAGTTTTCCACTGAATACTTGGAGCCAAGTAGCACATATACAGGGCTTTTCTCAAAGAAGAGGTGATTAAGTTCCAAGGAGGAAGCAATTGCTTGTGCTCAAACTAATGATATGAATCTCAGTTGTAATCAGGTAAGACACAAGGGTCAAAGATAGAACAAATGAGTATAGAGACAGCATGTTGTAGGGGACAGGGAACTAACTCTGAATTAGGAAGACCCTAACTCAAGTCCCATTTTTCATATATATAGCTTATATGATTCTGGGTAAGTCACTTAACTTGTAAATACTCCCAGGACAACTCTATAATTCTAACTTTTTTGGTCTCATGGATGTCTTTGGGAACCTAATGAAGCCTACAGATAGATCCTTTCTCAGGATAATGTTTAAATAGTTAAAATTTCAGATAAAGGTTAGTAAAAATAAAGAAGCAACTATTTCTCCTGCCCAAGTACAAGGACTTGGAGGGCAAAGTCAAGATGGCAGAGTAAAAGCAGAGACTTCCTTGAGCTCTCCCCAAACCCTTTCAAATACCTGTAAAAAATGACTCAACAAATTCAAGAGCTGTAGAACCCACAAAATAATGGAGTGAAACAGATCTCCCATCTAAGACAGACTGGAAAGTTGACAGGAAGTATCTATCTCACTGAGCTGAGAGCAGAGTTCATTTCAGCATGGGCCATGCCGGCAGACAGGGCTGGAGCAGGCCTGAGGAGACTGAATCACTGGCAGCTATGGCAATTCCCAATTTTTTGGCCCACAAACACCAAAGATAGCACAGGTCAGTGGGAAGACAGTCAGACCTGGGTGAGAGAAGTATGGTCAGGCCCCAGGGCTGTGGAGGTGGCAGTGGCAGCAGCAGCTGCTTTCAGAACTCCCAGCCCATAGACAGTGTGGGAATCAAGTAGTTAATCAGAGGGGAATTTCAGGGCTCTCTTTGAAGGAGCTGAGGCAGGATTCTCTTGCTTTGCCCTGCTTGGATCTGGGTTGCAGAACTGGGTGGTAGTCCTGGGGTGAAGAGGAACGCTAGTAGTGGCAGAGCTTACAGTTGCAGTGAAGAGGGAATCCTCCTCACAGTTACAAAGCAGAAAAGAGTGCTTCCAAAGTAGAAAAGTCTGCTCACTCACAGACCAAAGCACAGGCCAGGAAAGGAGTAAACACTTCTCCTTTGATCATATCACCTTGGAAGAGTTGAAAATTTACAGGACCCAGAAGTATCTCTAAAAACAGCTGCACAAAACAGCTGAAGCTTGGGACAGTACACCTACACCCAACCCTACCGGAAGCAGAGTCCTCCCTTGACAAAGAGTTAGAAAACCAAGTATTTGGTTGGGAAAATGAGCAAATAGCATTAAAACACTCAGACTATACAGGGCAGCGAGGTGGCACAGTGAATAGAGCACCAGCCCTGGAGTGAGCAGGACCTGAGTTCAAATCCAGCCTCGGACATTAACACAAAAAAACTAGCCATGTGACCTTGGGCAAGTCACTTAACTCCAACTGCCCTACCTTCCTCCTCCAAAAAATAAAACAACAACTCAGACTATAGGATCTTATTTTGGTGACAAAGATTAAAACATACAACCAGAAGAAAACAAAGTCAAAGCTCCTACATCCAAAGCCTCCAAGAAAAATATGAATTGGTTGCAGGCCATGGAAGAGCTCAAAAAGGATTTTGAAGACCAAGTACAAGGACTCTCAGAAATCTGTCAACAGATAAGGTGTCTATCTGCATTGGCAGAATTTCCTCTTGAGTAAGGACCTACACCAATAAAATCCCAGATTTGGTTAAAAAAATCAGATTAATAGTAGTGGTTGGTAATTACCAACTTATGTGGTTCAGAGATCTGCTGCACTGCTGAGACATATCTGGGATTACAAATGGAACATTGATTTAGAACTCAAGATCTTTGTCATTGCTGTTCAGTAGTTGCAGTCATGTCTGACTTTTTGCTACTCCAGTTGGGATTTTCTTGACAAAGACACTGGAACTCTTTGACAACTCATTTTACACATGAGGAACTGAGGCAAACAAGGTTAAGTGACTTGCCCAGGGTCACACAGTAAGTGTCCGAGTCCAGATTTGAATTCAGTCTTCCTGACTCCAGCCCCAGCACTCTATCCATTGTACTACCTAACTGTCCTCTTAAGTCTTATAAATATGCTTCAAAAGGACCTTAACATGAGAAGAAAGGAGAAGGGAGAATAAGCCTACCTATACCCTCACCAAGCTAGTCAGGACAGCTTCATTGTAGACAGAACAGCAAGGGAGACACACAGAAACTTACAGGTTAACAAAATTCAAGAAATTCCATAGCTTCAGATGTCTTTACACAAATATACCAAGTGTGGATGACAAGAAAGGTAAACCACAAATCCAAAAGCATGATGGCAAAATGTGATCTCACAGGTATCACAGATCTATTTCTCTATCAATGAACAAGTATGCTTTGCTGTATGCTGGGTGATTTAAAGACAAAAGTGGAAAAGTTCCTGTCCTTGACAATCTTACAATCTACATCTGCATTTTTAGGCTTATACAAAACAGATCCAAGGTAATGGGGCAGGCAGAAGGAAAGGCACTATCAGCTAAGGGTATCAGCAGAAGTAGCCTTGGAGGAATGCTCCTCATAAATGGAATATGGTTCCAGAAAGGGCAGAAGTAGAAAGGAGTGAGGAAATGTGTATGGAATGATGGGAAGTGAACGGCAGTATATAGGTTGGTTACAACACTGTGAATGAAGAGAACTACTAAGTCTGGAAAACACCACCAGCTGCCAGCAGTTCAGCCCTCCAGGCCTGCTCTGGCTGCCTGTGCCGGCACAGACCTCCCTGGACTGCACTCTTCTCAGACCTTTCTTGTTGACCTTCCAGGTTGTCTTATTTCACTGTTATTTTGTAGGTTCTGTTGCTGTAGAATTTGTTCAGAGACTTTTTTTTTTTTTACACAAATATTTGGAAGGGTTTGGGGGAGAGCTCAAATGAGTCCCTGTTTTTACTCCACCATCTTGGCTGTGCCCCCCCCACCCCACCCCACCCCTGCCCCAGCCAACATTCTTAAGAAAGGAGGGGACTGGCCCTGTCTCAATTCCTTTAACAGGAATTGCTTTTTAGGGATGATGATTAAGGAAAACATTACAGAGCCATTCATAAAATCAACCACAACCTCCCCTCAAAATAAGGACCATAAAGTTTCATTAAAGCTAGATTGCTATCAGGAATTGTCTAGCTTATATCAGAAGACCTGGGCTCAAATGTTACTTCTGCCACTTACCACCTATGTAATTTGTAATTCTGTGTAATTCTATCCACTGAGCCACCCAGCTGCCTTTGTATAATATACATTTCCATCATTTCTATATAACATACAGAGGCAGCTAGGTAGCTCAGTGGATAAAATTCTGGGCCTGGAGTCAGGAACACTCATCTTCCCAAGTTCAAACGCAGCCTCAGACACTTCCTAGCTGTGTGACCCTGGGCAAGTCACTTAACCCTATTTGTCTTAGTTCCTGATCTGTAAAATGAGCTGGAGAAAAACAGCAAACCACTCAAATGTCTTTGCGGAGAAAGCCACAAATGGGATCATTAAGTCAGGCACAACTGAACAACAAAAATTAAATTTCCAACCCCTTAGTTTCCCCATTTGTAAAATGGAATTTGAATTAGATGTTCTGTTAAAGCCAATCCTAAAAAAGTGATTTTTTTCACCTCCATAGCCCCAGTGATATCCTTAGGTGACAGGTAACAGCTGGTTTAATTTCTAGAGCCTATTTTAATAAACTTGGTTTTCATCCAATACCAAACAGATAAACTATCTGATCTTTGCTGTGCATGAACTCAGTCCACTCCAATTTTGGTAATATTATTGTTGGTTTGCTAGTAACAAATGTAATATTCTGCTTTTTGGAATATCAAGTTCACAGGAAGCTATCAAAGAATACTTTCACCCAGATACTTGCCTAGAAATACTTACATGAAGTGATGCAAAATGCAGTGTGCAGAACCAGGAGATCATCGTATACTGTAATGACAGTATCAAGGGATGACCATCTGTGGACGACTTGGCTATTCTCAGCAATACAATGATTCCAGACAATCCCAAAGGACTCATCATGAAAAGTGCTACCCAACTCCAGAGAAAGAACTGATGGAGTCTGAATACAGACTGAAGCAGACCATTTTTCACTTTCTTTTTTTGTGTGTGTCTTCTTTCACATGTGATTACACATGTATAACCTATATCAAACTGCTTACTGTCTCAGGGAGGGGGAGATGTGTAGGAGAGAGAATTTGGAACTCAACTTTTAAAAATGAATGTTAAATTTTTACATTGAGAATATAAATTTTAAGTTGGGAAAAAATAAAGTACTTTTTTTAAAAAGACTTATCATTGCACCAGGAAAATCTAAGATAAGAGTCAAGTATTTAAAAAGAAAAAATGGAGATGATCTACCTCACTGCCTTTCTTCAGGGACTTTATTTAGAGTTAACCAAGGCATCACATTTTCAAATACTGCAAAAGGCTGGAAAGGCAAAGTTAACATTTCACTCACTACGTAGTTATGTAAAGGAAGATGTGTATGATACATAGAAGCAGTATGGAAACATCCTGAATTTGGAAATCAGTGAATTTGGGTTCAAACCTTGCCTCTGTCTCTGTGTCACACTGGTCAACAATTAAATTCTCTGGGTCTCATCTGTAAAACAGAGACTGGACTAGATGGCTACTTTATTTTCCTTCAAACTCTATTTTTCTCTGATTTATGAAATTTGGGAAACATTTCCCTATCTACTTCAATTTCTCAACCCTGGAGTACAATTACTTGCAATTAACTGAGTTCATTATGACTGGGTTATCACCACAAAGCTTGGCAAATTCCAAACATAAATTAATTACCCCATAGAACTCTTTACTTCCACATTTAGACTGGAAGCCTTTCATAGCATATCAGGTGTTTATGGGCACAACAAAGATCTCATGCTTCTGTTTCTCCATCGCCTGTTGTAGAGAAAGCTTGGGCAATTCTTAGGGTTAGTTGTTTTTTTGGGGGGGTGAGGGGAGGTGGAATTGCTGGAGGAATAGGGGTGGAGGCCAAGATCTGGGTTATTTCAATCAGTATGGAAATTACTCAGCAACTACAACTCATAGAGTTGTTTAGGGTCTCTTGAGATTAAGTCACTTAATCGTGATCCATGATCATGTAGAACCAGCACATTTCAGAACCAGCACTTGAACCCAGGCAATTCTGGATTCCAAGGCAAGTCCACCATGCTGTCTCTCTCCACAGGACATCTATCTTTGGACTCTGAATACTGTATACATGGCATATCTGGATTTCAATAAGGTAACGAAGTCTTTCATCATATCTTTGTGCTAAAATGAGACATGAAGAGAAAGGGTAAATAGTATGACTGACTGAATTTATTGATACCATCCTAGATAGAGGGTAGCAGACCTTAATGCTAAAATTTATCACTGGCCCTGTTCCTGAATGAAGACATACATAACAACACAAACTTATCAAATAAACAGATAAGAAACTGACACCAATGACAGGATCAGGATACAGTAATCTTAGAATTGGCCAGACCTAAAAAAGATAAAAACTGAAGAGGAATAAATGTAAAACTGTGTATTCAACGGACCGAGGTGAACCAAACATTAAAGGGCACAGCATCTTAAACCTACATCTTCTTGCATAATCCAGTTGAGCTAGGTCTATGGGGCAGGTAAAGTGGCCATGGCTCCTGCTCGCTTGCCAACATAAGTGAGCAAAGGAACTCCAGAGGAACAGTATGGAGCTTTACTGGTTCACCAAGAGGTTGAGAGGGAAAGGAATGTGACTAGTTTGGGGGCTGATAGGAACTGAGGGGCCAAGGGATTGAAGTTTGGACAAGAGAAGTAAGAGGAGTTACATTTATAATACCATGCCTTTGTTTCTACCCCACTGTCCCAAGTCAGTTTTGCATTGGTGGATGAGTTCAAAGCTTGTCCTCTCCACTGACATTTAGGGAAGGGTCACACTGAGTCATTGTCACGAACCAAACAGGATAGAAGCTGCTACCACCACCAAGGCTCAAAATAGAATTTGTTAGGGTAGTTATTAGTGATTCACAGCAGATGTGGGTAGAGGAATGAATCCTGTCATATTAGTTAGCCCTCATGGTATTTCAAAAAGTTCTTCCTTTTCCAAAACAGTTTTCTATCTCTTCTTGCTGCAATTTAATGTATAATGATTTGATCACTTATTTTTCACCTTTCCTGTTCCGAACTGAGAGGTTACCTGTTCTGCCAATAACCACTCCTTCCACCTTACAGGATGACGGTGTCCCAAATTCTATCCTCCCATCTCAAATAACTTCCAGCTTTACAATGCTACCATCTTTTAACATGTTAGGTCCACTCTGTTCCCAAAAGTTTAGGACAGATTTGTAACAAAGCTTATTTTAACTATATTCTTGGCAAATAAAGCCAAAAACAGAGATGATCAGAGGATACAGTTCACACATGAACTAAAATACCACTTGAAGGAAAAAGAAATATAACTTGGCCCAGATCTATTGTAAAGGGTATTGGTACTCAGACAAGAAGTTCATTCTAATCAGTCTGAATGTTAACAGTTATTAAGGCAATCCTTACAACAGTGCTCGCTTGCGCTCTCTCTCAACACACACACACACACACACACACTTTTACTTAGATCATTAAATACAAAGTACCTGCCAATCCTATAAACCTTTAACATCCACATATGAATTATCAAGGAGGCATCAAAACCTTAAATCAGTAAGTACGTACACAGTAAAGATACAAGGTATTATATAATTACTAAATTCTGATGCTCACCACAGGTAAAATTTCATAATCTTAGGTCTGTGGCTCCTGTGCAGCTTAGAAGTGGTACAGATAAACTTTTATCAGTTTGAATTGGTTCTCCTAACTAGTAACTAGGATACGAGAATATATATTGGGGCAGAAGAGTCCTGTTAGACCTAGAAGCGAAGACTGAAAGCACCATACATGAGTCTCAGAAATACAATTATCTTTTGTATATACAATTTTTGAATTTTCAGGAAGCAATCACACAGTATGTATTTAACTAATATACTTCTGTTCCCTTACCTCTACAAGTTTTAGCTAGGGAGGGAACAGGGAAAGAAGGAAAAAGGACAAGGAGAGATCATCTGGATACTTCTAGCTTCCAGGAAGGCTTAGTTTTGTATTTCCCTTTGTACAGAGATTTTAGATCTGAGAAATCAAGGTCTTATTTTGCAGAAGAAACAGACCCAAGAAATTTGTGACTTACGCAAGATTACCAGGGTGGTTCCTATTTGAAGATTACTTCACAAAATGCCTTGTATTTCCCCAGTTCAGTAAAGCTATTCATTCCCCTTAACCTAAGGCTTAAAATCCTGAACTAGAAACACCACAGAGAAGCCAGCTCTTTATAAGAATCCTTCTAATGGATTAATGAATCTTGGATGATCTGACATTCTTTGAAGATTAGAATTACTCATCTCATCTCACTGATTTAGGACTCACCAATCAAGATTCACAGATCATGATCAAAGTAGGATTCCAGGTTGGTTAAACAGATTGAATGACACTTCTCCCTCAGTTTTCCTAGAGCACCTCACTAGTTTCTCTCTATTAGTCTATTTTTAGCCCATATAAGTAACATATGGATGATGTTGCACCTCAAAAGTATACAGGTTTCAGGAAGAGAAGAAAGATCCAAAACAAAAGAACTACACTGAAGCTAAATTGCTTTTTCCCTCAGAGAGTGAAATCATTTTATTTCTGAGGAAGGTCACTCATGCTGCACGTTTTCCAATAGTTGTCATAGAGTATAAAGCAGGAAATTTCTCCTCCCCGCATCCTGAGAATACAGGATTGGCAAAAGAAAAAAATTAAACCACACCTGTAAATGCTTAGCACCAGCATAAAAATAAAAATAAAAACAAAGCATTTCTTTGGTTGGGGGTCCTTCCCTTTTAGAATTGGTGCCAAAATTTTCTCTTTCAATTCATAATAGCAAAATGGTAAAGCCAGAAAAAAACCACAGTTGCTGCTGAAATTGAGGAGGCTGTTCCTTTTCTATTATCTTTTGTGCAGACATTCCTGGGATTTCAGCTTGCTGGTAAGGATGTTTTCTTTCATGTTTTTAATTTAAGAATAAAAAAGCTTTAATCTTCTCAAAAAATCTTGGTTAGTGTATTCTTCCATTTTATTGCTTGGATGTTTCTTTGGTGTTGGTAAAGTGTTTAAGGTTTCATTTTTTTGTTTTTTTCACCTGTAAAGTAAACAGAGTCAAACTTCAAATATCTGAACTTAAGCATAAGTCAAGTACTATGAGAATATAAAATGCATATATCATTTGAAACATAAAAAGCTATTTAAACTATTCCTACTTATGTCTATTTTAAAACTATTTCTTTTTTTTTCTTTTTGGAGGGGGGAAAGTAGGGCAGTTGGGGTTAAGTGACTTGCCCAAGGTCACACAGTTAGTATGTGTTAAGTGTCTGAGGGTGGATTTAAACTCAGGTCTTCTTGACTCCAGGGCTGGTGCTCTATTCACTGCACCACCTAGGTGCTTTAAAAAAAAAAAAAAAGCAGCTGTTCAAAGCATATTTACAAAGACCAGCAGCCATTTCCCTTGGAAACAGCTTTTTTCCTAAGAGTCAATGAAGATATTGTTTACTACCCAGAGATGGAAAAGTTTCTATGCCAAATTTTCAGCTAGGAAAAACGTCAATTTACAATGCAACTCTGAAAACCTAAGGGAAAAAGTCTACGGCATAATGTAAATCATAAGGCATCATATTCAAAATAATTTTATTATGAATTAAAAAGATTAAAAAAAATCAAGCAACTTGAGTTTCATTATAGTTTCCCATTTTATGGTAAAAGTTATGGTTGAGCCAGAACCACAATAAACAAATGGGTTGTATTGCCTCCTCCCCTCAAAAGGGCAATTTTATCACCTACAAAAGCAGCCTTCTGCACAGCTGAAGGCAAACCGCAGACTGTGTCCAAACCAGGCAAAGTCACAACACTTCTGCAGGGCTGGGTGCAGAGAAGGTACTTTAAATGTTAACTGACTGCTTGTACTGGGGAGTACTTAAAAAAAGAAGTCAGAGAAATCCATTTCTCTTCCTCCTTGTACTTTAGGATTAGAGTCACTAAACCATATAATTGGCCACTAGGGGTCAGGAGAGTAAAGAAGAACTTGGGCGGTAATAAACGGTATTCTGAACCCGAGCAAATTCAGCTTAGAGCACCAGCCATAAAATTATTTCTCTAATCCCCCTAGAACTAGCACTAAGTAATTAAAACAGTCCAACATTATCCCCTCATCACATCTCTACTATTTCTGGCCATGAACCCCAACTAGATTCAACCTGTGAAAGAAAGATGACACATCTGAGAACAGTTAGACGAAACCGGGACGGGACATTTCCGGGTTTTGTTTTCACCTGCGATGGAAAAGGCACCTATGAAGAGCCAGGCCTCACTCAGCACTGCTCTGCTGAGCGGTTGGAGCAGGGTTTTCCGGGGGTGCTTCAGCCACCTTGGGAGAAAAGATGAGGGAAATCAGGTCAGATTATTACCTTAATAAAGGAAATGCTATTTTAAAAAGTGAGAGATCTGAAAAGCAAATGTGCTTTAAATGGATTTGTCAACGACAAAGGGCAACATCAACCTTTAGTACTTAGCCATGGACCAAGAAATCTGCTCCAAAGAAAAAAGGGGGGGGGGGGGTAGTCCTCAGCAGGGCCACTGGACAGGTCTGTAGTCACTAGGGTAGCGAGAGACAAAATTAAAACTCTGGCCGTCTTACTCCAATTTCAGTACCCTTTGATGGACTAGATGATCCCTAACATGATCAGACTGTTTTTGAGGGGTTTATTTCAAAACTTCTTTCAGTCACCTGCATCCCCTTCATCCCCTCAAAAAACCTGTTTGATACAAGAGTTAACACATGCCATTCCAGGCCATGTCCCCATCCCAAATACTGAGGCTTCCTGGATTCCAAGCATGAACTGACTTCAACACCTAGTTATCAAGAATTAATTTAAACAGGAAGCTACATGTGCTTGGGAGTGATGTTGGAGCTACCTCCCAATCAACAGTATCCGGGTCTGTCTTCACACCCTTTCTTCAGGATGGTTCCCCCACCCCAAATGTGGGCACCCTTCGTATGTATGACTCCAGTATAGTTTAGGGTACAAACTAGTTACAACTCTAGTTCTAAAAGATAAGCCTAGTCATTCTTTCATAGATCAAAAGGCTGTGTGTGGTATGGTTTTGGACCACCAACAAACTGGTTTGTTGGTATGCTAAAATGTGAGATCCAATGAGGAAAAATACTGCTGAAACAGTTAAATCATATCAATACAGCCATCTCTTATAAGAATGAAAAATAAAGAGGAGCAAAACTAGAGTGTTAGGGTTTTGAAATCAGAAAACCCACGTTCAGATCCTGCCTCAGATATTTACTTGCTGCGTGACCCTGGGCAAGTCACTCAGACCCTCTCATCTGTAAAATGAGGCTTGGAGCACTCACCTCACCAGGCTACTGGGAGGATACAAAGAGTTTACATGCATATGGTGTTTCTCAACCTTTAAAGCATTATATAAAATGCTAGATATTATTTTCTGCAACACTTCTGTTTGACAGATGAGTGGCCAATTCCTAATGGGGCCAGTAAACTTGGGCAAATTATGAGAAACTCGAATGAAAATCCACATGTCCGAATTCCCAGGTCTTTTTTTCCACACTATCACTCAAATACTGGGATCTCGTTGACTCAGGAGTTCTGATGATACAAACTGCCTTCCATCCATGTCTGCCTTTCCCAAGCCATAGGGACTCCACCCCAGTGTGCCAGAAATGTTCTTTCCTTTCTTGTGACATCTTAAGCACATCAGTGGAGAACTCTCGCTGTCTGCTTCTCATTCCTCACTCACCACATCCAGTTCCTAAGAGTTCCTAATTGGTTATATGCTGGAGGTTGCTTACACCCCATCCTACCCAAGTAACTTTCCACTACCTTTGTATGATATTATTTTTAGCTCTTCAGAAGCAGTGGGAATTTTTTTTTAAGGGAAAGCGCTGGACTACACAACCTCTAATGTTCCTTTCCATCTTTTGATCCTACTGAATTTATTAATTAACACATGCAAGGTACTTGAAGTCATGAATTTCAAAGGAACATTGTAAGGTTCAAATGGGAATGGAGAACATAAAAGCCCCTTTACAATCTTCATTGCAGGGCAAACACATTTCAGTTGAATTTAAAATCACCATCTTTGTGCCCACGTGACACACACAATGAAAAAGACTTACAGTCTCTTCCAGGAGTCTCAATTCACTCAGTATACAAAAGAAATTAAGGCACAGAGGTCAGAATGATTTGCCCAAGGTCAGATAACTCACCATTACTTTGTAGGCAGTAAGTAGCAGAGGCAGGATTCTAATGAAAAAGACTGCTCTTTTTTTCCACTGTGTCACAGACTTAAAAACAAATCTTTGTATCTCCAGGGTCCAGGCCTAACTGAACTAAAAACCACCTTTCTTACTTCTCCAAAGTCTGCATTACCTCTTTGCTATCTTGTGAAGAAGCATTTGGAGGACGAGGTCGGCGACGATAGTTGTATGGGCGCCGGTAACCACGACGAGCTGACGGCTGTTGTGGGCCATTGGCTCCATGCTGGTTCTCCTTGTCTTCTGACTCTCCAATAGCTGGGACAGGGCGTGGTCGAGAAGGGCCCCTGAAGAAGATTGCATTAAGAATATAAAGGGCAATGGGGTTACAGAATGGAGGAGGAGGGTGGACGTGTACTTAAAAATCTGAACATTAAAAAAACTGGCAGAAACTGAAAGAAAAATTTTGGTTAAGTTTGTTGTGTTGTTTTTTTTAAACTTGTTGGGACAGTGATAATTTCACTGAATCAAGTGACCAGCATTAGCTGCTCACAGCTCTACTGTGGACAGTTGTGTAATTAGGCTACAGAAGTCTGTGGGAACAGAGCCCCCACCTCCACCTCCATTCCCACCCCCTTTGCAGAACTCTGCTTACCGAATGCATGAGGCAGCATGTGCAAAGCAGAGTGAAACCTCCAAATAAAAGTTATCTTAACTCGACAGACTGTCCATCTGATTTCAATGCATAATCTTCACAATAGGGCTCATCTTTCCAATACCAATATTCTCTCCATGATGTTAATTATGAAAACACCATGATCTCAGAGGAAGCAAAATTGCAGGTGACCAAAAAGAAAGAAATTAGGGTTTCTCTTCATCCTCTTTTTTCTTAAGTTATTTGTTGTAAGGGATGGTTTTCTGGGAGAGGGAAGGCAAAATACAGGGGGAAACATGGGTGACAGAAAACCAAAAGACATTAATAAAAAAGTGAATCTAATACAACACGTGGTTGCAGACTCCATTAGGAACAATGACTTGGCAGCCCGGTATCGCTGTCAAGTGCTGGACTCATGGTCAGACCTGGATTTGACCTCTCTAAATCCAAGTTTTCTCATTTATAATGTGGAGGCAATAATAGGACCTATTTGTACTTCACTTCAACCTGACTGCTGAGAGGCATAAATGAAATCATGTGCGTGAAGAACCACGAAAACATGCCAAGTGCTGTGGAAATGCCAAGCACCACAATTACTGTACATCATCTAAGATCTGAGTGCCTAGAAAAGGGAGGAGGCTAGTCAGACAGCAGGAGGATCCCCCTTCCTTACTGACATTCACAGAACACAAACATTTCTAGAGAAGGCCTTCAGCACACACTAGAGAGGATCCTCCATAAAAAGCCACGGACGACAGGAACAATAGGCATGCAGGTACGTATGGGTTTTAATCATTACCTACGCAGAAAACCTGAAATGTGGCTAATCAATCTCCCAATGTAATTTTTTAAAAATTACTTTGAAAATGGTAGTGATATATTACCTTTCTCCCATGTTACAAAGACAAGTCACACAAAAACTCAGTAACCTAGGTACTCTGGTACCATCTGCATTCCCAGAATAGACAACTGTACATCACAGAGAAAGATAAAATGAGATATAAGGAACCCCAGGCACTTACACGTACCTTTAATTTTCTTTCGAAAAGATGGAGCAGTATTTGCCCTCTAATGTAATTAAGTCACACAAAATATCCCCACAACATCTCCTTGCCCCTCCTTTTTAAGGCCAGATGGACGATCACTGTTACCTTCGATATCGTGGCCGATAGCTGGGATTCCGGTGTGCTGACGATGACTGAAGTTGTGTTCCTTCTGAGATTCCATCCTTCATCTCCCCCATCTCACCACCCTAAAGGGACACAAATAGGAGAGTCAAAATAAACAACAAAAGACTAGCAGAGACAGGCAGTGCCTTCCCTAGACTTTAGAATTCAAAGTCATAGTTACAATACAAAAGAATACAAAGTATCTCAAAGTCAATGACCAACTTGTAAAGCTATTATTGTTAATAATAAAACAGTAAAACTAGTGGTCAGGAAGAGATAAAAAGAGCAAGAATATTTCTAAAGTTATATGCCAAGAAAAAATATTGCCCAACTATCTAATTAGAAGTTAATTATAACTATCTTATCTTCTATTAGAAATCTAACAAAAGTATCTATTGCTTTATCCCAAAGTATCAAATAAGATTTCTACAGCATCATAATTAGAAAATAACTTGTATTTCAAGATTGTATCCTCTACCTTATAAAATATGACCTGGTACTCAAGAGAAAAGGATGGAAGTATACACTGAAGTTGAGATTTCCTTACAGAATGAAGATGGCTCAACTAGACAAGTTTCAAATACAAGTCTTATTTTATTTTTCTCAAATCCTATTAATATGATCCCATAATCATTTGTTGTATTGAGATAAACAGGCTCACAGTGCTAGAGCAGGAAGGAACCTTAAAGACCACCTGGTCCCTCCCTCAATTTTACAGATGACTGAGTAAAGAGAAGTCCAAAAAGATGGAATGGCTTCCCCCAAATCAAGCATCAGATGCAGAATTTGAATCTAGGTCCTCCAACCTCAGAGCTGGTGATTTTACCACTGTATCATGCTAAGATTTCCTTGGAAGGATAAAAAGTTACATATATTTTAGACTGAAATACTCACACTCAAAGTTTTACGTAAGTCATATTTGGGGAAAATATGACACTCATTCAAGACCAAACCAGTTAACTGGCTTCCCTGCTTTGTATGATGCATCTCTCTTGATCCCAGATAAATAGAGGATGTTCCACTAGTATCTCAAAGTGTCCAAAACTGAACTCTTCTTCCCCTCTGCCCTTGTCCAATTCTTCCTTCTTTCTCATGTAATACAGGATGTCCCACAAAATGAGCTTAAAACAGCATTAAGACTTTTGGAATACTCTGTGCATCCAGTTAGTCTCTGCTTTCTTTTGCTCCAACTATCTTATCTTGAGGAATGGACTACTCTTTCTTCAATCTACCCATCTCTTTTTATCCATTCTTTACTTACTTCAAGATCTGACTCAGATAATAGCTTTCATGAACCATTTCTGAAACCCCAAAGGAAAATTTCTTCTCCCGCCTCAAAAGATTTCAGGGTACACAGACATTTCTTAAATACTAATTATATAAAGATTTCTAACCCACATTTTCCCACTCACAAGATGATATAGCCAACAGTATAATGTCAGCACCTAAATGTGCGTTGATACATAGCACACTTCAGTCTGATGTCCTTAAACACACCATGCCAATGTGTCTATAACAATTCATATTTATATAACACTTAAATTGTTATGAAGTGCTTGCCTCACAACAGCCTTCTAAGGCTGGTAGGTTATCTAGTATTATTCCCATCTTATGGAAAGAGAAAATTAGAGCACTAATTGTGGGATACTCAGCAAGTCACTTAAGTGTCAAACTAAGAATTCGCACTCAGGTTTCCAGACTCCAAGCCTAGCAACTTTAAGCCTTGCTGACACCATGTATAGGTAGCTCTGTAACATGCTTGTGCTAAAGAATTTGGACAGAATACATGCAGATGAAGAACACGTCGATTTTCCATCAGAGATGATTATTTATAGAGGCTAAAAGAATCTCATACTTGGGTAATTACTTCTGACATCCCTTTAAAATCTGAGACTCGGGACACACACAGCTCCTGGCTCTCCCCTCCCTCTGGTGTCTGGGCGTACCTGTTGTCACCGTTCAGTCATTATTCAGCCGTGTCCAGCTCTTTGTGACCCCATGTGGGGTTCTCTTGGCAAAGATCCTGGAGTGGTCTGCCATTTCCTTCTCCAGTTTATTTTACAGATGAGGAAACTGAGGCAAACAAGGTTAAGTGACTTGCCCAGGGTCACACAAATAGTGTCTGATGCCAGGTAAGTCTTCCTGACTGCTATCAGTTGTGCCACCTAGCTGCCTCAAACCTAACAGGTGTTAAATAGAGAACCAACAACCTTGTTCTTTCTGAACATCAAATTCTACAACACACAGCACACTTGATGACTATTAGGGATACCATGGTATCAGTGCCAAGAATGTGGAAGGACAGAGAAATTCAAGCTATCAATTCTTGGTGCTACAGAGTAAGTTTACAAACAACTTGCAAGGTACAATTTCTAATTTCTAATACTCTAGGGGTGATTTGGTTTTTCAGACACATACATTACAAAGGCCAGCCTGACTGCAGCAGGTAAAGACAGCTCAGAATATGACCAAGTGTTACAGAACAGGTTCAACTAACTTCCTGCATGACCACAAACAATGATAAGAATAAACCTGGCAATTATAAAGAAGAGATCCACAAAGTTGCTTTACATGAGCTCAATGAATTTCCACAGCAGCCCTGTGAGGAAAGGCAGCTACACATGGTACCAGTAGCCCCATTTTACAAACAGTAAATAAACTGAGGCTCTGCAGTTTAGTGAACTTACCCACAAGATGTACTGCTATTCAGTGTCAGAAGTGTGCCCATCTATAAAACCTAACACCTTAAAAGTCTGGCAAGGAATACCTAAAAATACTCTGAGCAAACACAAGTGTTATGCAAATGTTAAATACTAAGTAGATGACTTCAAGCATGCAGTACTAACTCACTAAAAATAAAAGTCCATGACAAATCTCAGACTCCTCCCAGCTCCATTTCCTAGAAGCCCAGAGTGGTGCCCTAGAGAAATCTACTGTGTCATGTACTAAGTCCTCCCATATATGTCGTCTGCCAGCTATTTTTAGCATTCTTTTCAGGGGCAGCTGCTGAAGGAGGGGAGGAAGAAAATGAAGATGTAAAAAGCACAAACACACGTGTTGGACAAGAGGTTGAAGAAAAACCCAATATCCAATTATATAATGGGATATAATTGGTCATAACACCCTCTCCTGGTGTCCTTCTCATCTTAAACTTAACTCTTCAGTCTCCCTGTAACCTTCATCCATTAGAAAATGCTCATTCCCCTGAACCATAATCCCAACTCTGGCTTCATTTTCCTTCCTTCCCAATTTTGACCCTATAATTTACCAGTTCAACTTGATGTTGTTTTCGTAGTCCACATCTCCGGCATTCTATTCATTCTTCTAATTGTGGATACCCCTTCATCTTGCCATTTTCTCTGCTTATATTCACATGTAGCTGCTAAACAGCCCTAGAAGTCACTTAACTGTGCTAGCTGACTAGATCACCAAAAGTCTGATATCTAATTCAGCTGGGCCCTCATTGTCACAAGGCAATCTCTAAATGGACTTTATATCATTAGAGACTCAAAGTAGCCTGTACTTTAGCTGCCTCATGATTCTGCTTCTAAGGACCCCTTCTCCCACTGGTTGAGTTCTTCACAGAATCTGTTTTGCAGAAGGCCCCAGACCAACCATCTCTCACTCTTAGAGGCAAGCCACCATGCTCTACACCATCAAGCCCCACCTGAAGAGGTACACATACCTCCTACTCTCCATCCTATTCCTGTTTCTCAACTCTCTTTGTATATGTTGTCTTTCTCCATTTAAATGTAATCTCCTTGAGGGCAAGGGCTATCTTTTGGTTTGTAGCTCAGCACAGAGCCTAATACATAGGAAGCACTTAATAAATGCTTACTGAATAAACAAACCTTTTCCTTTCTCCTCAAACCTCCAACATACCCTACAGCCTCTTACCTGAGAAAAGTAGTTATTTGCAATGCTCTCCCTCTTCCGTGATATTCTCCATCTCAAACCCCTATAACATCACTCACACTTTCTCTCTCACTCTTATCTCCGATTTTCGCTCATCTTCTCACCAAGGCCAAACCCTCTGCTTATGTGCAGGATCCTGTCCTATGCACCAGCTTGCCTATGCAATCAACCAATCCCTTTCTAATTTGCTCTCTCCATTTACGGGCTCTTTTTCTGCTAAGTACAAATACTCACACACACCCTTAAAAAAGAAAAAAAAAACATTTTCATTTGATACTGTATTCTTTCATCCAAAATCAAAGAATTTAAGAGTTGAAAGAAACAAACCAGTCCAACCCATTTATAAACAGAATGAAAACAGATCTGTCCCAACCAAAGTATACTAACACTTCTCATAAGTTCTGCTTGAAGACCTCCAAAAAAAGGGAGACCATCATGGCAACTCATTCCACTTTGAAAGCTCTATCTGTGAGGAAGTTTTCCAAACCTGTGCACCTTTTACCACTGCTCTTGGTTCTACCCTGTGGTCGAACACATCTAATTCCTTCACCAAACGACAGTCCTTCAAATCCTTGAATATGGTCTTGGGTTGTCTCCTCTACAAGCTCAGTATTCTCAGTTCCTTCAATGGATACACACATCATAGACATAAAACCCTTTGCTATGCCAGTCTTCCTCCTCTGTCCAGCTTATCAATGCCTTTTTTAAACTATGACCCCCCCAAACTGAAGAGAGGACTCTAACTGAAATCTTATGAGGACAGAATACAGGGGAACTGTCACATTCCTATTCCTAGAAGACAGAGCCTTCTTATGCAGCTCAAGATTACATTAGTGTTTGGCCGTCACATTATGCTGCTGACTCATAATGAACTTGTGGTCCACTAAGCAATCAGATCTTGTTCAGAACTGCTATCTAACCATGCTTCCTCTCATCTTCTACTTGTGATGAAACCCAAGCACGAGTTAACATTTCTCCCAGCTGAATTTGTTAGACAGTTCAACAACCCATCAAGAACTTTTCAGATCTTGACTACCATCCAGTGTTAGTTATCCCTTCCAGATTTACGTCATAAGCACAAGCAGGCATCTCTGCTTTTATCCAAGTTATTGGGGAAAAAAAATGTAACCATCACAGAGCCAAGCAGATTCCCAGAGTACTGCCTGAGACATGTCATGCTGACATTCAACCATTAACTACTGGGTCTGACCACTTAAAAAATTTTGAATCTGTATAATGTATTGTGTCTAATTTTTCTTTCCAGATTCTCTGAGATATTTTATCAAAAATTTTGCTAAAATCTAGATAAAACTATCTACCATAACATTCTCTTCCTCTACCAGTTTCAATAATCCCATCAAAAAGAAACTGAAGTTAGTCTGGCACAACCCATTCTCAATGGAATTATGTTTCCACTGGTTATCATAACCGCTTCCTTTTTCAAATGCCACCAAACATTTCCTTAATGATCTATTCTGGAATTTTCTCAGGGATCAGAGTCAAACTCACTAGCCTATCATCTCCAGATCCTGTTCTCCTCTTTCTGAAAATCAGGACATGCCTTTCAATTTTCTAGTGTTCTCTCCTATTTCCAATGATCTTCTGAATTATCATCGGCAGCGCTCAGTAGTCCTATCTTGCCAGGTTATACATCCATCTGAACAGTGTCTCCTGATTGGTCATTTTTGTTTTGGCAAGTTCAAAAAAACTTTATCAATTGATAGAGAAAACAAAATGAGAATTGACCAGCTCATTCTTCAGCTATCACCCACCATTCTGCCCACTCCAAGCAGAGGGCTTCTCTTCTGGGAGTCTCCTCTTTCTCCCAACACATTCCTTGGCTTCCTTCACCAGCCTCAGCTCATCCTGAGCTTCCTCACTCCTGATACTTGTTAGAGGCCTCTTTCCCCAGTCTTTATGTCTCTTCTTTTCCTTGGTCTTGCTTCCATGTTCCATTAATTTCTTTTGTGACTTGGTCGAAAAGCTCCCTGACCATGCAGGTTCTTTGTACAAGGCTAATTTTTCTTCTGTTTTCTAAATGTTCTCCTTTGTATCTTTAGCATTTCATTCTTGAGCATCTCCATCCCACTGGACCCTATTTTTCTTTTGAATCCTCTAAAATGCACTTTTCCCAAAATATAGACTGCAAACTTTACCCAGATTTTCTCTCCTTTCCTATCAAAAATTCTGGGAAGGAAGTGGCCTCTTGCCATAATTTCCACCCTCGTGACTATTTTCTATCTGTTGAGGAAAATTCAGAAGCAGAATAATAATTTCCTTTTGTAGATATCTCCACCTTTTGAAGGTTAACATGGGAAATAAGAAAAATAATTTTTCATTCAAATCTTCCCTTCTCTCTAACTTACTTATTTCTCAAGAGCACCACCATCACCCAAGTTCATGACCTTGTAGAGTCAAGCCCAAACCTTCCATTTCCCAGTTGTCATTATGTTTATTTCTTCCCATTTATCTCCACTTACATGGCCACCATCCTAGTTCAGGCCTGGGCTGAACTAGGCCTAGACTACTCCAATAACCTGGGCAGTTAGATGGTGCACTGGATAGTGCACCAGGCCTGGAGTCAGGAAGATTCACCTTCCTGAATTCAAGCCTGACCTTAGTCACTTACTAGCTATGTGACCCTGGGCAAGCCATTTAACCCTGTTTGCTTCAATTTCTTCACTTGTGAAATGAGCTGGAGAAGGAAATGGAAAACCACTCTAGTATCTTTGCTACGTAAAGTGAGACATGACTGAAATGAATGAGCTACAAAATTCCAACAGACTGCCAATTGGTCTAATCTCACTTGCTCCAATCCATCCTTCACCCAGATGCCAAAATGATGCTTCCCAGTTCAAAAAGTTCCAGTGGCTTGATACTGCCTCCAGGGCACCTTCTGTGCAGAATTTAAAGTCCTTCACATTCTGGCTCCATCTACCTTTCCAACTTTATTCCACATTAATCTCTTCCATACACTTTATGTTCAAGCCAAATTGGCCTGCTTATTACTACATGACTTTTCACTTCTCATCTATTTGTCTTTCCATAGGCTCTTCCATGTCTGGAATGCACTTCCTCCTCACCTCCACCTCTTAGAAATTATCCTTTCTTACAAGGTTCACTTCAAGAATACCTCCTATACAAGCTCTATGCTAATTTCTCCATGGGCTAGTACTTTTTCTTCTCCCCCATCTCATCACTAAAATGTAACACATCAAAGATAAAAAAAATTTTGCAGACATAAAAAAGATCTTTATTCTATTTTTCCTTCCTTCACCTAGAAAAAAATGCAAGTTTCACTGATGGTGATGATATAGCCAAAGAAAAGAAACTAAATAGCTTCAATGCAAACTAAAAGGACCTTAGAGAATCACAGGTAGGAGGCAGACTGCAAACTGCAACCCTACTCTACAGTTGTTTTTTTCTCCCCTACCCAAGGAAATCGAAAAATGGCTCACTCACATGGTATGCTTTTTAAAGCACTACTGCTGTTAGATATGATGGCCATGCAGAAGTACCAAGGACTATGGGCTGTTCTGTAGCTTTTAAAAGGGGCAAAGAAAAGGTTCTGCTCTCACCCAGGTGGAGGAGGAGGAAGAAGAGAGTAGTAGGAGAAGGATGGTGAAACAGGAAGGATCGAAGGGTAAGAGCAGCCGCAGGGCAATGAGAACTTGGGTGCCATTTTACCTGCATGCTGTTGGCATGGGGAAAGACCCGTGAGCGACGGTCAAAGGTCTGTCCCACGTGGTATGGCGGGAACCGCCGCTGCCGGTACTGTGGGCGGCGCAGCTGACTCCGAGCCCCAGGGAACTGCCCATCACCGGTAGGGGGATCGAATCCTTCACTGCTGCCACTCCCTTCCTCCTCCTCCCCAGGGTACTAGCGAAGCAAAGAAATGTAAAGAATCAGAATAGCAAGGAAGAAAGATAGGCAAGGGCAACAGCAAAGACTACCAAAATACTGCTGAGTGTAAGTCCCAAGAAAAAGAAGTTTCATATATCCAGAACAGGTCACCTTATGCATCCAAGCTGACAAGCACAGGGCTACATCCAATCCATGCAAGCAGGGTGGTAGGCACAAAATAGTATGAAAGCAATTCAGGGCAGATTTGGTGGTTATTTAAGTAAATGTTCAGTATTTGTTGATCCACAATCCCGAGTACTCCTGATTTTACAAAACAAAATTATTAGTTCCATCAATACCCTGAAATACCATACCACTACTACCCCAATAAAGTTAATTCCAATCCAAGCTAGCAGACAAGAATGTAAGCATTTTACTCAAGTACTCTTCTCAGTGTAGCTACATTGTAATTTATGCATAAAAATCATGCTAAACCCTATCCCTCTATAATGACTGAATGTGACAAGCACCTGCTGAAAATGGGACCTGAAGGTCAAACGGATTAGCTTTTTGTAAGTTACACTCAATTATCTGACTTGCACATATATGAAATCACAGATCAACATTTTAAGATGTTATCTCAAATACTTATCTTGCAAAAACAAGGCAAGTAACATGTTATAAGTAAACTAATATAAATATCAAAAAACATGTAACTTATTTCCACAACATACCAATATGGAAAAGATACTGTTATTTAAAGTCAATCTATATCCTTCATAGAAACTTAATAACAATTGCCATATATACAATCCAGGATGTCAAAAATCCCCCAAAAAACACTCAAGTGTACCAACTACTCTTCTGGTTCCAACTATTCTCTGGTCTTCCTAGTCTTTAGGAATTATGAAGAAAATGCTCTAAGGAAAATTTCCTCTAATTAGCAGATGTTAAAAGAAAAAAAAAAACCAGACCCAACTATTAAACCTGTATTTTACACCTGTTCAAAACCATAAAAGAGAAAATGTGGCCACCAGAGGGGTAGGATTTTTAAAATTCTACAGTAGCAGAGAATGTTGTCACTAGTCTGTGTCTAGGAAAGGTTTTATTTATTCCTACTTCTCAACAAACTGTGAGACAGCTTAATAAAACAACTAAAATTTTTAAAGTGCAATTAAACCTAAAGATGTTTAAAGATGTTTTTGTTGTTTAATAATTAGGCTTATTTACTCAAGAGCAATTTCCACCTAGGGAAGCTTATAAATCTCAAACTAGAACTCTTTAGTATCAGCAATATAGTCTAGCTCATGAACATCCCTGCAGGCAGCACACTGACTTAAAAAAAACCAATATTAGCATTATTTATGTTATAAAGTACTTATTTTTATTTATTTTGCTAAACATTTCCCAATGATATTTTAATCTTGTTGAGGCAGCTCTGGAGCATTTTGAGGGCCCAGAGTAACCCCAGTTTAACACTTCTGGCTGTAGTTTATTCAAAAGTCAAAGTTTCAGCTAACATCTTCTTCACCCCAAAACTACATCTTATTATACAAGGGATTAAGTGAAGATTTTTTTAAGAGAGAGTGAATTGGGAAGGGAGAGAATAAAGTAAACACCTAAGAAATGCAAGATTGTAGAAGGAGTGGAAAGGGGGGAAAGAGATAGGCAGAAGGGAGAAGACAGTATAACATAAAGGAAAATAGGCATGAGCTTATTGGATTAGTTAGTGAAGGATCATGAAATAAATCTATCAGAATTGCCAGATACTCTACCAGTGTATTCTAGAACCCTGGAATAATTGTGATAGCATAATTCTGGATGGAATAATTGCCAGATAACTTAATCCTCTGAGATATTTGCTGGCTCCTTTACGGTGATAAAAACAATCCTGTATATATATATATATATCTCCAAACCAGAACCTGAACTTCCTTGGATACTTAGGATCATGAGTGTCTTGGTGGTATGCTGCATAGAGCAACAAACCTGGGAATCAGGAAGACCCGAATCTGAATCCTGCTTCAGACAGGGAGAGGGGTGAAAGGAAATGGAAGGAGAGGGGAAGGGGGGGGAAGGGAAAGGGAATGAGAGAATATGAGAGGCAGAAAGAAAGAGAGAAGAGAGAGAAAAAGAGAGGAGAGAAAAAGAGAAAGAGAGAGAGAAGGAGAAGAGAGAGAGAATATATATGTGTTAGATTGTGGACCTGGGCCACCTATGATCCCTTCAGATAAATATAAAAGACAGCATTTCTTCCAAGAGAGCTCTAGTCAAATAAAAACACAAAGGAACAGAATCTGAATGAAGACAAACCCTGGGGACTGCATTTGATTTTATGAACTTTAAGACCGATACTGAAATAGTTTCATCATATGGGGGAGGTAGGTTCCTTAAAAAAACCCAACTGCACAAGGTAAAAATCAGTTAAGTTAAAATTGTCCTTTCTCTATAGCAGGTCTCCATGGCATATCCAATAGGATATCACCTTTGAACAATGCAGGTTAATAGAAGTCAGCAAGCCTAAAGTGTAACTTCAGGAAAAAGACTGGTTCTAAGATTGGGCCATAAAAAACAGGGCAAGGTGCAAATTCACATTTTTCATCTCGTGCTAACTTCAGGGTAACACACCAAGTAGAATATCAGGACTATACTGCCTAATCAATATTAAATAAGTTAAATGTACATGATGTGGATTCCACAATGAAATCATCAATCTTAATCAAGGAAGGATATTTGAAAGTTCAAATTAGCCAAAAAATCTGTGTTAACCAATAATGGTATCTAGCATTGATTTCTACAAAAATAAAAGGCTTCCTTGGTGATTCTTTTTTTTGGGGGGGGTGGGAGTGGGAAGCAATCAGGGTTAAGTGACTTGCCCAGGGTCACACAGCTAGTGACTGAGGTTGGGATTTGAACTCAGGTCCTCCTGACTCCAGGACTTTAAAAGTCTTAACAGTAAATTATCATTTGATTATTACTTACAGTATTAACAGTAAATTATCATCATCTCCTATTCCAAGTATTCACAGATGATCTAGGGTCTTACAGTAGTGATTAGTAGAGAGGTAAATGTAGAATGCTCTAAGATGCAACATAATTTGGGCATGCACACAAAGCTAGACAGTTGAAATCCCATGCACTAACATTACATAGCCTAAGCCAGCTCCAAAGTGAAAAAATACTCAAGAATTAAATCCTGCAGACACAAAAAGAGACAATTTTAATTGAAAAGTTACATAAAGAAATCAATGGGGATACAGAGAAAACTCATCAATTAATAAGTGTTTTAAAAACCTGTAAAGTGCAAACTTTGTCCTTATTTACATAAAAGAAAATGGAATCTGCAAACCACAGTCCAGGAAGGTTTACTTCAATCACTGGCAAAATTCTAGAATTACTAAAGGGAAGGATGAGTAAACAGTTAGAAAAGAAAAAGCCAACAACAGCTTCCTAAGTAACAAGTAATTACAAACAAACCTCATTTCTTTTTTTGATGTATCTCATTCTTCAACAGTGACTTGGGTGAAGACACTGACAGTACATTTATAAAATCTGAAGATGCTTTTATTCAAAGCTAGGAGAGAAAGCTAACGGTCTGAATCCCCAGAAGATCTCAGCAGGCTAAACAAAACGTAAGAGTGATAAGTGTGAAGTCATGTCTAAGAAGGAGGTGTGACTAGTCAGAAGTTTGTGAAAAAGCTCTTCAGCGGATTCAGTGAGCTTCAACAAGGTGCAAGTACAATCTGAATCAAATCTATAATATGGTAACAAAAAAAATTTAATATAATCTTCGGCTATAATAAGACAATTAATGCTGACAGTACCACTATACCAGAGTATAGTTCTGAACCCTGTTCAGACCACACTGATTATTATGTTACATTCTGGGATATCATATTTAAGAAATGACATTGATAAACTGGAGCGTATCCAGGAGAGCAACCAGGACGACACATAAAAGGATGAAAGGCATGACCATTAATTCTATGAGCACTGGTCAAAGGAACTAAGGATGTGCAGCCTTGAGTAAACGCTAAGGGAAAGATGATGCCCATCTCACAAGAGAGTAGGTTTTCTATCACCAGGTCTTCCTCCAGCCAGATCATGATTTGTTGGGTATGTAAATAGACAGGATTTTTATTCAGATTTGAATTGGCCTTTGAGATTCTATGACTACTCACACTACGAGGAGGTCCACGACGCCGGCCATAATAGCCACGTCGGTAACGGCGTCGATCTGCAGCATAGCGGCTCCCTTCCACCGGAACTCCATCTGGGCCAGTTACATTGGCTGCTTCTGCCCCCTGAAAAGAAAATTCTACTTTTAACAAACCATAAGAAACAATGACACAAAGAAGTTAATTTGCATATGTGGATAATGTGGATTAACCACTTATGAACTGAAATAATAGTTTTAAAACATGTAGACAGTTACAGCCTGAAATGTGCCTACTGGACCCCGGAGGTGGAGTCAGCTGAGACCTCGACTCATATCTCAACCTCTTGTCCCAGGCTAGGTCAGATGACCTCTGAGTTTCAACTGCCTTACAAACAGAACCAGAACCTTCACGTTATTGTGAAGTGACACACAACCAAAACAGGGGTTCAGGAATTAGAATAGACCTCAGGTTATCTAATTCAATTGCTCCTCCAACAATGGTTCCCAACCTATGGAACAGAGACCCCTGGAGTTGAATTTATATGCAGAGTGGAACTCAGAAAATGACTCAAATTAACATACTTTTTACAGACAGAATAATTTATTGCTTTTCTTTTCTGAATTCAGCAGAGTTTTGTCATTGTGAAATTTTGTAGTACATAATATGATCACTTGACATCCACAAAATGTGACATTAAAAGGGGGTCCACGTGCATAAAAAGGCTATAAACAAGTAGATAACCTATCTTTCCTTTTTGGCCTTCTGTGAAAAAAGAAGGCTACTACCTTTACCTTCCAAGGCAACTCACTGACTTTTGGATAGCTCTACTTTTCTTTACATCTCTTGTATCAACCCATCTCTCTAAAGAGCCACCACCTCTCTTTCAGGGCATCAAGCCCTCACATCTAGACTACTAACAGATAAATTGACGTCTCTTCTCTCTCCAAACATCCTCCACACAACTTAACATTCCAAAAGCATCTAAGTGCCCTGCTCTTCTCACAACGTGGCTACTAGCCATATATTATTCCCTTCACACACACTAACATACAGCCAAACTGTCTGTTCACACATGACAGTTCATCCTTTCTTTCTGTTCCTTTGCACGGGCTGTGCCTCATGCCTAGAATTAATTCCCTCCTTCAACTCTGCCTCTCAGAATCCCTAGCATCCTTCAAAGATCAGTTCAGGTGCCATATCCTGCCAGAGGCTTTTTCCTACCTCAAGAAGCTCACCTCCAACATGGCTCAGTTCCTGACTGTATCTTCTAACTACTTTTCCTACCTTATTCCTATCTACCCCATTTTACCCTCCTTGCCTTTCAAGTTCCTTTTAAGTATTATCTTCCCCAACTAGAATATAAATTTCCTGAGGGCAGGGACAGTCTTTTTGGGGAGGATAAGGGGTTATAATTTGGATTTCCAGCACTTAACACAGTGCTGAACACCCAAGTTAAGTCCAAAAAAACTTTATCTAATCTAATGCCAGACAGTTATGTGGTACAGAGTGGATAAAATGCTGGCCTGGCTGGAGTCAGGAAGACTCATCTTCCTGAGTTCAAATCCAGCCTCAGACACTTATTGGCTGTGTGACCCTGGGCAAGTCACTTTAACCTGTTTGCCTCAGTTTCCTCATCTGTAAAACGAGCTGGAGAAATGGCACACCACTCCCTATCTTTGCCAAGAAAACCCCCAATGCAGTCATGAAGACTTGAACTTGACTGAAACTGAACAACAACAATCTAGTGCTTCCCACATAAAATTACTTTACATATATACTTTTACATCTACATACTGTCTCTCCAAAAGAATGCACACTCCTGGGGACAAAGGACTGTTTTTTTTTTGCTCCAGCATCTCCAACGTAATACATAAGGGCTTCTATAAAGGCTTGCTGATCAATCTACGTAGAGACTAAATTTGCCTCTCTGCATCAACCATCCAAAGTAACACTAGTTTTGCCCCTCGGAACCCTTCAAATAATTGAAAACAGCTACGATGTCTTCCTCCAAAGTCTTCTCTTCTCTAGTTACTCCGGGTATGGTGTAGCTAAGTCAAAGCACATAGTAAAACTATCACATAAGTTGTTGTAGACTCACACTTAGCTCGGTTTCAGTTGTAGCATGTTTTTGAAAGCATTTTTTCCTAATTAAAGCAATTTAAAAATAAATGTTCATAAAAAAACTACCAGATGATACCATAAAATGTGATGATATACTACTAGATTTAAAATGTCACTTTGACTCATGGACCAAAATGACTGAAAAATGTAACAAAAGAGACATACTTGCAGAAAAACTCAGTTTAGTAATGTGTTGTATCTTATTGCAAAGACTTCTTATAGTCCAGGGGTTTATAAAATTCTCTCTACCCACCCCCCCCGAGTACGTAATTCAATAAAACAGATTTCCTATGCAATCCTATGTATTTTATATATGTAAAAACACTGTTCTGAAAAGGGTTTTTTGTAGACTTGAAGCAACTACCGAAGAAGATGAAGAAGCCCTGCTATAGAACCTCCAAAAAAAAAAAAACCAGCCCATGAAGTCTGGCAGTTCTCCAGAACTCCCAGTCAGTCATTCATTACTACTAAGATTCCTGTTTGCTTTGTATCTAACTGATTTCACAATCAAAACCTGAATGGTAACAACAGGTTCATCACTTACAACATTTTATTCCATCTTTGCATCATTCTTTCTTTTTTCAGATCAACTCTCAAGTTAAGATTAGCTTGGATGAAAAGAGTACCCACCTCCATATTCATGTGGGAAAGATACTGGGGGGTTGGGGAAAAGGACCGAGAGGAAATTATTCAATTATTGTCTAAAGGATAGTAGTTAGAAGCAGCAAATTCTTGTTCAACATGGATGAATGTTTTATTCATTCTGCTTGTTTCAAGTGTACTTAATCCAAAGCCTCTGACTGACCAAGGTAAAAAATAGCCACTGATGCTCCACAGAAGACAGACAGGCTGGGCTGAGGGCACAGTCCAGGTGCCATTGTTATGCCTGACTCTAACCCACCACCTTAGTTTTGGAGATTATTCCACAAGAGCACAGGTTTTAACATTATCCCACCTAGAATTTCTCTAAAGCCAAATCCTGTAGGTAAGATCAGATAATTAAAATCATCCTACTCTGGCCAAGAAGGTATCACAAAGGGGACAAGAAAATGGTATAAAGACCTGCGTTAAGCCATAAAAGATCACAGAGTTAAAGAAGATGTAAATGACAAATTTGTTCTTACCTTCTCTCCTTCAACCACATCAAACTCTACAATTTCTCCATCACCCACACTACGCAAATATTTCCGTGGATTATTTTTCTTGATGGCTGTCTGTTGAGAGAAACAGACAAAATTTATCAACAGACCCTAGTCCCCATTTTTTGCTCCCATGGTCCCAAATTGTTACTCTGACAAGCTATTTTTCTTTAAAGAACATCAGTAGTTATTGACATTTAAAAAGTTGCCACTCTGCAACTAGGGTAACAAACCAATAAGAATAAGAGAGCAGGGCTTTACTCAAAGGGTTAGCATGTAAGTAATTAGCTTTTAAAGTGAATGCCATATTATTTTAGTCCCAAAATTCAACTTGGTAGGACTGGCATTAACCAGGATAGACAAGTTATTTTTCCTATTTAAAAAAAATGCAATCCATACTATGAGAAAGAAACACTTTCAAGTTCCCTCTTAAAATGAGCGGCTTCATACTGCACATGTAGCCTTTTAAACTTGTACTCAGTGATTTCTTCAGCTAAAAGGAAGACTAATTTAACAGTGCTTGGTCAACGTTATGTTTTAGAGGCTCAGAGAGGATATCTACAATCTCAAACGGGGAGTTTCTTTCTATCTACAGTCAGATAGGCAAAGCATGCTAACAACTCAAAAAATATACAGACAGTTAAAAAGTTTAAGAAAATATTTTAATACTAGTAAAGCCCACCACCTCTTTGGATTCATTTAGAAGTTGTATGGAAAAACTGAGAAGACAGAAATGATACATAATTAAAATATCACTTTGTTGATAGCCTCATTTTCCTATCTCCTGACTGTAACCGTACCACATAACTTCCCATTCCTAAATAATCAGATTAATGAAAATATTATAACCACAAGTCAAAATGGCTCAACATTATGTTTGCAAAAATTCTCACTCTCTTCCCATCCTCCTACCCTAAAGGGAAAAGAGAGAAAGGAAAACATAATTTCCTTTAATGTCCTAACTCTCCCCAGAAGAGCTACTGCAGAACTTGTATGGTAACAGAGACCCAGTTTCTATACAACTAGGCCAATCTTATTTTAAAGCGATTAAGTATGTGTAATCCAGACCCTCCCCTATTCTCTGTGAGTAGGAGGGAGAAGAAGAGGGAGAGTTAGCCAAGAGGGCAGAGACATCACCCACAAAGGAGGAGGGGAAAGCAATTAAAGACAGAATGTGTGCTTATACATATGCAGCTACTATTCTAATAACAACCCCTCCCTGCCTCCTAGTTCCTTTTTCCGGTTAAACTGGGCAGGCCTCAGCACATCTGGATGAATCACAACCTTGAATCATTGTAATCAGATCATTTTTATAGGCTAATCAAGACTGGACATTAGACAGAGAACTTAGAGATTCCTTATTGAAACAGGCAATTCCAGAGAGTGCTTTATTTACTTAGGATACTGACGACCTCCTACAGTGTGTAGGTCTTGGGAGGTAGGTAGAAGCCACACTAAATCAATCCAATAAAAGGTTTCTAGGTAAAATGGAAATGGCTCCAAAAAGAAACATTACAGCCAGACCCATGAAATAAACACCTTCAAGTGATCTATAAATGTCAGTTCAGAGACTTAGAGCTAGAATGGACCACTGAGGCCAATCAGGCCAGCCCCTTCTCATTTTAATTCTCAATAGGGAACAGAGTTTTGAGCAAGTTTGGTTCACTTGTCCCAAGGTCACACAGGTCCCCTGACTCCAAAGCCAGTGAGTGCTCTCTCCATTGTACCATACTGCCTTTAAGAATTTTCAGAGGGCATGACAGGGACAGCACCCTAGTTACAGGGACAAGAAGAACCAAAGAAAGAGGGAAAAGCGTGTAAGGGGAACGATAAGTAACCCAGTTTGGCTGAAATGCAGGCAGAAGATAAAAGCACCCTGAGGAATCTAAACTTTACTTACTGTGTATTCAGTAAGAAATTATTTCAGTTTTGAGTAGCAATGACATGATCTAGTTTGTGCTGAAGGAAGACTATCCCCTCATATCACTGCAGGTGTAAGGCTACTACAATAGTACATAAAGGGGGCAATGAAGAACTCTACAAGAGTAATAGCAATGGAAGGGAGAAAGGGATGAATGGAGAGATTGGGACCATAATATTGGATTAACTAACTGGATATGGGGGTAAGAGAAAGAGTAGAGTCCAAGATACCACCAACTGGCCAATAGGGGAGACCTGGGTCATCCTCCAAACAGAAAAGTTGTATCAAATGAAAAGTGGGTTTGAGGGTACAATTAAATCCATTTTATTTTGACTTATGAAGACTGAAGTGGGACATTCCACTCGCAATGTCCTACAGTCAGTTTAACGTACAGGTAACGGAAGAAAGGTTCTTATGTTTCCTCCTCTGAAAAATGGGAGAAGAGGTGGACTAGAGGACCTGAAGATTTCTTCCAACTCTTAGATCTATGATTCTATGAAGCCTAGAGAGAGGTCAGAGCTATAAATATAGATGTAAGAAGTGAAGTCATGATGGGGCGGCTAGGTGGCACAGTAAATAGAGCACCGACCCTGGAGTCAGGAGGACCAGAGTTCAAATCCGACCTCAGACACTTAACACAAGAACTTACCTGTAACCTTGGGCAAGTCACTTAACCCCAATTGCCCTACCTTCCCCCTGCCAAAAAAAAAAAAAAGCAAAAAAAAAAAAAGAAGTGAGGTCATAGAAGTAAATGAGACTGTGCTCAGGGACAGCAAAAAGACTCTTAAGGACCTTATTTGGATGGGATAAAGACAAGCAGACAAAACTGAGCTTTTAAAGAGGCATGAAGAGAACAACCAGGAAAGTATAGTATCCCAAGTCAAGAAAAAGGCAAATACTCAAGAGGGGACAGGTAAAGACAACTGCTACACAGAGGTCAAGAAAGTTAAAGATCCTGAAAGGAGTCAGACTGCAAGGGAATGAGGAGGAATATCACGTGAATGCTTTTTCTTCACCCAAAGTCTGGCCATGACTAGTAAGAAGAAATGAAGTAAATGAAGCAGCAGAGTCAAGGCAGCCTTTAAAAAGAGGGGGTTGGGAGGGTGGGAATGGGACTTACAAACAGAAGGGAAGGAAGACAGCAAAAGGAAAGTGAAGACAAAAGGGGAAGGGACCAGGAACGTCACTAAGGCAGGGAGAGGGACTATTTGCCTTACCCAGACAAGAGTGAAAAACTGAAAGGATTAATAAGACAATCTCACAGGGGAGTTGAAGCAGCTAGCATCTAACTGCCTCACGCACCACAACTAGCTAATTCTGTGCTGAAGGCAAGAATATAAAATCATCTCTCCCCTTTGTAATGGGGAGGGGGCAGCACACGCTCATGACAGAAGACAAATTTTGTGATTTTTCTACAGCCCTAATCTTTGCTAAACCCAGCAAGTATCTCATTAGCTCCATGTTCATTACAGCCCTAAATTATCAAGCAACCTTGAAGGCCTAACTCAGGCTATGCAGCATTAACTTTCAGGGAGTGACAAAAGCAGACAGAATTTAGTACCTGTTCTGCTGAGCAACCAAAGTGCAGGTAACAGGAGGTTTCAAGTAGAGTAGACCAGATAAATGTTCCTCCTCACCAAGACTGAGGTAGATTACTACCAGTCTGATAGTGACAAGGGGCTAAGAGATTCTAGAGTGAATCAATATTTCTATTTCCCAATTTTTTTGTCCAGACCTGAGATTTCATTGATGTAGGGCTACCAACCAAAGCAGACCTGCTAGAGTTGCCTCAGGCATTGAGAGGTCAAGCAACTGGCCCAGGATCCAGACTCCTGATTCCACAGCAGGGTCCCAATCAACAAAATCTCTTCCCACTTATTATCATAGACTTAAGAAAAAGGTTTGTGGACACAGTCATTTCAAATATATATCAATCTACACAAAAACTTTTTTAAAAAATACAACTTTTCTAGTAAGTAAAGACAAGCCTCTTTCTGCAATCTTGAATACAGCCAAGCCCTGAACACCTCACTGATGTACTGGTGAGTATCACTAGCAGCAAAGAGATCTGTGTTTTGTATCCATTCCTATTCCTCTAGTCTTAACCACCAGAGGATTTAGAACTATTTTCCAATGAAGCCCACCTATCCAAATCATATAGCCAGAACACCATACTACTGCTCCTAGCTTTCTTAACAAGGCTGAATAATGCACTGGGAACTGAAGCTTTAGTCTCCCAATCATATATCCCTTCACTATATTCACTCGTAGCTACATACAGAATCAACCAACTGGCTAAGACAATGAACAGTTACTTCAGCAAAGGACTAGAGAGGAAATACAAGGTTAGGGCCACAAGGAAGGGCATGTTCACACTTGAAAAATAAGCTAAAAAAACTCTTTATCATTCTCTTTCATGTCTGGTTTTGCTTTTTTTTTTTTCTTTTCCCAGTGATCACTCATTGATTACAACCCTTCTATATGACCAAACTATTGTACAATGTGAAAGTATTTGCAGATCCTATACATGATT
>CM053585.1:403558080-403587572 GCA_028646515.1 Pseudochirops corinnae
TAAATTAAAAGTAAATGAGTAAATAAAAAAAAAATTTAAAAAAAAAAAAAAGAAAAAGAAGCTAAGAAGCAGTAGAAAGCATTCTGAAGCAGAAGAGTTAATGATTTCATTAGCTCCCCTCCACTGCCTTACAGGTAAGATACAAATCCTAAGCCTGACATTTTAGGCTAAGCAGGCTCCCACCTACTTTTGCAGATTTATTTCATGCTACTAACCCTTCAGAAACTATGTTCTAGAAAAACCAAATTACTAGACATTTCCCAAATCTCACACTTCATCTCCTTCCCACTACTCTCCCATTTGCACAAGCCTCTCCATCTCTGTCTCTCTGAATCATTCAAGAACTCTCCCCTCAACTCCTAGATTCCCCATGTTTGTGCTCTCCCTCAATTTTGCTTATATAATTCATATCTAGGTACGTTCCTTCTAGTAGACTACAAGCTCCTTACTGGCAGGGTTCTGTGTGCAAGTATATATGTAGCACAGGCATTCTTAGTCTTTTCTGTGCAATGGACCCCTTCTGGAATTAGGTGAAGCCTGATGCAAAATTTCAGTTAGACATGTAAGAATAAAGATTAATTTTTACTCATCTAAGTTTTATGAATTCCCCTGAAATCTATCCATAGTTCCAGAAGTTAAAAACCTGTGACTTCATAAAATATAAAGCTCCTTCATTTGGGGCAAGGATTATTTCTGTTTTTGTCTTTATATCCCCAGTGCCAAGCAAGGTACCCAATACGTATAGGGAAGGCACTTAAGTACTTGTTTGTTGAACTGAAGTAGGATGTTTGCTAATAGTAATATGAGCAAAAGACAAAAAGATAGTCTCTGCAAGGAAAAGAGACTAAAAAGATAAAAAATTATTATGCCAAACACAAAAACTTCAAAAGGCATATCTGTGTAAATATCATGAGATGACAAGAATAAGTCACTTTAAAAAGCAAAATAAGGATATATATTTAACCATTTTATCCATTCCTCCACAATTTATTATAAAGTCTGATAATGCTGAGTATCCTAGATGAGTTCTTAGATTTGTATGATTTAAATGTAAAGTTGTATAATATTCTGGGTTAGGAAATGCACAGCTCTATCATCCATCCCTCTTACCTGATGTACAAACACATCTTCTTTAGTGTCATTTCTGTGGGAGGAAAAAAGAAAAAAAGACAATCTCACAATTAAAAAGCAATTACTAAGTATGGATTTTTTTTTAGATTATCTTCATAAAGAACAAGGATCCTACCCCACAGAATAACGAAGAAAATAACTCAGCACCTCTTTCTAAGGTAAAAGGACATACAAAAATTTTTCACAGCCCCCTAGGAATCACTCTACCTGCCCCTGGCAGCTCTAAAGACTTGATATTCCTCATGCTAATTAACACCAAAAGACTGCCCCAAATGTCAACCCCTGACACCCTTTTTGTTTCACCACACAATCAATGGAACAAGATCCAAACTTTAAAATACTTAACACACACACAAGCACCTCTTCTCCCTTCACTTTTTACCCCACGTGGTATGTAACCAGAGCTCTAGTTTGTTCTCTCAGCAAAGGCAGAGAGAGACTGTCAAAAGGACAGGGCACAGCTGTGAGCTAGGCTCTCCTTACACTGATATTCAAAACAGCCCCCCCAAATGAGGAAGGGGGTGGGAAACCACAGGGAAAATGTCAAAAATAATACTGTATTCTCAGTGCTACTCCAAGGAGACCCAAATCCCCTTCCAATTCCTATGAGGGCAAAAGACGACCTAAGTCTGGCAAGATACTGTATTGAATCTACCAACTGGGTTTTAATTCCAACTCTGTCTCTACAAGTTTTATGACATTAAAATCATTTAAGTTCTCTGGGCCTCTCTCTATTTCCATATATATATTCATATACATAAACTGAGGGAGTTGAACTTGGTAACCTCTATAGTTCTTTACAGCTCAAAATTTCTCCCTACTTTAAAACAGTTTTCTTTGCAGAGACTACTTTAAGAATTAAATTTATTCTTCACTCTTTTAGGAAACAAGTTTTACAGCATTCAAAAACCTCAGCAGTCATTAATAAGTCTTAAATAAAAGCATCTGATAAAACTACTTGCTGCACCACAGAAGCCATTGTAAAATTAAAATACATACCGATTGATAAAACCATATCCGTTTCTGACGTTGAACCATTTGACAGTGCCAAGGACTTTGGTGGCTAAAGTAAGATTAAGGAGATATTAAGTTAGTTGATAGCCTGCAAACAGATAAGGATTCCTATTAACGGAAGTCTAAGCATTATTCAAAACCTACTAAACACAAAAGATGAAACACTACCGGTTTAAATACAAAAGACAGAAGAAAATGAGCAAAAGAATGAGAATAGGTAGGCCTTGCTCTTGGTATAAAACAGAAGTATTCATTCAACAGAAATAGATTTCAAGATTATCCAGAATATTCTAGATTACTGTTGTACTAACTAAAGAATACAAAAAAGTGTTCTCTATGTTCAGTATCTGAAGATTTTAAAGTATAAGAGTACACTTAGAGGAAACAGAAATAGATAAAATAACAAGATCTATCTTTTCTCACTTCGATATATAATTAATGCCTTATAGCATCCCCATCTTCAAGGCAGAACAATGCAGGCACAGCAATAGACAGGGGGCTGTCCAAATAAGGGACTAAACATCAGCCACTGAGCCAAGAACAGAACTGAGGCTGCCCTGGTGTGGTCCTGGTTACCCAAAACACTAGACATGATGCAACAGGCCTTTTCTAATGGATCAAGTTTATATTCCCTCCTGTAGCTAACTGAAGTAAAAAAATATTTTTTTCCTTCTAAATTCTCTGAACTCCCTCAAATTTGCTGCCCAACCCCTACTCCTCCACCACCACCTCTGTCACCACTATCACCATCACCTTGTTCAGGGATATTCAACAAGGTTTAGGTAGCTTATTGCTATGCTAAGAAACCTGCAAAGACTGTCCTCCAAAGAGTCACTTTATGCCATTTTTTATTTCTTCACTCCTCTTAGGCACAAGGCTTTTGTAAGATTTTTAAACCAACTCTGCATGCCACCAAAAATCTGCCCCTTGGGGAAATCTGTATTTTAATTAAGACTTCAACTAGCCAGTACTAAAATTTGGAAGATGCATCAGAATGAAATGTTTTTCAGAAGTACAGACACAAGTCTACCTAAGCAGTATCAACACAAAAAGTGAAACTACCACACATCTTGTGAATATCTACATCAAGCAGAGAGAATTTTCCTTTTTAATGAACAAGAAGATTGAGGTATCATGACAGACAATATAGTCGACACATGGATAACTAACCTACACACTTCCTCAAAGAAAAGTTTACAGTTGCTAAGCAGTAGTTTATAAATTCAGGACTCTAGTACTAAATCACTAATTTTCTTAAAATTTGCACCAAGTTGTTATTTTACTCTAAACTTCAACCAGGGTGATAATAATGCACTCTTGCTGATGTGCTTTTGTAGTTGTATTCTTGGTTGTCTAAGGAAGAATCAGCAACATTACTAAGTGAAAAGAGACTTGGCCTCCTGTTTCAATTAAAGCAAAATAAAGGAGAATTTAATCGAAGACCGGAAGGAATGATTTTGCCTCTACTCTCAGACATCTCCCATGCCTCTAACCTAACCTAAAAGATAGCCGAGGAAAGGATTACATTTTCCCAGTTTTCCTGCTGGCAAAAGAAAATCCAATTTGGACAAATTCATTCTACAGTCCTCAATATAAATATAAACAAGTACTAGGTAAGTGATTTCAACAACTGAGAAGTCTGGAAATCATTTAAGTAAAGTGTCAAATAAAAGAATCAGAACAAAGACTATTTTATATATGCTATTAAGTCATAGTTTTAACAAAATGAATTTTTTTGGCTCTTACTTTAGTCTGTCCTAAGCCTAACAGTGTGGGAATGTATCAAGGTTAGAAAACCAGAGCAGTCTGTGTGTACCTTGTAATTGACAAAAGATCTGTGTTGCCTTTCTACAATCCGCATATACACTGTATAGAAATCCCACTGAATCAAAGGCTTATTCTGAATAACACCAATCCAATGGCTTTAATTAAGCATGCCTACAATTAAAGATTTAGAGTTGTGAGGTTTTAGCCAATAACCCCTTTATCTATCTGAGTGGGGGAAATGAAGCATAAACTCCTGTCAACTAAGAACAGCTGAGTGAGTTTTAAGAGATAAGGGAAGAGGCCACAAGTCTGAATCCATCCATCCAAACTGCTTTCCCACCAATTCCCTCAAATATGGTGAAGCAGTCCTTGACTTAACTAGCAATCACCTAACAATCAAATTTCCAACATAAAGACCGTGGACAACTAAGAAGACAATACTTAACATTCTTTCTCTAGCATCTCATTCACCACTTTCTCCTTTGAAAATGTGATTATTACTAAAGGCTAAACTAGAAACAGAGGTCTATGAACACCAAATTTTTAAACACATTTCTCTTAGAATATTTTGTACTGCAGTTATGGGTTTATCTTATCCCTCTACTGCAACGGTTCTCAATCTGTGGGTTATGTTCGATTTGTAACAATGAAAATACATCCTGCATATCAGATAGATTCATAACAGTAGCAAAATTACAGTTATGAAGTAGCAGCAAAAATAATTTTATGGTTGGGGGTCACCACAACATGAGGAAATGTATTAAAGGGTCTCGACACTAGGAAGATTGAGAACCACAGTTCTACTAAGAGGCATAACAGCATGAAACACAGGTTACATCTATCATAGCACTACCATTATACTGGTCTGCAGAGGAGATCCAAGATATGTAAAGGTGGAAAAGGTCTTTATTGATAGAGAAAAGATTGCAGGTACTGTACACACCTTCCCCATGCCATTAATGGAAGATCATCTTCACATGCCCCCCCCCCCACAAAAAGGTGTTGTGGGTGTGCATGTGCAGAATTTCCATGTTGATGCTTTCACTCACTTCTTTTTCCACCCAAGTTTTGTTTACTGAAGCTAAGAAACAGAGAACAAAATGCCTATGGGGATAAAGTAGGGATACCAGAAAAATACTTATCTAAGAAATTCCTAGGACTTACTGCCCAGAGATACTTTCTTTCAGTCATCTCTCAATAAGGCATATTTTAAGTACATCAAATACCATCCAATTTTAATTACATTTGAGACATTTTTGCATATGCAAAAGGATGTACACTTAACTTTTTAATCAATCTTTCTTCCGCCCAATGGATATTTACTGGATACTGTGACTGCATAGGGTAGGGGTAATCTCATCATCAGTGCTTCACTCTTAGGTTTTCACCAGTTCCACCCAGCACCCAATTAATAGCTCTAGAAGCCAGGTCAGAAAAGTATCAGGGGAGTGGCATATGTTTTTCTACATAGGCATCTCACACCCACAGACTAACTTTTGAGTTTAAAAGAGTGAATGACAGCACATACACACCCTTTAGTCACCTTATACGCCACCCACACGCAACCATACACACCAGATTATAGCCTGGTTCTTGCCTTCCCTAAACATCGTCAACAGAGTGTAAGGAGAGGGGAGGAGGGGAGGAGAACCATGTGGCCAAGCCTTTAAAGGATTTCTATTCCTGTCCAACTAACAGATTTCACCCATTTTCCTGCCAACCATTCCAGGATAAAGCTGATTACAATCCACATTAACAGGATTTTAGAGCACAGCAGTTGTAAGCATATTCGGGTCCTAAAGTGGAGGGGTAGAGAAGCGGGAGCTGAGAAGAAAGCCCAACCCAACAGGGTTAGCAATATAGGATTCACTGTGGGGGAGGGGTAAGAACAGATGATGGAAAGGCTTGTGTCAGCGAGTTAGGAAGGATTCTCCGACAGGAAAGCAACACCCCTTGGTCCGTAAGATGCGTGGCTCAGAGAAAAGAAATGGCGTCTATCCCACGAGGGAAAGGGCATCCGAGACCCGACACATGCACCTTGCAAGGGAAAAGGTGCCCCCCCCCCCCGCCCTTCCCTGCCTCCCCTTTAATAGAATCCTCCTGTTTCCTCCAGTACAAACGAGCTCGCTCCTCCCTACGGAAAGGTGAACTTGAATTCCCTTCCCGGTCTTTTGCCTTCCTTAAAATCCCCTCCATCAGACTTTCTCCGATACTTCTCTCTCCTCAAAAAGGTGGGGGTGGGGAGGGAAAGGAACTGAGAGCCGGACAGGAGCGCAGAAAAACTTGAACTTGGAAGTGGGGGCGCACGTAGAGAAGAACACGTGGACGGTTCGGGGTGCTCTCACCTGAGGAATGGGGGGGTGCCTGGTTCAAGGTGATGAGGGTGGACGCTTGTCAACCACGCACACTCACACTCGCATACTCACACGTGCGCACACTCACACGCGGAGAGCCCGGCTAGCCAGCACGTGCTTGCAGCTCCGGACTTCTCCGGACCCCCCACGTGGAGCCGCGCTCTCCCGCGGGCAGCCGCGATCCCAGTGCCCTGCGCGCCCGGGGAGAGGGGCTCTCACCGAGAACTTTCTTTTCCGGGTCTTCAGTGGTTGCGGAGGCGGCGGTTGGGGCGGGGGCCGGGGCGGCAGCCGCGTCGCCGCTGGGGCTGCTCCCCAGGACGGCGGCGGCCGAGCCGGCCGCCGGGGGGGCGCCGCTGCTCGAGGGGCTCTTGGGCGCTGGGTCTGGGGTCACTGCAGGCGCCGCCGGGGCCTGGGGCTGGGGGGTGGTCTCTCCTGCCTCGCTCATGCCGCCGTCCGTCGCTCTTCCCTCGGCCACCCGCGGCGGTTGGTTGGCGGTTGGTGGTAGTGGTGGTAGTGGTGACAGCGGGGCCGCGGCTGCTGCTGGAGACGCTGGAGGAGGCGGCCCGGGGCTCGGGGAGGGGGCCGGTTTCGCGTCTGGAGTGGACGCGGGGATGTTGCCAGCGGCGGCTGGAGCTGTCGGGACGGCGCGCGCACTCGATCTTACTGCCCGGAAAATGGCCCGCTCAAGTTTTTCTAGGTGCCCGGGAGAGGGTGGGGGGAGAGCGGAGGGAGAAGAGGCGGGGCGGGCCGGGCGGGGCGGGGTGGGGTGGGGGCAGTGGTGGGAGGAGGGAAAGAGAAGCTCGGGCTCTTTTGCTGCCAGCCCTGGTGAGTCTTCATTAGCATTTAAAGGGGCCGCCAAGCGCCCTTTGGGAAGAACCACTTCTCTTCTGTATGCGACTGCGGCTTGAGTTCTGAGTCTTGGTCGAGGCTCCTGTTTAACCCCAACCCCGAGGACTTCACGTCTCCTTTATAAGAGTGGGCTGTTCCTTTATAAGAGTGAACTCGAAGTCCCTAGAGCTAGAGGGTGAACCTCAGAGCTCTTCGAGTCTAAACCCCAAGATTTTGGGTTGAAGAAACTTATTTCTAGAGAGTCTAAGCGAATGTGCCCAAGGTGCTTAATAGCAGAAGCAAATTGAAAAAGATTCCTTCATGACTGTCGATAGCGGTCCAAGACCTTGCCTCCACTCCGTTACTGGAAGTGAGGAGACGGAGGAGTGGCTATCCGTCCCACTCAGGACCCCAGCGTCCTGGCCACATAGACTGCCTCTGTGAAGACGCTTTCTGGCAGATGCTCAAACGGTCCGGTTTCATAGGATCTTAGTGTTAGAAATTAGAAGTCAGCCACTTTCGAGAAAACAGCACTAACCGGAATCAGAGGATTTCGGTTCAAATCCGACCTCTGACATTTGCTACCTTCCTTAGCCTTGGACAAGTCATTTAACTCATCTGCAAATTGAGGGAGCCTGGACTAGAGGACCACTGAGCTTGAAATCTATGATCCTAAGTGGGGCACCTATGTATTTGCTATCCCTCTATAATATAAGGGTAAGTAGACATTTCAGACCCAACAGGATACAATCAGACCCTAGCTCTCCTCCCTCCCAACACACATACACACACACACACACACACACACACACACACACACACACACACACACACACTGATACTGTTGCTACATTTTAGACCGATGTACTCTCTTTGCTAGATCTAACTCCTTAGGATTTGGATTTAGATCTTTCGATTTCTACTCTTCCATCTATTAAAGTACTTGATAAGTGTTGGGGATAAAATGCAATGAATGGCTCAAACCTTACAAAATTATCATGTATGGAACAACTGTATTTCAGAAAGTATGAAAGACTCACTCAAGATCACTAGTTCTGGTTTCAGTCCCTAGAGATCCTAGCCCCACATGATAAAAGTGAAATGAACTCTCCTCCAATCCCAGTATATTACAACCACTGCTCTGGATCCCTAGGGAAAGTCTCTTAAATCTTAGGGTTTTTGAAGCCTGTCTATGGTTTCCCCAAAATGGATTATATACAAAGTAGACCAGGTTTAAGACAGCTATTTCCTCCACAACAAAAAGAAATGGTTAAAACACAGAAGATGGAAACATGTACATTAACAAAGCATGAAACAATTTTTTTTACACTATCCTGGCAGTATGACATTTTAAAACATTGAAACATGAAACATTTTGTGGTCTTTCTCAGCAGCATTTCACTTTCACCTGAGATCTTCACAATCCAAAGCATCTTATTCTAAGTGTGTAGCTTCTGATGGGCCACAGCAAGGCTTGGGCTTACCCTCCTGTCAGTAATCAGCCTCTTCAATTCTCTCCTCTCCAGTCATTGTAGTAGCTGCAGAAGACAGCTGGGTAACCAGCAACCAGTTCCTACTGACTTCTCAGACTCACAAGGCTGCTGCCAAGAGGAAGAAAAGTCCTATGTTTAACTCCCTTTTCAGTCACCTGTGCTCAGGGCAATAAAAACAAAGGAGAAGAGTCATCTAAGTATGGGAGGTCTAGGCTCAAGTTCATCTCTTAGGGAAAATGTGTTCTCACTGTGATATGTGAGCAGCCACCACTAGGCAAACCTCCCTCTCTTCCCAACGCTTTGCTGGAAGTCTGACAGAGTTGCACGCGGTTACTTGATAGATGACAGAAAGACTTTTCCTTTTGAAGTCTGTTTAGTAGTGAATTACCTTTCCTGGACACATGGCTTATTCTCCCAGTTCTGGATTTTTTTTTGTTTTTGGAGAAAAGGTTACCAGAAACCTTTGATTTTATGTGTCCTTTAGCAAAGGATTAGTGCTTCTGTCCCATCTCTCCTAGAACCAAAGTACATGCTCCAATGGGATCATCCCTGTCTTAATGGTATGTAATTAAATGGCAAATTACAGTACAAGTATTCAGAGAAGAAACAGAACTGTGAGGACCTTAAGTCAGAGGAGGCTACACTTGGAAAGGCCTTGAAGAAGGAAGAAAATTTCTTTAAGAGTGAGGGGAAAGTATTGAATGAGAAAACCTAGATAATATCCCCAGCTCTGCCACCTATTAAACCTGTAAAAAGGAGTAAATCACTGTCTTCCTGAATCTTAGTTTACTCATCTGTAAAATGGGGACAATAATTATACTACTTGTGTGGCAGGCTCCTGAGGAGAGTGCTTTTTAAAGTGTTGTATAAATGTGGGTTGTAGGTTGTTGAGCAGTATGAAAAAGAGGGAGGGAGTGTAACATGATCTAAGGCACAGTGGGAGGAGTGAGCATGACTTGTTTGTGGGACAGTAAAGAGTCTTGCTTGGGGGAGGGGAAGGAGAAAGAGAAACATGTTGAACAGTAGTGAGACATACAGTTGTACTGTTAGAGTAAGGCACCTCAAAAGTTAGGGGAAAAGAATTTATACTCGAAATGCAATGCCACAAAGTCTTATTAAAGACCTATAGTTTAGAGAGAACTGTACTGCTTTGGGGGGACATAGAGCTCAGGCAAAAACCAGTACCTGCCTTCAGAAAGATTATAGTTTAGGAGGGGGATAAGACACTCATATAGATAGTTATAATACAAATTAAATGAATAGGCGAGAGTTTCAAAACAAAGTACATTAGAAATTGTGAATCAAGATACTCTCTAAACTAGTCATCCTCATTAAATCCAGGAAGATACAGGTTTAAGAAACCTATCTACTTTTCTGGAATTAATTTTGGGAACTAACTACAAACTTTGATCCCTTCTCTAGTTTCTTTGATTCACTTACCCAGAACAAAACTAATTCACACATTTCTTCCTACCTCTCACTCCCAAATAGCTTTGCCTCTACTGCCATTTTGGTGGCAGAAGAAATTGCTTACAGTGGACAACTAACCATAAAAGATAAGAACAGGGAGAGAAGCAGGAAGTCCGGCCATCTTTGTCTTCAACTGTTTTTTTTTCCCCACTTTACCAGAAGAAAATATGCTAAAATATCCTGCCTAAAGGTCTTCCACCAAACCCCAAAAGACCTGATGCTTTGAAACAATAAATTTCCCTCAACCAATCAACATTAATATTATTGTGGTTTACTATAAGCCAGGCAAAGCACTAAACTCTTGGGATTCAAGACAAAAGTAAGTAAATTGAAAGGGTCCCAGCCCTTTTAGAGTTTACAGTTTAGGTTGAGGAGAGAGGGATATCAAGTGTATATGTAAGTATATACTTACACATTAAAAAAAACAAATAGAAAGTGGTTTGGGGAGTGCAATAGCCTAATAACCTACCCAAATAGCCTAATATCTCTCCTCCATCAGGAGTCCATTGGCTTTGTGTATACCAGAACTATCTTTTTACCCTACTCTTTCCTGACTTTTACCTAGTCTAAGATAACCAAAAATAAAATATATTCACAGAAAATGAATCAGTAACACCCAGAAAATGCAAAATGAACTCTTCTACATGTAACACTACTGATCATGCCTATGTTGTTTATCTACATTTGTTAGGTAACAGCCTCCTAACATGCACAGTCATGTTTTAGCTTAGCTCCTGGCTATGTGGCACATACAGTGGGGGAAGCACTGGGTTTAGAATCAGGATGACTCATCTTCCTGAGTTCAAATCCAGCCTCAGACTCTTCTTAGCTATGTGACCCTGGGCAAGCCATTTAACCCTGTTTGCCTCAGTTTCTCATTTGTAAAATGAGCTAAACAAGGAAATGGCAAACTACTCCAGTATCTTTGCCAAGAAAACCCCAAATGGGGTCAGGAAGAGTTGGACACGACTGAAATCCCTGAACAACAACATAGAATACAACAATAGCATTTATGTAGTGCTTTAAAGTTTACAAATATTGCAAATATTATCTCATTTGATCCTTATAACAACCCTCGGAGGCAAGTGAATACTGCAATATCTTCCTATAAGAACTTAATAAATATTATTCTGGTTTTAAGTTTGATTATAATCAGGGTACTGGAGACTGGCTAGTACTCGTTGGCCTTCTGGTCCAAAGAGGTGATTATTATTGTTATTTACTATTGAAAGCATTAATTTTGCATGAGACATGTTTGACCAGGGCAATGGAAGACCAAATTGATTTACAAGCCAAAGCCTTTCCTTTGGAAAGAGTATCCTGTTCACAAACCTGGAGTGAATTTGAGAAAGGAAAGGGGCAAATGGATTCCAATTCAGGGCCTTTGGCCAAGCCTTTCAGAAATAAACAGGTGAAGTTCCCACCCTCTGAGAGAGTCTAACAATCATGGAGCCAGTTCACCCTGGGCTTTCCCAGAATTTGTGCTGGAAGGGCTCCCATAAGGACTCATTTTCTTCATCCAAAAAAAGCACTGAGCAGCTGGGTCTACATGTTGTAGTGTTAAATAACTATTATACAGAATGAACAAAAATACTCTAGACCACTGAAACCACAGATCCTGTCCAGATCCACACATCCCTAACTTTAATAAAACTTGGACACAAAATCACTTTTTTGTTGTTGTTAAGATCAATCAGCAAACATTTTTTTTTTTTTTTTGCTTTTTGGAGGGCAATTGGGGTTAAGCGACTTGCCCAAGGTCACACAGCTAGTTTTGTGTGTGTGTGTGTGTGTGTATGTGCGTGTGTGTTAAATATCTGACGCTGGATTTGAACTTAGGTCCTCCTGACTCCAGGGCTGGTGCTCTATTCACTGGGCCACCTAGCTGCCCCTCAACTAATGGTTTTTAAGTTCGTACTGTGTGTCAGACACTATACCAGGCACTGAGTTTGCTGAGATAGTCCTTGCCTACCAGGAACTTACATTCTACTGAGTCAATAGAACAAATTCAAAGAGATTTTTTTTTTAAAGGTTTTACAGACCAAAGGGGGAATTTGTATTTGATCCTAATGAAAGTAGGAGCCATTGAAACTTCTTGAGCAGAAGTCAGACATGGTTAGACCTGTGCCCTGTGGTTTTAGACATATCAATTTGGCCACTATGAGGATGATAGCTTACAGAGAAGGAAGTGGATAGACAGAGTTAATTTGGAAGCTATTATAATAGCTCAGGCAAGAAGTAATGAGGATCTGGATTAGGGTGGATGTCATCAGTCTTTGACAGTGTTTTTCAAACTAGGAATTGAGACTTCTGAAGTGTTTGCAGAGAGAAGTTACAAAGCAGTAGATTCAGAAGAAGGTCATAGGCTCCTGAACCCTGGGAGAGCATTCAGGTTCAGCGGCACATAGTAGGTACTTAATAAATATCTATTAAATTAAGTTAGGTAACACTATACCTGGCAAGTACTTTATAAATATTCATCATACTTTGCTTTTTGTTGTTCAGTCTTGTTTTACTCTTTATGACCCAGTCTGGGAGTGGTTTGTCATTTCCTTCTCCAGCTCATTTTACAGATGAGGAAACTGAGGCAAGCAGGGTTAAATGCCTTGCCCAGGGTCACACAGCTAGTGTCTGAGACCAGAGCTGAACTCAGGAAAGTGAATCTTCCTTAATCCAGCCCCAGCACTCTACCCACTGTACCACTTAGCTACCCCATACTTTGCTTTATTATTATTCTGGTATGTTCAGTCATGGGTGCTACATTTTAGGATTAAGAGCATCCAGAAGATGATGACTCAGATGAAAAAGTTCCTAGAGGTCATGCCAGGTGAGGATCAGTTGAAGGAACCAGGACTCTTTAGTTAGGAAAAGAAAAGACTTAAGGGAAGTCATCTGTAAAAGATTGGACCAGTTTACCTTTCAGCTGTCTCTATGATCTTTTGATAACTTCCTTCAACTATTTGAGGAATTGTCCCATATGGGAGATTTGGTTTGTTCTGCTCATCCCAGATGGTAGAACTAGCAATAATGGGTAGAAGTTGCAAAAAGGGGAAAATTTCAACTTGATATGAGGAAAAACTGTGAAACTGGTTGTCCCCAGGAAGTACGCTAGTGAGCTAGTAAGTGTTTAACAACACCCTCTACGTGGGAGGCAGGGAAGGGAAGGGAGGAAGGAGAGAATGTACAAAGGACATACTTTGAAGTTTAATCTGCATTATTAACATTTTCACCATCATTTAAGTCTAGACAATCAACAAATCAGGATGTCAATTTGCCAATTTTTGAGGTGTAAATGCTCACACTGAAAATTTGACAATCAGTTGCTAGCCCATAGGAACAGGCTCCAGTGCACCAGTAGAACTCACTATCACCAAAAAGATATTCAAACCAGAGGCTGGAAGTCCATTTGTAGAGAATGTCTCCATCCCCAGATTAAAATTGGACTATAACATCTTGAAAGGCCCCCAAAATTCTGAGATTCTACAAGTCCAGTCCTTAACTTCTAGGTGCCTAAATTTTTTTCATTTGTAAATTGGAGAAAATAATGTTTTCTCTGCCTACCTCATAGAATTGTTATGAGCATCAAATAAAATAACACATGAGAAACTATCTTGTAATTACTATTTAAATATAAGGCATCATTATTAGAAAGCCTTGTTAAATAGTTCCAATAATTATTTGAATTTACTATATTTATACTTATAGATGCATAGATTTGAAGCTAGAAGGGACCTGAGATCCTTTTAGTCCAGGTCCCTCATTTTACAAAGGAAGAAACTGAGGCACATGACGGTTAAATCATTTAAGATTTTACAAAGAGTAAGTAGATGACTCAGGATTCAACCACAGGTCCTCTAACTCTAAACACAGACCTCTCTCCACTATTCCCCAATACTTTCCAATATACTAGTTGCCTAATACTTCTAGGGTCAGTAATTGACAGCATTGAAAAGTAATACTTTTAATGTTTTATTAATACATTGTTATTTTTACACTACATTCATTTCCCAATAATTCTCTCACCCTCCTTGTTTTCTTCCCTACTCCCCTCCCCACATACACTCCTAGTCCTTTTTTTCCTTTTGGTCTATACGTATACAGTGATTTCTTCCTTTGTGGTCTATAATTTATAGTCTTAGGTCCCTGAGGGGATAAGAAGTTAAGTAACTTTCCCAGGGTCCAATGTAACATGTGTTAGTCAGTCAATAAGAATTTATTAAGCATTTACTATGTGTCAGTCATAGCACTAAGCCCTGAAAGCCCCAGCCGTCTAAGGTACAGGAGATGGAAAATGAATTCACATATTCCTTACTCTAAGATCATCTCTTTTTCCATTACACCATACTACCTGACCATGCACCTTGCAGAAAAACCCCTTAGGATTTTTAAAAGGATTTTATTTTTAATTTATGGAATATCATAGGCCTTTCACAACATAGTATAATAAAAAAGATGATTGCACATAAAACTGAAAAATCTATTATGTACAACTTGCTATTCCTTTAAAATATATAATAAAATTATCGTGTACATTTCTTTTTTTCTTTTTTTCTTCCCTCTCCCCCCCCCCCCATCCTAAAAATGGCTGCCATTAGACACAAATTATCTTATTTGAAAATCACTAAAACCCTGGGAGATAGTCTCCTCCTCACCTCGCCACCCCCCCACACCATTTGACAGTTGAGGAAACTGAGGCAAACTGGTTAAGTGACTTGCTCTGAGTCACATACCTAGAAAGTACCTGAGGGCAGATTTGAGCTTAGGTCTTCCTGACTCCAGGCCTAGGGCTCTATCTACTGAACCACATTGCTGCCCTGAAAGCCCAGAACCTAGTAACATAAAAGGAGCCTGTGACAAGATATTAAACTAAGTATAAAATTTCAGCCATTCAAGGTGATCCCTTTATGAAGTATGAGGTCTCTTGAATTAATCAGAAAGAAAACAACATGAAGGGAGGGACAATGAGAGGCCACTTCTACAAGTAACCATTAACAGTCCAGATGTGACTCAAAGACCCCAGCTCTTTGAGAAACATGGAAGATTCATGAATTTGGAGAAGGAAACTTCGAGGAGTTATCCAGAGCTGGGAAAGGCAAAGGCTGTGCAGAGTCAGGTAGCACAAGAAGCAAGGCAATGGGATGTTATGTGGGCCAGTACTTAGGCATGAGAAGTGTTGGGACAGACACTTTGCTACTACTACAGACCCCAAGGCAGTTATTCAGTATTCCCCACTCCTCCTTGGATTTCCCTCCTAGGAGCCTCAAGACTTTTACTTCCAAGCACCAGAAAGTTTGTTTTCCTTTCTTTGCTTTAAATGTCTACTTTGTTTTTGTAAAGTACATATTTTACATAATAACTTTGAATAGTGTGAAGTGGAATTGGAATCCATGAAACTACATTATTGGCACTAATCAGAGCTTTGGTATTATAGAGCAATCTTCCTATATCTCTCCTCCCCTTTGTGGTTAAACCCCTTGAGAAGGCCGTTTCTTTTCCTCTCACTCCTTTCTTAATTCTATATAGTCTAGTTTCTGCTCTCATCATTCAACTGAATCTGCTTTCTCCAAAGTTACTAAAGATCTCTTAATTGCCAAATCTAAGGGATATTTCTCAATTCTCATTCTTCTGAAGCTCTCTGAAACATATGATGCTGTAGGCCACTCTCTTCTCTCTAGGTTTTTGTGACACTACTCCCTCCTGGTTCTCCTGCCTGTCTGACTATGCCTTCTCAGTCTCCTTTACTGGCCCTCCATCCAGGTTATGCCCACTTCTAGTGGGTATCCTTCTTGTCCTGGGCCCTCTTCACTTTTACCTTTATACTATTTCAAATGGTGATCTTATCAGCTCCAGTGGATTTAATTATCATCAATATGAGGATGATACTCAGATCTATTAATCCTGCCCTCATCTTTCTCCTTGTGTCCAGACTCATATCTCCAACTGCCTATTGGACATCTGGAACTCTATGTCCTGTAAACATCTGAAACTCCAAATGTCTAAAACTTAATTATCTTTTCCTCTAAACTCTTTCCTCTTCTGAACTTTACTGTTTCTGTCATGGCACCAGCATCCTCCTAGTTACAGAGATTCCTATTATGTGTCAACCTAGACTCTTTACTTTCATACTTCATATCAATTAGTTGCCAAGTTTATCACTTCTACCAACATAGCATCTCCCTATACCAGTGGTTCTCAACCTTCCTAATGCCTCAACCCTTTAATACTCATATGTGGGTGTATCTGCATGTGGGCGGACCTGCCTGGAGATGGATAGAGAAATGGTGTCTTGGTTCCTAAGACCATCGGAAATGTGTTTTCCGATGGTCTTAGACGACCCCTGTGACCCCTGTGAAAGGGTTGTTCAACCCCCAAAGGGGTCGTGACCCACAGGTTGAGAACCACTGCCCTATACCCTTTTCTTTTCTAATACAGCCACCACCCTGGTGCAGGCCCTCATCATCCCATTTGAATTATTACAATAGCCTGCTGGTTGGTCTTTCTGCCTCAAGTTCTGCCCCTACAAGTCTATCCTCTATTCAAATGTCAAATTGACACCCATCCCTAAAGCAAAAGTCTGCCTCTCTCTCTTTCTCTCTCTCACTCACAAACACACTCACAAACACACACACACACACACATACACATACACAGAGACACACACTTCAACAAACTCCAGTGACTCCCTCTAACTCTGGGATCAAATATAAAATCTTTTTGTTCGGCATTCAAAGTCCTTCATAACGTGGTCCCCTCCTACCGTCTCAGTTTTCTATACTTTATGTGCTTTATTGGCACTAATCAGAGCCTTGATGTATTATAGAGCAATCTTTCTTCTTTCCCCCTAACCTACAATATACTCTAGTCTAGAGATAAGAAGGGGTATCTTTGTGTGAGAGACTGACAGAGGGACAGAAAGAGAGACTGTGTGTGAAACTGGGTAAGTAAGCATAAGTGTGAGACTCTATGTGTGTGTCTGTGTGTCCGTGTGTGTGTGTGTGTGTGAGAGAGAGAGAGAGAAAGAGAGAGAGAGAGACAGAGACAGAGACAGAGAGAGACAGAGAGAGAGAGAGAGACAGAGAGACAGAGAGGCAAAAACAGACAGACTGTGTGTGATACTGGGTGAGTAGGCATAAGTGTGAGACTGTGTGTGTGGAGAGGGGGAGAGAGACTTTGTGTCTGTATGAGGGGAGTGGAAACTCAACTTGGGAAAGAGAGAAGTCAAAGATTAGTTAGATATAAAATAGATATTGGCTTCCCTTTTCCCACAAATTCCGGTCTCCTTACCACTCAATCAAATTGAAAACAGACAAGTCCTTTATAGCCTGTATTTTCATCGGATCGCCATAAAATAGAACTATTAGATAGTGAAATCCTAGTACTGTGTTCATTCTGTCATTGTGTCTCATATTCCAAATGAGAAAGGCAATTACTAGAATCAAGCAAGTTATTATGAAACTAAGTTTAAAAAAAGATATGGGCACATATCATGATCATCAAATAACATTCAGTAAGTCCTTTCATGTTTTTTCATAAAGATCCCAGTCCTAGATACATCTAGATTAAGGCAAGAGACACTCAGAGCAGGACAAGGCATTCTTAGGACTACTGTTACATACTGTTGCAGGTCCTGAGCTACCTAGGCACATAAATTAGGTCATCAGCATCAATGACATCAATAAAAAATGTTCAACAATCACCTATACTTTGTTGTTGTTCAGTCATTTTTGACTCTTAGTGACCCTATTTGGGGTTTTCTTGGCAAAGAAAAGAGTAGTTTGCCATTTCCTTCTCCAACTCATTTTACAGATGAGGAAACTGAGGCAAACAGGGTTAAGTGATTTGTCCATGGTCACACAACTAGTAAGTATCTGAAGCCACATTTGAAGTCAGGGAGATGAGACTTCCTGACTCCAGGCCTCATACTATATCCTCTTTGCCACCTAGCTGCCCATACCTCAAAGTGTTAGCAATCAATCAATCACAAAACACTTCCAAAGTACTTTCTATGTATGCTAAGCATCAAGAATACTACATACACACACACACACACACACACACACACACACAGAAATTAATAGTTTCTTCTTACAAGTTTTCAGGCATATGGTAAGAATGTCAAGCCATTTGAGCTCCAAGAATCACTGTTGATTTCTATGGGGATGGAAAGGAATGATTCTCTTTGCCTCTGTATCCCTCAACATGGGGTTTTGGTCTGTGTGTGTGTGTGTGTGTGTGTGTGTGTGTGTGTGTATGTGTGTGTGTGTGTTTTGGGGGGGGGTCCTTGAAAAATTTTTTCAGTTAATAAACATTTATTTCCTTTCCCTTTCACCTTCATCCTACTCTTCCCCAGCAAAGCTGGAAAAATAAAGCAAAACAAAACTCTCATATGTATGTCAAGCAAAATAAATTCCCACATAGGTCATGTTCCAAAATGAATGTCTCACTCTGCCATCTATCACCTCTGTTTTGTTTCACCTTTGCTCCTGGGCTTCATGGTGGTTGGTTATGTTGACCTGAGACCGTAAATCACAAGGATTTTTGTTTTTACCGTGTTTATTAGACACTTACCACCTTAGGCATTGTGCTAAATGCTGAGGTTACAAATAGCAGCAAAAAAAAGAAATCTCGCCCCGCCCATTTAGAAGCTTACATACCAAAAACAGGGTGGAGCTGAGAAGAGAACCAGGAAGTTCCTGGAAATGGGCAGGGCAGTGAAGACCAGAGAACAAGGGAGATCGGTCTAGGACAAGAAACGCCTTACTGGTCAGAATTAGTGTTTTATTCATCTCTTTTTGCCACTCTGCTCACTACACAAATAATTCAAGTGGATACATGGTTTCGTTGATGTTGCTATTGCTTCCAATGCTACAAATAACAGCCTGTTTGTTCCTAACTTTAAAACTCCAGTCCATGTTTAACATAAGGGTTGATTCAACCTGATGGGTGCCTTCCTCAACTCAAGTTCTTCTGACAAGCCGGGGATGTGAACGAAGAGTAGAGGTCGTCTACCTCGGGGCGTACTAGTAACAACTGGCTCCCCCCCCCAAATGTACACATAACACATTTAAGTTTAATGTGAATTATTACCACTTTCTCCATCAAGCAATCAAAAAGATAATTAACAAAATAGTAAATCAAGCTTTGACTTGCAACATTTGCCAGTTTCCGAGGTGTAAAGGCTCTTTAAGAGCTGCTCTCAGGACCAAACTAGCTCTAGCAAACCCCAAAGTGCGGGAGTGACTCCCTCCATTGCAGAACACGGTGTCCTCATGGCCAGGAAGATTCGCTGTTGGGCTGAATCAAAGAGATCACTCCTCAGCACTGAGCTGGCTCACCGGGTTCCATGCCACATTTCTGGCAAATTCTACTTACTAGTGAGTCCCATGTCTAAACTCCTCGTGAGGCTTCCAGTCTTTGGAAGCTCAACAAGGTTGTTCCATCTCTGATATTCCCTCGGGGAAGAATACAACTAAGATAGAGTAAGAAACTAAAGTCTTATGTATTCGAGCCCACGTGGTGACGAGGTGGGGGAGGAGCATTCCTCTTGAAAATACGGAGAGAGCGCGTGGGGGGGGGGGTCAGAAAGGGAGGACGAACGGACGGACTATGACGGGGGTGGGGGAGAGAGAGGAGGCAGAGATTCAGAGACAGAGCTTTCATTCCTTTATGCCTTTTTTATGTACATTCAGTTCTGGCAGCCAATGAAAAGGCTTTTTGTCACCACGAAGTAAACAAACAGGAGATAGTAAATACCTACGTCTGTGTGTGGTGTTCTAAAGTGGGGTAAGTAAAGGGCTGCCTCTCTAGCGGGGGGCAGGCACCAAGCTAGCAGGCTCGGACACTCCCCGCGGATTAATACGAGGCTGGGATCCAAGCTCCAAGGACTAAGACCATACTGTCCGTGTCTCCTTTCCCGTTCCTGTCCCTTACTCTATCGTTCCCTCCCCTCCCTCTCTCACAGAAAAGGAACCTCAGAAAGGTATATGACTTGCCCATAGTAAGCCAGCTCGGAAGTTCCAGAGCCAAGATTAGAACGGAGACTTCTTTTTATTTGTAGCCCAGCGCGCATCTCCTTTCACCCCACTCGGGAGTATATAAAGAAGCAGGCAGACACGAAGTACTCCTGCTTGACTCTTCACTCTCTCCCACGGCAGGCAGGGAAGCAGCTACTCTTCACTTGTCTTTAGGTTTTCATCCTTTTTTTTTTTTTTCTGGTAGGTGGAGGGGACAGAGACAACATGCTCCTGTGGTCTCCCAGTTTTTCTCTCCACCTTCTCTCTGGGCCAAGTATGAGACCCAATTAGGTTTAGAATGGGTATTGGTTAGTAACAATAAACAGTTAACAATAAGTGCCTACTATAGGCCAGACATTGTGTTAAGCACTTTTCCTGGGATCTTTTTTGATCCTCACAACAACATTGGGAGGTGCATCTTGCTAGTATCCCCATTTTTCAGCTGAAGAAACTGAAGGAAACAGAGGTTGTGACTTGCCCAGGTTCACAAATTTGAACTGAATTGAATTTGAACTCTGGTCTTCTTGACTCTATGCTCAAGGCTCTATCCATCTAGAATGCCACGGAATACCACCTAGAATGTGTCTATAGGATTACTGTTAGTAACAAATTGAACTATTACCATATAATTGTTAACTCCCTTAGACTTTGACTACCTTCTAGATCTGAGATAAGTAACTCTAGGGTCTGCTTTCTGCCCTTACCTGCTGACTGTTGTTTAAAAAAAAATTCAATTACATTTACTTAAATTCAACAAATATCTATAAAAAGTCTGACATATGTAAGATAATGTTCTAGATCCTAGAATATACACCAAATCTGGAAATAGTTCCTACTCTAAAGAATGGTAAAAATCTACTTAAAGAAAAAGGACATACATATATAACTATAATAGAAATTAAATGATAAATGTGTGGTATTGTTTGTTGCAGGGTTTTTTTTCCCCTTTTCCCTTGCATTCTTTGCACGTTCTTAGCCAGAAAGCACCAAAAGTATGGGAAGTGGAAGACTAAATTGTCTGGGGGCATTTTAACTTAAAGATAATTGCAAAAACTCCTTCTATGTATCTTAAAAAGTACCTTGAAAATATTTAAGTGGAAGACTGAATTGTCTGGGGGCATTTTAACTTAAAGGTAGTTGCAAAAACTCCTTCTATGTATCTTAAAAAGTACCTTGAAAATATTTAAGACCAACATCTTATTTACCAGTGGATAAGTGGTCAAAGGATTTCAACGAGTTCCTAAAAGAACTTCAAGCAATGACAGATCGATCCAAATCAATAATAATAAAAAAATGCAACCAACTCTGAGATTTTCAACTGGTATCCATCTAACTGACAGGGAAGACAAAAAATAAGAATAGTCGATATTGAAGAAGTTGTGGAAAGACTGGCGCATTAATACACTGTTGGTGGAAATCTGAATTAATCCAACCATTCTGGAAAGCAATTTGAATTATGCTAAGAGAATGTCTCAAATAGCCATGCCCTTTGACCTATGTCCTAAGTATATATCTAGAGTCAAAGATAGAAAGCCTCTAATAGACAAAAGTAGCACTTTTTGTAGTAAGAAAGAACTAGAAACAAAGTAGTTTCCATCAATTGGGAAATAGCAGAACATGAACATAATGACATTATTATTGCATTTTAAGTAATTAGAAGCAGTGTGGTATGGTAACCAGAGAGCCAGACTTGAAGCCAGGAAAAATTGAGTTCAAATCCTGCCTGAGAAATGCTGTTTGGAGACCTTGGCATATCTTTTTAACCTTTTAATGCTCTAAGAAACTCTCTAAGATTAGCTTCATTGGTAGAGAGATTTTCCTTCCTCAAGTTCTCTGTACCAATCAAATTACAGATTTAATCTATCCCTAAGATTTGATCAATAAAGAGAAGTATAGGAAAACTTACATAAACTGACGTAAAGTAAAAAGAACCAGAAAAATAATGTACACAAGGATGATGTAAATGAAAGAACAATAGAATTTAAAACTAGATATAGTATTATTTTGACCAAGTCTAGCCCCAAAGAAGGCATGAAGATAAGGAGAACAAAGAAAACACACCCTTCTTAATTCTTTGCAGAGATAGGAGTCCAAAGGTGTGGAATACTACACATACTGTAAAACTTAGCTGATGGGTTGGTTAATTTGTTGAACTCCTTTGCTCTTTAAAAAATATTTTGTTAGAGAGGATGACTCTCTAGATGGGAGAGGGGAAGGATATATACAGAAGTGAGAGAGATATAAAAACAACTGCATGAAGGGCATATGAAGAAAGATGCTATCTGCATCCAGAGAAAGAAATAGTAAGCAGAAGTACATATAGAATAACGATATCTATCTATCTATCTATCTATCTATCTATCTATCTATCTATCTATCTACAGATATAGATATATCTATTTGTGTCTAATGATAGACATCTCTAGGCTGTGGGGAAGGGAAGGAAAAAAGGGGGAAAAGAAATTTACACAAAAATTTTGTTGTATATTTGAAAAGAATAGCAAGTTGTGCATACTAGATTTGCAGTTTCACATGCAATCATCTTTTTAAAAGTACTATTGTTGCAGTTCATGATGTGTTGTGGTGGAACCATCTTAAAGAATTCAATCAGATTATCTCTAATCCAAGTATAGGCATTTATTGAGATTGATGCTTCTCATGAAGCAGGCTAAGTTCCAAGAGGAAGTAGCACTTTCAGAGAAAGCAATATAGATTTTTATAGGATAAAGATGTAATTACATAATAAAAATTATGAATATTAAAAAGGCAGGAGGGGTTTGTTAGGGGATTATGTAATAGGGGAGAGGTCCCAGTGGCAGTGGAACTGCCTATGCAGTTACCTACAATGCATACAGAAAATGTATGTATATATGATAATGATATTATAAGCATTTCTATGTCACAAGTTCACCTAAAAGACAACTTTTGCTATTACTGTGCAGGTGCCTACTTGGGAAAAAATCCCTTCTGTTGTTTTGGGGTCCACATCCTACTTGGGCTTCCTGGTGGTGGTGATTTCTGATTGGCTGAGTATTGTGGTTCTGTCTGAAACTAGCTGGATGTGGTTGTGGTTGAGTGCATGGACACACCTACTGTTTCTGTGGAAAATATAAGGAATGGGTCTGGGGTCAGTGGCAAGCTATAGGAAGTGGCTGGGATCCCATCACATGGATACACCTGCTGTTCTGTGAGAAATACCAGTTCATGGACACACCTGTTGTTCTAGTGAGCAGTGAGGCATATATGAAGAAGTTAGGATATTGGGGGGGGGCGGGTAGATGGGTAGGTAGGGATAGTGCTCCTGCTCTTCAGTGGGGCCTATAAGGAAGTTAGAATATTGGGACTTAGGGCAGCTTTATGAGAATTCCATCACTATGTTATGGAAATTCTTATTTTATTCCACAAATCAAAAATAAAATAAATTTTTAAAAAAGACCACCAGAATCTATGGCAGAGGAAGTAAAGAAATCCTTCAAATTAAAAATAAAACCCTCAAATAAAAAAAACTTATAAATGTATGCTCATCTATAATGTGATTGTATAATCCTTTTGTACCTTTGAATTGTTTTTTATGGGATGGGGGCAAACCAAGTCATGTAAGTAATGCTTTATTAGGAATTTTCATATTTCATATCATAGAGGAAATGAACTGGACTGAGGATAGGTAAGTGGTTGGGAACCAAGAGACCCAGGCAGGCAACTCCTATCTGTGCAAGTGCAGAGGGATGAAATTTAGGTGAGGTCCAAAAGGTGCTTGTGCAAAATGATTTTGGTTTGGCAACTTGGAGTTTGGAATACCGTCTGGAAGTTGATGCAGAGATCAAATGCTGAAGGTTTCTAGCCCCTCCTCCTTTACCTACTTACTTTTCTGCTCATGGTGCCAACTTAAAATAAGTGCTTAAGAGCATCTCCTAGTCTTTAAGTAGAAACAAATGGTCGTTGAAACTTGTATTGGAAGTGGGGGGGGGGGCGGGGAAGGGGGGGAAGAAATCATTCCCAGCTGTAGCCATCAAAACTTCCTGGAGGCACCTGAGTTTGTTTAGAAGGAATAGAAGGATTCATTCAACAGGTAGGTGGAGATTCGGGTGGAGGAGAAACCAATTAAAAGCATGGAATACAGGGAAGGGAGGAAGCATTTATTAAGTCCTTGCTATATGCCAGACACTATGTTGAGCACTTTGTAAGTATTAATTCATTCACAACAATTGTAGACAGGATAAGCAAAGGCATAGAGAATAGAGAGGACAGAAAGGAAAGGGAGGAGACTTTCAGTTCGAAAAGAACATTTAGAAGCAGCATATTATAACAAAAAGAACATAGACTTTAGAGTCAGACAACCCGGGGTTCAAATAATGACTCTCTTAAACTACCTGAGACTCAGTTTCCTCATCTATGAAAGGAGATGTAAAAACTCTTTAAATTCCATTCCAAATCTAAATCCATGACTCTTTGTGAAATATTACTGTAAATTGTAAATTTAATAATAATTCCAATGTATAATAGAGCTTTCAGATTTTCAAAGCACTCTTGTCCACTTTCACCTCCTTTGACATCTTGCTCCATCAATCCCTTCTTCTCCCACTTGCAAATTCCCTTTTTCCCCTCTGGCTCCCTTCTTTCCACAAATAAGTGGAGAAAAAACTATCTTAGATATCATCTTATAGTCAATCTGTAGAGGGGGAAACTGAGTTCCAAAACAGTACAGTGATTTGAGAGAGGTCACATATATTGTGTAGTCAGTAGCAGAGACTCATGACTCCAAATCTTTCTATTGTGCCAGGAAATATTCCTTCCTTCCATGTTTTACCCCCCTCTCATACAACTACTTGACAACTGGATCCTCTTCTCATCACTTTACTTAAATTGCTTTCTCCAAGGTCATTTTCTAATCACTAGATCTTTTCTTGATTCTCATCCTCCTTGTCCAATTTGAAGTATTTGACACTATGAACCACCATTGATTTCTGCATAGTCTCTTGGCGAAACATTGAACTTTCCTGGTTTTCCTAGTTTTCAACACATTTCTCTATTCTGTCTCCTTCGTTGACTTTTCTTCCTTTTTTTAAAAAAAAAATATTTTGTGTGGATTCACAAAGGCTCTGTCCATAGTCTTAAAATATTTCTTATTAATATTCTGTAGTTCGAACTTACTCTCATGACTTCCTTTATATACTTTATGTACATGACTTACAAATCTATATGTATATGCCCAAACTTTTTCCAGAAATACAGTTCCACATTTTCAACTACCTGGTGGACATCTCCACTAGCACCTACAATTCAAGAAGTCCAAAACTGAGCTTATCCTTCATTCCTTCTTTTAACTCCCTATTTATTGGATGGTAACAAAAATCTCCCTGGAGACTCTGGGAAACTGAAAACCCTGAGTTTTCTTTGATTTTCCACTTCCCAGTCCATTTAAGCATTCCCAAGAGGGAGGGAGTTTTAGGCATAAAGGACAGTCAGTCAGGAGGAATGTTGTGTCCAAGGAACAGTAAGGAAGCTAGGGTCACTGGATAGCTAAAGGTAACAGTTTTATATATAAATAAATAAATAAATAAATAAATAAATATATATATATATATATATATATATATATACGTGTGTGTGTGCGCACACATACATACATACTATGTATATATACATACATATATACATATATAGCCATACATACGTGTGTATCTATCTATATCTTTAAGGTTTGCAAAGCACTTTACACATGTTATCCCATTTGGTCCTCACAATCCTTCTAGACAGGTGCTATTTATTACATCCTCTTTATACATAAAGACATTGAGTTAGAGAGGTTAACTGGCTTGCCCAGGGTTCACATAGCTGGTAAATGTATGAGTGTGGATTGAACTAAGGGCTTCCTGATTCCAGATACCGCACTCTACCCACTTTGCCACCTGGCTGCTTTCTGAGTCCAGCAAAGAGACCAGAGTCACCGGAGGGCAAAGTCCATGGAAGGGAGGAAGATGTAAAAAACCTGGAAAGATTAAAAAAGGGGGGGAGAGGTTATGAAAGGCTTTAAAAGTCAAACTGCGGATTTCACATTTGATGGTCGATTTGGTAGAGATTTCCTATCAGTGGAGGTGACTGGGTGCTGTTGGAGTTTACTGAGTTAGGCCATGAAATGATCATACCAGTGCTTTTAGTAAGACCACTATGGTGGCTCAGTGGAGGATGAAGTAGAATGGGAAGAGACTTGTGGCAAGGAACCGAAAAGTAGGCTATTGAAATTGTCCAGGTGTGATGTGAGGAGAAGAGAGAAGGGGGCATATGTTCTAAATGTTGTTTGGGTTTGGTTTTGTTTTTTGCTTTTTGGAGGACAGTTGTGGTTATGTGACTTCCCCAAGGTCACACGGCTAGTGTGTGTGTGTGTGGGTGTGGGTGTGTGGGTATGTGTGTGTGTGTGTGTGTGTGTGTGTGTGTGTGTGAAATGTCTGAGGCTGGATTTGAACTCAGGTCCTCCTGACTCCAGGGTCAGTGCTCTATTCGCTGCGCCACCTAACCACCCCTAAATGTTAAGAAGGTAAAAGCCACAGGCCTAGCTAGCAACAGGTTATTTTCCCCCCAAAACCCTCCTGACTTTCTACCTTCACTTTTACTGGAGAGGGCAGCACCAGCCTCACAATCCCTGAGGTTCTAGGAGTTATCTTCCACTCCTTACTACCTCTCATCCCATTACCAAATTGTTGCCAAGGCATGCTCATTTACCTTGGGTACGTCTCTTGATCCTCTGATGCTGCTGGAGCACTCTGGTGCAAACCCTGGTCACTTTATGCCTAGACTATTGCCATAGGCTGCTGGTAGATCTTCCTGTCTCAAGTTTCTCCCCAGTTCAACCTATCCTCCTTTCAGCCACCAAAGTGATTTTCTTGAAGCACAGGTCAGATCTTGACATTCCTTCCCCCACCCACCCAGTCAATAAACCCCAGTGGGTCCTATAAAATCTTTTTTTCTAATATCCTATAAAATCCTTTATTCTAATTCAAAAGCATTCATACTTTCATAACCCCTCCTACCTTTCCAGTCTTTTTATACCTTACCCCTACCACGTGTGCTTCAATCCAGTAACACTGGACTCCTGGCTGTTACACAAACAACATATTCAATCTCTCGGTTACAGGCATTTTCTCTAGCTGTCCTCCATACTTGGAACACTCTCCCTCCTGAACTCCATCTACTGACCTCCCTGGTTTCCTTCATGACCCAACTGAAATCACCTCACCCCTTTTTTTTTTTTTACAGGAAACCTTACCCAATGCTTCTTAATTCTAATGACTTCTCTCTATTAATTATTTCATATTTTGTGTGTGTATACATATATATGTATATATATGTATCTTAGTATGTATTTGCATGTTCTCTATTACATAGTAAACTCCTTGAGGACAGGGGACTATCTTTTTGCCTCTTTTTGTGTCCCCAGGACTGCCTGGCATAAAGTAGGCAACTAATAAATGTTTATTGATTGATTGATATTGGGGGGAGGGAGGGAGAATAAGATAGTGAGAAGTTGAGGATAATACCTAGGTTGTAAGTCTAGATGACTAAGAGGATAGAAGTACCTTTAAAAGTAATAGAGAAGGTAGGAAACCCTGGGGATGGTAGAGAAATGGCTACAGGGGTGGGGAGAAATAATGAGTTTCGTTTTGGACATGTTAAGTTTAAGATTATCTATGGAACATCCAATCTGAGATATCTAATAGGCAACTGGAGATGCTAGACTGGAGATCAAGAGAGAGGTTCTATCTGGGCAAATAGATCTAAGAATTTTTGTCTCTATGACTGTTTAGACTTTGAAGTTGACTCTAGAAAGGGCAGCTCAGTGGTGCAGTAGATAGAGTGCTGGGCCTGGAGTCAGGATGATTCATATTCCTGAGTTCAAATCTAGCCTCAGACATTTTACTAGCTGTAAAGGCACTGGGTAAGTCACTTAATCCTGTTTGCCCCAGTTTCCTTACCTATAAATGAGTTGGGGAAGGAATTGGCAAACCACTCCAGTATCTCTGCCAAGAAAACCCCAAATAGGGTCAAGAAGAGTCAATCACAACTGAAACAATTAAAGGACAATAAGTTTAATCCAGGTCTTACGTTTTCCTCAGTCTCCTGATGGAGTCTAAAGTCGTGGGAGAGCAGCTGTTGGATAAAAGGATAACCTAGAAAATACTGATAAATTTATCTTATTAGTGACATGATATTGCACTCTTTTAACCAGTTCTTTTCATCCTTAAAGTCCTTTCCTCACCCTTCAGGTCCCCACAGTTCATCTTTGCTAATGACACTTCTGTCATGGTCTCCTCAGTACTAGAGCTGTGAGGGTGGCCTGTGTAGCTAGCCCATGTCCCCCCCAAAACAGGCACGTTTAAAGTTTCCCCCAGCCCAATCACCAGCCATGGCACCTCAACCCTGAGGCCCACTCCAATGTATGATAGATTATCTTCCCTTCAATGGGGAATTGGAGCAATTGTCTCAGGGAAGTCTTTGATAGCTTAGATGAAATGGATGAATACTTATGCAGATATAAAATATTAAGAAAATTATTATCTAAATAACTCAATATTAGAAAAAAGTAATTTAACAAACCATGAATGAACTCCCTACTCCCAAAAAATTCAGGACCAAATGAATTTACAAGGAAATGCTGTCAAACATTCAAAGAACAATATCCTAATTAACATTATGAACAAATTGGATTTATGCCAGGAATATAGAATTGGTTCAAGATAAGGAAAATTAAAAACGTAAGAGACCATATTAATAAGTAACAAAACATATGTTTTTATCAATAGATTGTGATTATGCTTTTGACAGAATTGAACAACAATTTATGATTTGAAAAAAATGGAAAATGTAATTCATGGACTTTTCCTTATTTTGATATGTACTATCTATCTTAAAAACTATCAAAAAAACAAACATTATATATAGTGGAGGAAGGTTAGCCATCTTTCCAGTAATATAAAGGATAAAGAAGTGATGCTTATTGTCACCTCTACTGCTTAACATAGTGCTAGAAACGCTAGCTATTAGAATAAAAATAGGAAAATAAATAGAAGGAATAAACATAGGCAAAGAGGAAACAAGTGTGTAATTTGTTACAGATGATGTGAAGGTCTACCTGGAGAATCCTAAAAAGTCAACTAAAACTTATTTGAGACAGTGAATTCATAAAAGTTGCAGACTATAAAATAAAATATCATAAATCAGCAGCCTTTTTGTATATCACTAATAAAACCCATCAAGATGAGATTTTTAAAAATTCCATTCAACTATTGTGCTATAAGAAATGGGAAGGAGATGGTCTTCATAATTACCTGGAGAGGCTTATACAGACTGATGCTAAGTGAGAAGAGCAGAACCAGGCAAAACCTGTACACAATCACAAACACATCGTACATATGATGACCAACCTT
>CM053585.1:403588072-403673720 GCA_028646515.1 Pseudochirops corinnae
GGGGGGGGGGGAAGGGAGGGGAGAAAATCTGAAACTCAAGTGATTGTGGAACTGAATCTTGTAAATTAAAAGTAAATGAGTAAATAAAAAAAATAAATAAAAATAAAAATTCCATTCAAAATTACTACAAAATGGATAAAGTATTTGGCCTAGCGCTCTATCTACTCTATTACTTAGATGTTTTTGAGGTGAAATGAACTTCTAGGCTGAGGAGGTTTTTGTGGTACAGAAAGTTCAAAGTTGACTCTTCCCACTAATGCCAGTTGTATTTGTGGGAGTATACATCCCAAGTTTATGGGGAATGTTCTGTTAGTGCTACTCTTACTATACCATTTCAGTAAATGCCATTGCTAATTACACCATTGGTTTACTGTGAAATATGAACACCCCATTGGGGATTCATAAGGTACATGTAAAAGTGCAGGCTCACAGAGTACCCATGCCAGGGTTCTCTTGGAAATCTTTCTCCCATAAGTGTGAGTTAGGAGGTTGCCGGAGAGGGCAAACAAATATTTACAAATGAAGTTGAGATCAACAACATTCAAATACATATACACTCCAGTCCCACTTTATGTCCCAATTTCATTCCTGCTCCTTAGATAAAGGAATGGGGTGTACGTGAGCAAGAATTTCAAAAGATTGTATGGGAAAGTGTAAACTATTATTTGAAGATTTCAAAAATTGTTTCATCTATATTACTTTTAACAAGATAGTTATAGCATTTCCCTGTTTCCTTTCATATCCCCTTCTGAGCTTATCTTTTCTAAATGTGTTCTGATGTTGGTGCTCCCAGACTCAGGCTTTCCCTGTATCCAGTTTTGTGGCTGTGAAGAAAAAAAAAAAGTACCTACTCAAGAGTTTTGATTCTTACCTCTTGAAAGTATGACCAGGTATCAGGAGTATCTCATTTTGTTCTCAGATGTCCTCTGGAACCCATATAGCTCTCCTGGTCCATCACGAGGGCCCTCTCTCTTTTAAAATTTCATTTGCAGCTTACATGGAATATAGGTGGCTGGGTAGAGGAAACCAAGAACAGTCCTGGAAGGCTTGCTATGATATCAAGAGTAAAGGTTTGGGTGGAAGAAGTCAAGCACAATCCTAGTTGGTTTTCTATTGTATCTCTATATAGATACATATGTCGCTATGTAAATATAGATCTCTATATCTAGACATATAAATTACAGACATTTATATGCATGTATGGGGTAGCTAGGTGAGCACATTAACGTATAGAGAGCTGGGGTTGGCGTCAGGAAGACCTGACTTCAAATCTGCTCTTAGACACTTACCAACTGTGTGAATCTGGGCAAGTCACTTAATTTTGTTTGCTTCAGTTTCCTCATCTGTAAAATGAGCTGGAGAAGAAAATGGCAAGCTACTCCAGTTATCTTTGCTAAGAAAACCCCCAAAGTGGTCACAAAGAGTTGGATATGACTGAGAATGACTTAAAACAAAAAACAAAATATTGTTATATATGTGTGTGTGTGTGTGTGTGTGTGTGTGTATTTATATAATGCCATGTTGCATGCCAAAAAGATTATAACGTAGAAAAGTTTCGTAACTCTGGAAACTTCATGATTTTTCTTTTCATTAATCTGGCAGCACAGAATTTTATTGTTTCAAATTATATTTTCCAATTTAACAGAGATGGTATCTCATAATAACTGTAATTCAAATTTCATTAATTATTAGATAATTTGAACAATTTTTCAATTACTGATAATTTTTTTCAAGATCCACCTGATCATATCCTTTAACCACTTATTTACCAAAGACTGGATATTATCTGTTCTTGTAGATTTGTGATTTTAAACTTTTTCCAGAAGTGTTTGCATCAAAAGTATTTTTTCCAATCTGTTTCTCCTATTGCTTTTTTATTTAAAAATTATTTATATAATTGAATTAATTTATTTTCACTCACAATTTCTTTGTATTTGTTGAAAGATTAAGAATGTTCTACTTTTCCATAGCTATAATATAATATCAATTTTTAAAAATCCTTTATATTTGTGATTTTAATAGGTAGATAATGGATACATTAAGAATTTATGATATACAATATGAAACATATGTCAATTTTTCTATTTTTTGTCCATATATCCAAATACATACACAATCCAAATATTTGTTAAAGCCATTTTGCTAATTCATTTGTTTAGTCTAAGTAAGCCATCATAGTATACTCAAATAAAACTATTTTAGCCTCTTTGCCTGTTTATTTCTTTGATTTCTTTTCCTAATTTATTACTATACCTAATATTTTTATATGTAAATTGTGACCCAGAGTACCAAGCCTTGGACTTACAAGAACCAGAATTAATTTTGAGATCCAGTAGCAATCCATGACATCAGGGCTCAACATCTTTTCACTTGCTAGAAGTTTTTGGTAGTCCCCCTTAATGCTAGTACTTTCCCTTTGTGATTACTTCTGATTTACCTTGTCTGTATCTTGTTTGTATGGAGTTGTGTGCATGTTGTCTCCCTCATTAGAATATGAGCTTCTTGGGGGACATAGGCGGGGTTTTTTTGGTTTGTTTATTTTTTGGGGGGGGGGTGATAACATTTCTTTGTGTACTCAGTGCTTGGCACAGTGCGTGGGCACACAGTAAATGCTTATCAAAGGCTTGTTAATTGACTATTCCTACCCCCAACTCATATCCTTTGTTTCTTACTGCTAGGAGTAAGGAAGGACCCTCTGATCATTTGGACCTCCAGAAAACCTGTCCTCTTCCCCCCTGTTAATCCATTTTGCTGGGGCAGAGTTGGCCTGGCAGTTGATTGGAAGGTAAGTGAAACTTTATATCCATTCCATATCCATCTATTCCTTAGACTGCATTTCATCCCTTGAGGACACGTCTTCCCTTTCCAGCTCTTACTCAGCAAATGATCAAATTAGCATTTTCATTATTACTAGAAAGGGTATGACCAATACTCATCAGAATACACAAGAGCAAAGCTTTCCTCGTTGCCGTGACTTCCAGCTCCCTCATGCCCATCCATGACATGTTTGTCTATAGTAGGTCCCTATCCAACTTTACCCTCTTCTTCCATTGTTGTCAATGGAATGCTTGTTTTGTTATTAACAAACTACCCTTCACATTAGGCCCTTTCTTCTCACACTCTTTCTGTCTCCTTGAAGCCACAGAAACCTGGCTCTCTCCTAAAAACATCAAATTCCTGGTCATTCTTTCCAGGACTGGATATACCTTTTCTGATGGTTCCCTTTCCATTCCATTTGAGGTTCACTCTAGCTAAATGAGTGGTTGTCAAAGGCTGGTACAACAACACACTAATATTCCATGGAAATTTTGGATGATATTGCAGGTAAAAGAACCTTTATAAATAATCTTGTTTAATGTAAGTTTTATTTTCCCAGAATTTGTAATATAAGTATGATATTCATAACACAAATAAAACTTGACTATTTTATGTTCTTGCTTACCTTGAAATGCATCAGACTTTGAACTTTCAAAGAACTCAACAAAAACAGCTGCTCCTATTAAAGGGAAACTACACATGTGCAAGTTCCCCATTTTCCTGTCCTATTGCCAACTTAAACATTCAGTAATCCTCAGTGAGCAAAAGAAAGTTTGAGAATCACCGATCCATGTAGATATACACACACATATATTGCAATATTATAATAATATATTCAATGAATGTAAAATAATTAATAGCAATGGTTAACATAAACATGTTATGTGTTAATATCGTGATATGTTTCATGCATATGCATGCATGTATATACTTACATATACATGCATATACATGCATGCACAAAACACACATAAAAACACACAGCTAGGTGCCACAGGGGATAGAGTGCTGGACCTGAAGTCAAGAAAACTTGTCTTCCTGAGTTCAAATCTGCCCTCAGATTCTTACTAACTATGTGACCCTGGGCAAGTCACTTAACCCTGTTTGCCTTACTTTCTTCTTCTATAAAATGAGCTGCAGAAGGAAATGAGAAATCACTCCAGTATCTTTGTCAAGAAAACCCAAAAATGGGGTCATAAAGAGTTGGACATGAATAAACAACAAACATATAACATAACAACATATACGTTATAGAGAATATGTATATACCTATAATGTGGAATATATGTTATATATACGTACATGTATATACACATCATATGTAATGGATATGTTATATATAATGTGTGCGTTGTATATCTATCTCTACATACACACACACATACACGTAAGTGTGTGTCTCCCTTTAACTCTTTCCAAATTGAAGTGACTATCTACTTTTTCTCCTTTCTTGCCTTTTTTTTCCCAAAGAGTTCAATACCTGTCTCATAGTCTTCTTCTCTGTTTAAAGATTTACCTTTAGTTACACTTGAGCCTCAATTTACATGTTCCATCCTATGAATGGAAAGAGCTTTTCTTAAAATTATCATCCTTGCTTCCCGGTTTATCAACTTCCTCAACTCCTATGGGCTATACCTTTACTCTGCCTCAGTCACACACAGGGCTAGTTATACCCTTGATCTTATCACCCACAACTATTCCACCTCCACAATCCATAACTTTGAAATTCCTCTATTTGACCACAACCTCCTGTCCTTCCAGTTCTCCCTGTGACTCACTCCTCCTAAGCCTATTTTTCTATCCTCACCCCAAGCTCAAGTTGCTCCACCCCTCCTTGCTTTCCCAGGCTATCATCCCTCCTCCGGCCTCAGTATCTTTCCTTCAAAATCTTAGTCCTTTAGTTAAGTAGTTCTTCTTTGCAATATGTCCTACCTTTGCCCCATTACTCTCTTACTGCTTGGGGATCTCTTTTTAGACCCAGCTTTGTATTACCATCACCATCTCTCTTCTCCACTCCTGTTCATGCTACTAAACTGAGATGGAGGAAGCCACAGAAGCTTGTTGACTAGGCCAAATACAAATTTATTGTCTAATCTCATCTGAGCCCTTACTGCCGCTTATCCCATTCCATGCAGCAGCTCTTCCGGCCTCTCCTCTGCCAATCTCTCCTCTCCTCTCCTCCTCCCACTTATACTTTTCTTTCCATTCCTCAACAGAGGGGCTTACCTCATGCTTCCCTAAAACAATTTAGGCTATCCTTTGGGAGTAGTTTTGTAGTGTATGAGATGTTCATGGAGGACTGGCAGCTCTTGTGTGAGAGTTTGCTGAACGTCTTTTCAGGGTTATTCATACACCTTTGGTTTTCATTTTCACATTCACCCAACTTTCACCTGCGTAGCATTCACAGCATTCACCAACTGTGGCATTCACAGCATCCACAGCCTAGTAAAACCATCTTGGCAGATGGGCTAAACCAGGTTCAAGGTAACCAAGAGGCCTTGAAACTATCAGTGGGTTAGGGAGTTGTCTACCCCCAAGCATGTGAAAACTTAACCCTGAGGAATGGTTGGATGAGAACAATTTGTTGCAATAGGCCATGAAGGTGACTGAAGCAGGTGCTGTGGAGTGCTTAGAGCTTAGTCAGACATGGAAGATGCCAGACCATCACTAGTCCCCCTGACTTTTGTCTTGCCGCTGGATTCCAATGACTCTGAGACTCTGAGAGTGAGACATACTACTTCAGGCTTCACTTAAATCCAATCCATGTACAAGTCAAATCATCATCCTGTGATGTCGTTGGAATTGCTTTTATCCATTGATTCCTTTCTTGATGCTTACAAACACATCCAGATCTCTCACATTTAGTGAATCCTGCTGTTCTTTTCTCTTTATATGTCTCTTATATCTATGTAAATCTTGTATTTCTCTTTCTCCTCTATCCAATTTTTGTCCAGATTGTAAAGAAATCCTGATAACTTTGGAGCATTTATTTTGTATACCATTACTTTGTTGAAACAATTGTCCCAATTATTTTAAAGTTTTATTTTAAAAAAACTTTCATAGTATCTGTAAGTCAACGTGAGTTTTGTCTTTCCTTTGTAATGCTTAGTTCTTAAGTTCTTTTTCTTGTCTTGTTGCTGCTGCTAGCATTTCTAGTACAATGTTAAATAATAATGGTAACACTGGAAATGTTTGTTTCATTAATGATCTTATTAAAAAAAACTTATAGTATTTCTCTGCTAAAAATAATGCTAACGCTTGGTTTTAGGTAAATAGTTCTGATAATTTTAAGAAAAGTTCTTTTCATTCATATGATGGTTAGTGGGTTTTTTTTTAAACAGAAATTACTATTGTAATTTGTCAAAGATCTCTTCAGCATTTATGAATATTAATATCACATATTTTTACTGTTAATGTTATTTTATTTTGCTAGTTATTTTACTAATATTAATTTAACCTTATGTATAGTCCATCTTCTAAGGCAACTAACCCAACTCCCACCTTGACTGACAAGATGAGTTCTCAGCATAAAGCTACTATATCCCCTCGGGGTTCTAGGTATATCCCTGAGGGTTTTTTTTGAAGGAGGTGTTTTTCTAACTCTATAGATCACAAACCTTCATTGATGTGCTTCTTGCGATGGTTATTAGTTGATGGCAATTAGTTTGCCAGGCTTAATTAGCTTTAAGAAAGGTACATTTGCTAAATCAGGATAGTAAAAACGTTTGGTACCAAAATCCTTCCAAAAGTCTGGGCCACAGTCTCCCATAGGTACATACAGAACCCAGGATAAAGTAGGCTCATGCTTAGAGGATATACATAGCAAAGGAGTATCACAGAGTTCCAAGAAGTCATTTTGATGTAGTCCTCAAGATGTTCTCCATAGGCATGGTATAGCTTTTCTGCTAGGTTCTTTGTAGAGCCTTGAATCTTACTTTACTAACCTGGTACAATCTGTAGCAGATTGGCTCATAATGCAGACATTGCCGTTAGCTGCTATTGTCTTGGAGAGCTCTTAGCACATTAATAAAAATGTCCAAAATTCTCTGTACCCTTTGAAGTTCACACGGTCTTCTCCCAACCTTTGCTTCTATTTTGTAGTTTTTCTCCTTCCCTTCAAATGCTTCCTTCTCAGGGTTTAACTGAGGGTTTGGCAGGGTTGCTTCTCCATATCGCTAGGCATATGAACCTTTCAGGAGTGAACCAGTTCCATATTTTATAGATAATTCACAAGGTGTATCTAAGGTTTCTTGGCCAATCTGTACAGACTTCCTGTGCAACATTACTCTAGTCGATCAAGAATGTTTTCATACTTAATCTAAAGCCAGTGAAATTTTCTCACCTGGTTAAGGTATCAGGGCTTAGTATCTTGATACATTATTTTACATGGGGTGGGGCAATTAGATTAATTTATTAAGTCAACCTTAATACTTGTATTACTGGTATAAACACAACTTGATCATAATGAATTTTTAAAAGTTTAATATTTTTGCATCGGTGTTCCTGGTTAATATTAGTCTATAGTTCTCTTTCTTTTACTTCTCCCTCTCCCATCCCAGGTTTTGACAATCAGACTATGTTTATGGACAGTGTGGTAGATTGTCTTTTCTTAAATTTAATTTTAATGATGGTTTTTGTAGCACAGGAACTATCTGACTTCTAAATAGATTTTATTTGTGAATCTGCATGGTCCTGGTGGTTTTATTTTTTCATTCTGGGCCATCTCCAGTTGTCCTGATCTATATCTGGCCATTGAACTCACATGGCTCTGAAGGAGAAAGTGAGGCCAGTCACTTTGTACAGCCCTCTCTCACTTAAATCCAATTCAGTTGCAAGTTATGGCATCATCTTCCTAATGTCATCGTTCTCTTCAAGAACAAAGGACAAATCACACAACCACAATTGTTTCATTTGAGGATGTAATTTTTCTTCATTATTCAGGCCTGCATTTTTAAAATTAGAATTTACTTTATTAATCATAATATTATTGTATCATGAGCTGTAAAATCATTTAAGACTTTCACCTTCCTACATTTGTTTATTAATTCTTTGTGCTCTAGAATAAGACAAATTTTGGAATGAGTTTCATTGGAGCCTTTAAAAATTTTTATCTTCTTATGGTCCTATCTACAAATCTCTAAAGTTTTATCAAATCCAGGTTTTAAAAATATTTTTCTTTCTTTTCAAAAAAATTATTGATATATTTTGTTTGGACACAACAGACTTTTTCTAACACCCAGATGAAGCCCCTTACAAGATACTTGACAAGGTACTTCTTCCGAGCCCACAGTTTTTCAATTCTTAACATTTCCCAAGTACTTTGGCATATTCTTTGCTTTAACAAGTCGTTTAGAAGTTTTCAGTACATCTGGAAGAGAAAGACTCTTTCCAGGGACATACATGACACAGTGAAACAGGGTAAGCAACAGAATACAGTGATACAGGAGAAGTTAACCAGGTAGACACCCAGAAGCTACCCAGGCTACACAGCCTTGCCATACCAAGTTCCCATCATGCTCTCTGACTCTCTTGCTCCCTCTCATGACAGCATACTCAATTGTACAAAATGAAGGCCAGCCTAGAAATACCAGTCTAGCAGTGTGGAGAGGAGAGATGGTGGTATCCTTGTCAGGGCAAGTGACAATGGCTGCTGCCTTCTTCCTTACAAATCTATTTCCTAGCCTTCCTGATTATGGTAACAACAGTTTTCAAACTGAAGTTGTGACACACATAATTATTGCTCATTAACTCCTGATGTACTCTGCATCTGGGTTCTAGTTTAGTGTAGAGTCTGACCCACATAGATTACATGGGAGCACAGGCATGCCACACAGGCTCCAGATCTCCTTTGGAGACATATGCAAAGGATCATACAGAAGACACAGAAAGAAACTGGGAGGAACTCTTCCTACCTAGTAGTTCACTTCTGCACTCTCCAGTACATTTCACAATGAATGACCCCAAGGATGAATCGATTTGATATTTATGCCAGCATTATCCTTCAGTAGTGATCTTACCTAAATATAATTTTTATCTAATGCAGGTCTGGGTAGAAACTATTAAAATATTTGGATAGCAGACACCCTTAGGGGCTGCTCCTCTATTCCTATGTTATTGTTATTCAGTCATGTCTGACTCTTCGTGATCCCATTTGGAATTTTATTGGCAAAGATACTGGAGTGATTTACCATTTCCTTCTCTTCCTCATTTTAGAAATGAGGAACCTGAGGCAAACAGGGTTAAATGACTTGCCCAGGGTCACACAACTAGGAAGTCTCTGAAGCCAAATTTGAACTCATGAAGATGAGTCTTCCTGACTCCAGGCCCACTGTTCTCTTCATTGCACCCTGTTCTATTCCCATATCCATTACCAAAAGGCATGTAAAGTTCTTTGCAAACCTTAAAGCATGATATGTATGCTCGTCATTATTTTTAGCCCTTAGCTGCTCATCTTCAACAAATAAAATGGAAAAATGGCATAGAACTGGAAATAGACAAACACCTTAATTTTCAAAAGTGAGGAGGTTGATTCAATTCAATAAAAATTTCTTAGAAGATGAAATCACAAAACTAGGAGAGAAAAAAAGACAGTTCTTACTCTCACAGAGTTTATAATCTAATAGATTATAATAGAAATAATGATATACAAATAATTATAAAGCAGATTTTAAAAATATTAACTTCAGAGGCAAAGGCAAACAAATGGCCCTGAGCGGTCAAAGAGGGAATGCTTTAAGTGAAGGAAGGTGAGTGGCACTGAGGAGGTGGCCCTTGTGCTGGGCCTTGAAGGGTGGGATAGATATCAATAAGAAGAGGCATTGGGGAAGTCTGTTCCTTGGGGACTGGTGTAGACACATGGAGGTAGGAGGGAGCAGGAGAACATAAGGGGAAACACAATAGGTCATTTAGATAGGAGCATGGAATATGTGAAAGGGAATAATCTAAAATAAGGCTAGAAAATTGGAGTCACTTGAGAAGGGTCTCAGATGCCAGTATATGTATCAAACAATAGGCAGATGAATTTAACTTTATGATGTTGTAGAAAGAACAATAGACTTATAGTTGGAAATCTGGGTTTAAATCTGGTCTCTGTCATTAGTTGTATGACTGGTAGCAAGGTACTCAATGTCTGTGAACCTCAGTAGTCTCATCTGTAAAATGGAAATAATAATACTTCTTACCTACCCTATAGTGTTATTGTGAGGCAAGTTCTTCATAAACCTCATAGACAGGTAGGTAGGTAGGTAGGTAGATAGACAGATAGATAGATAGATAGATAGATAGATAGATAGATAGATAGATCTATAGATATAGATATATGAATGTGAATTATTATTATTATCGTGATTACTTAGAGCCAGCATGGAATCATAAAAAATTAATCATACCATTCTAACCTCCTTTCATTTTTCAATACCAATTATTAGATCTGTAGATTAGGGGTTTGATATGGGCATGGTATATCTAGTTGTAAACAAGACATTTGACAGTTTACCCAGAATTAGTCCAACTTTAGGGCTGAGCTCCTACATTTCTTTCAGAAGGCATATGGCATCACTCATGGCTATAAAAACAAACAAACAAACAAAGACCAGAACAAAAACCAACCAAACTTTCCTACCCTACCCAAGCTCAAAGAGTACTATCCATAGAGTTTTTCCTTCAAGTGTATGTGGTATGATCCTTAATATAATGTCCAGGGTGGAAACTGTGCATTTTAATTAATAGTATTTAGTATTCTTGGTTTTATAATGCATTTCTAGTTTTCTCCACAGAAAATCCTTACCAAAGGATTTGTAGTACTCCTGTGGATGAAAAAAAAATGGAGAAAACAGGATTATTATTCCTGTTCTCTGGATATAACTGTGGTATTAAATACTCCAACTATACAGTTGTCTTCTCTCTTGGTGAGTAAATTTCCAGGCGAGGAGCAGAGCCATAATTAGAAATATAAATACCTAGAGCAAATTCAGTTATTGGGGAAAGGTGAACAAATTTCTGAGGTATGAGTATTCCTCTCTGTGATTGCAATAGACTGGAGAATACAGGTCATGGGACTTGAAAAGACTGAGAATTATGAAACCATCGTAGTCAAAGATGATAGGTGTTGGTGTAGGAAAAAAAAGACTGTAAACCAGCCACTAAGGTTCTTGGGAGGAGAGGGGAGAAGAAGAGTGACCTAGAGATCCATAGTTGACTAGCATGTGGTCAGAATGGAGTGAACTTTACAAAAGAAGAGAGGTGGTTGTTGAGTGATGGCTGCAGAGGCAAGGTCTGAAAGATGCAGTGAGTGGGTAGGGTAATAGCCTTGGAGTCAGGAAGATATGAGTTTAAATCTTGCCTTGGACACTTACTGACTGTATAACCCTGGACAAGTCACTGAATCCTTTTGGGCTTCAGTTTCTCTATCTGTACAATGAGGAGACTGGACTTAATGATCTCTAAGGTCTCTTCCATTGATAAATACTATTTTTATGAATTTGTGTGTCAAGGAATGTGAGAAAATGAGCAACTCTGGGACAAGGCATCTTTGAGATGCTCGTGGGGTATGCAGGTAGGCAATTGGAGCTAGTCTTATAAAAGATGGCCGTAAACATTCATAGGAATGAGAGGTTAAGTGAATTATCTAAGGTAACATAAGTCATATGGGGTAGAGCCTGAATTCAGATTTAGATCCTATAACTCCAAGTTGTTTCCACTGTACCACAATGGCGTGAGGGATGGAAGGGAGGGAAACTTTATTTTAATCAGCACCAGAAGATGGAAGAAAATATGAGGGGAAGAAATTCAGGATGAAAAAGTGTTTGTAAGAGGGAAGATAATGGAGAGTTTGTAATGAAGAAAGTTTGAGGGGAAGGCAAAGGAAAACGCAGGCTGGAGAGGGCCTGGGCAGAGCTCATTTTGAGGAAGGAGTAATGATTGGAGCATATCACCTTCTCTGTTGATTCCTTCACTGATCCTGTTCTTATTTAGGGTGTATGCTCTGGCTCAACTTCCTAGAGAGTCAACCTTGATGAGATAGGAGTCTTTGATAGGCAAAATGGCCATAGACCACTAGGCTGGTATCCTGTAAACCAGGTGAGAAAGTAGAGAAGTGCCTTCCCCTATTCTTATAGTGGTGCCTGGGCCAAAGCCCTGGCCACCTTGAATTAATTCTAGTTTTGGAAAAGAGATTCCACTAGGAATGATGACATTTTGTTGTTTCTCAGTCTTCTATCATGAAGTTTTTCTTCATATCCAACTAGTATCTCATTTTTTTCTAGTTTTAAGTACGTCTACCTTATCTGTCTTCTGTTTTTTATCTTCTACTTATTTATTTTGTTCTGTTATAAGTTGTTCTCACCAGTGTGAGAACTTGCCATGTGAAAACTCCTTCTGTGACTGCAGATTGGAAATCCATCTGAAACTTCTAACTTCATAGCATTACCAGAGTCCTGACAGGTTAAGTGACTTCTTTGCCCAACATCACCCAGCTAGTAAGTATCTGAAACAGGATTTGAACCCAGTGGTAGACCCAAGGTTGGCATCACATCTGCTATCCCATGATGTCTCTCATTTCTTGCTCACAGATGACTAAACTGAATCATGGGGAAATAGTCATGCCATAAGTTAGTAATAAGTATTAGGAGTCCTAACAGTCTGTCTGACATTCTGGCCAAAGAAATAAGTTGTCTTTCCTCATCAGCACTGGGATTTAAGAGGCCAAAGATGTGCATTTGGATCCTGGTTTTGTCACTTTCTTGCTGTGGCCTTTGGCAAATAACTTACGCCTTAGGTATTGACATTCTTATGAAAAGGTATCCTTCAGAGGATGGTGAGACCCATAACTCTATTCGTAGTTTAGCTCTATCGTCATCTGGTGGATTTTTCTGATAATGCAACACAATTCCAGGAAAGGATACTCTGACTTGCATACCTTTGTAAATCTTCATTCTGAGCTCCCTCTTCTGGACACTTTCATGAATGCTTCCTGCCATCAATTTTCTGTGGCTTGAATTATACACTATCATGTATGTGCGTGAAGAATACATTATAAACTTTGTTTCCCCTGGGAGAGGAAAAATGTGATGGAAAGAATGTTGAACTTAGATAACAAGGAAGGATTTGAGCCCTGCCACATTCACATGTTAGGTAAGGGAATTTGAACGACTCCCTTAACCTCAATGAACCTCCCGTTTCTTAGTCACTAAAAGGGAAAACTAACAGGATTACTGTGAGGAGAGCACTTTAAAAAACTTTATTGATAGAATTTGTTTTGTGAGATGCAGCATGGCAGCATGTAAATAGAGAGGTGACCTTGGAACTAGTAAGAACTGGGTTCAGAACCTGAATGTGACACATACTGGCTCTATGACCCTGGGAAAAATCTCTTAACCTCAAAGTGCTCTAGGCAATTCTCTCAGAATATACATTGCAGAGAAAGTTCCAGCATGCATTAGTAGAGAAGTGCCCTCATTTGGGAGTTTCCTATATCAATAAATCATAGGTCCAGTAGCTATCACCTTATCACTTTTATTTTTTACATCTACTTCAAATCCCACTATATCCCTCCCTTTTACTCACTCAAAGAAGAAACTCAAAACAAAGAATAAGAGAACAGGGGGAAATCCATTAAGCAAAACTAACCAATACATCAACTTTGTCCAAGAGTAGACTCAATATTTGACATCTATAGTCCCAAAGGTATGTAAAGAAGAGAAATGTATTCTTTTTTTTCAATTTATTTATTTATTTTTAGTTTTCAACATTCATTTCCACAAGATTTTGAGTTACAAAATTTCTCCCCCTCTTTCCCCTATCCCCTACCCCAAGATAGCAAGCCTACTGAATCCCCCAATCTGTTCTCTCTTATATCCTCCCCCATCCTCCTCTAACTTTTTAGTAGGGGAAGATGGATTTCTATACCCCAGTTCCTGTGTATCTTATTTCCCAGTTGCATGTAAAAAACAATTTTTTAAACATTTGTTTTTAAAACTTTGATTTCCAGATTCTTTTCCTTCTTCCCTCTTAACCCACCCCCACTGGAAGGACATGCAATTCAATATAGGTTATACATGTGTAGTTACGCAAAATGTTTCCACAGTAGTTATATTGTGAATGACTAACTATATTTCCTTCCATCCTATCCCTCCCCCCACTTATTCTATTTTCTACTTTGACCCTGTCCCTTTTCAAAAATGTTTGCTTCTAACTACCCTCTCCCCCCAACCTGCCCTCCCTTCTATCATCCACCTTCTTATCTCCTTCCCCCCTGTTTCATATAGGGTAAGATACCCAATTGAGTGTACATGTTATTCCCTCCTTAAGCTAAATTCAATGAGAACAAGGTTGACCCATTCCCTTTCACCTTCCTGCTCTTCCCCTCCATTGTAAGTTTTCTCTTGCCTCTTTTATATGAGATAATTTACCCTATTCTATCTCCCCCTTTTTCCTCCAAATATATTCCTCTCTCACCTCTCAATTTTATTTTTTATATATCATCCTTTCATATTCAACTCATACTGTGCCCTGTCTATGAATACATATAACATATATACACACTCACCTATGTATTTATACACACACACACCTTCCTATACATATATATATGTATATATACATACATACATACATACATATATATTCCCTTCAACTATCTTCATACTGAGAAAAGTCTCATAAGTTACAATTATCATTTTTATATGTAGGAATATAAATAGTTCAACTTTAATAAGTTCCTTATGATTTCTTTTCCTGTTTACCCTCTCATGCTTCTCTTGCTTCTTATATTTGAAAGTCAGATTTTCTGTTCAGCTCTGTTTTTTTCATCAAGAATGCTTGAAAGTTCTCTATTTCATTGAATAACCGTATTTTCCCCTGAAGCATTATACCCAGTTTTGCTGGATAGGTGATTCTTGGTTTTAATTCTAGCTCCTTTGACCTCCAGAATATATTCCAAGCCCTTCAATCCCTTAATGTAGAAGCTGCTAGATCTTGTGTTTCCAAAGTACTTAAATTGTTTCTTCCGGACTGCTCATACTATTTTCTCCTTGATCTGGGAACTCTGGAATTTGGCTATAATATTCCTAGGAATTTTCTTTTTGGGATCTTTTTCAAGAGGTGATAAGTGAATTCTTTCAATTTCTATTTTGCCCTCTGGTTCTAGAATATCAGGGCAATTGTCCTTGAGAATTTCTTGAAGGATGATTTCTAGGTTCTTTTTTTGATCGTGGCTTTCAGGGAGTCCAATAATTTTAAAATTATCTCTCCTTGATCTGTTTTCCAGGTCAATGGTTTTTCCAGTGAGATATTTCAAATTGCTTTCTATTTTTTCATTTGTTTGGATCTGTTTTATAGTATCTTGATTTCTTATAAAGTCATTAGCTTTCATTTGCTCTAATCTAATTTTGAAGGAATTATTTTCTTCAGTGAGCTTTTGAAATTCCTTTTCCATTTGGCCAATTTGATTTTTTAAGGCATTCTTCTCCTCATCGGCTTTTTGGGCTTCTTTTGCCATTTGACAGTCTATTTTTTAAGGTGTTATTTTCTTCACTCAGGCTGTTGACTCACTTTTCATGATTTTCTTGCATCATTCTCATTTCTCTTTCCAATTTTTCCTCCAATTCTATTACTTGATTTTCAAAATCCTTATTGAGCACCTCCATGGCCTGTGACCAATTCATATTTTTCTTGGAAGCTTTTGATGCAGGAGTTTTGACTTTGTTGTCTTCTTCTGGTTCCATGTTTTGATCTTTTTTGTCTCTTAAGAAAAGATTCTATGCTCTGATTTGCTTCCTCTGTTTGCTCATCTTGTCAGCCAATTACTTGAGTTTTGAGCTCTTTGCCATGGTAGAACTCTGCTTCCAGAATGGAGAGAGCTGTGTCCCAAATTGCTGGGATTTTTGCAATTGTTGTCAGAGCTTTGAGGAGGCTGCCCTCTATACAGCCACCACAAGCTCTGGCATACTGGCATTCCTTATCCCACGACCAACACCCACGACTGTGACCTAGATCCAAGCAGGTCAAAGCAAGAGTGATTACCCTCTGAATGATTGCTTGGTTCCCCTGTGATCTGCAGGCCAGGAGCTCCAGAAGCAGCCATGTGGAAGTAGCTGCAGCCTCCCTGCAGCCACTACATCTCATCCTCTGGGGCAGGAGCCAGACTAAGCTTTTCTCTCACCCAGTTCGAACAGAGTTCTCTATTGACCTTTTACTTTCTCTTTGGCATTTATGGATTGAGAAGTCTGGAAAGTTGCAGGTGATTCACTCTCCTGAAGTCTGCTCCCACCAATCTGGGCCTCGAGACTGGGCCAGCGCAGTTCACAAGGGCCTGCACTCGGCTCCTAGCCTGGTGCTATAAACCCTTCCTGTCGGCCTGCCAGGCTGCCTTCAGTGGGAGATTTGTTCTCTCTATCACATTGTGGGTTCTGTGGTTCTAAAATTTGTTTAGAGTCATTTTTTTTACAGATATTGGAGATGGTTGGAGCGGGAGTTCAAGCAAAATCCTGCTTTTACTCTGCCATCTTGGCTCTGCCCCCCAAGAAATGTATTCTTATATTTCTTTTTGGGGGCCAAGCTTGATCATTATAACAATACTATGTCCAGTTTCGATCAACCAACCAACCCATCAAAAAACATTTTATTAAGTACATACAATGTACCAGGCACTGTATATGATGAGAATGCAAAAAAGTGAAACAAACCTTGGCCTCAGTGTGCTTATGATTATAATGGGGAAGACAGATCATAGGTGCCTATATATAGAATATATACAAAATTAATAAAAGGTAGTTTTGGGAGGCAAAGCACTAGAAGCTGTGGCAATCAGAAGGTGGTGCTTTAGCTGAGTCTTAAAGGTAACCAGGGCTTCCAAGAAGCAATGACAAAGGAGCACATTACAGACCTGATAGTGCCTAGACATGGAGACAGGAATTGGAACTGGGCGAAGAGCAAGTAAGCAAGTATATCTAGATCCTATAGTAGAGGCAAGTGGTGCATTAGAGGACTGGAAAGATAGGGAAGGGTTGGGTTGTGAAGAGATTTCAATGTCAGAGGAGTTTATATCTGATCCTAGAGGTAATTAGGAACCACTGGAGTTCATTGAATAAGGCTGTGGGCAGGTTAATATGGTCAGACCTACACTACAGCAAGAGGTGATGAGGGCCTGGGAGGATAGTGATACCCCCAGTAGTAATAGGAAAGGAAGAGGGAAAGGTTTGGGAGGAAAGATAATCTCTGTTTTGGACACGTTGAGTTTGAAATGCCTTTTGGAGGTCTAGTTAGAGATGTCTAAAAAGGCAATGAGTGATATGTCTGGAGCTCAGAAGAGACTGAAGCTGGATATGGAGATAAGGTAATCAGTTGTATTGAGAAGTTAGCTAATTCCATGGGAACTCATGAGATCACCAAAGGAAAGTATGAGAGGGTCTAGGATAGAGTCCTAAGTGTATAACTGTAAGAGAGGGGAAATTTGATTTCCTTCTCCACCACACTAGTTGAGAAAATCACAGAAAGCAAAGAGTAAATAAGAAATGACATGTCAATAAGGTGGTAATACCCAGTGATCTCTTTATGAAGTATGAACACCTTTCTCTGAATTAAAGGCAGCAAACCTATTAAACAAGCAAAATTTGAACATACCTTTTTAGGACTTTAAATTGTTAATCTCTGAAGGATTTCATCAGTTTGAGTGAGTCCAAACTAAAAGTTAGAAGCGGAAGAGAAAATTAGTCTTTGAAAGGGAATCGCTCTTGGGATTTTAGAAAAATTGGATAAGCCCATGTACTGAATTTAGGGGGAAACATCTGCTCCCTAGAAGAGTGGCCAAACAAAACTACTGGGTTGTGTAGAGACAGACCTTCAGGCTGTATTCTATTCTCCTTGCTGGCAATAACTAAACTTGACTGATTTGGAGATTTCCTGCCCAAGCAGAATATTCTGATGAGATTAACTACTGAGAAACCATAACAAATCTGAACTTTGGCAATTCCTGAGAGGCCAAAGTTAAGACACTCCAAAGTCAAAGTTAATACATTCTGTCCCAAATCACCAGACATCTTGTCCCTATTACTCATCCTCCCAAATAGAGAAAGCAATCTAGCAGCCTCGCCTTTATAGACCAGTTGAACTTTCTTTTGCCCTGTAATGTCACCCTAAGGCTGTATAAAACCCTAAATAAGTGTGTATTTCCCTTTGTTGAAGCTGTTACTATCTCCCTGACTACTGCCCATTCTGTGATGCTAATTAAACTTTTTTATCTTCTGTTCTTGCCTCCTGATTTATTGGCTTCCAGTCAAACTGACTAAGGTGGGAGGAATTATCTCTTTTAAGGCCCCTGGGTACAGGAATTCTCCAATAGTGAAAGAGGGAATTTTTTTCTCCTGTTGCTCAGGGTACGCAACTGAGGTACATTTGAGTGAGATTCAACAGAAACAGGGAATTTTCTCTCCATAAAAAGTAGGAACAGGGAAGCACATGAATGAGGAAAACCCAAGTGCTTGGGGGCAATTCACATCTCCAGAACTACACACTTCTGTTGCATCTTTTATCTTCCTCTCTCAGGAATTATACATACAAGTGCCTTAATGAATGAGTTGACCAGATGTTTCCACTGCTAGACTGAGTTGATCCAAGTAGTGTGGGACTGATGACTCTCACTGGACATTGCCCAGTCAAATTTGTATACCTGCTGGGGGATATAACTAATTTTTCCCTTCCAAGCTGTTCCTTTGCTTTGGTCAGTAACCAAATTCTCATCTTCTTTTTGTGATCTAGTTAATTACATTTTTTTTTTTACCATAATCACAGAACAATTCTGCTGTCTACACTTCTCCAGATAGGTACCTTAACATTCTCTAGTTCTTCAAATCTTCCTATACAAATAGTTCTGCTCTCCATTCCCTCCTGAATTCAATGGCCTAATCTGCTTAAACCTAAATGAATGAATGAATGAATGAATGAATGAATGAATGAATGAATGAATACATAAAATAATAAAATATAATTAAAATAACCAAGTCTCCCTAAACCTAAAAATAGCAGCATCACTCTTACTTCAGGGTTAATGAGCTGCTAACCATAAAAATGAGGAGCCTAATTTCCCCTAAACCACAATGACTACATACAAGACAGGTAACAGTGAAGGTCATTAGTGCCTGTGAATCCTAAGCAAGCTATTGCTCTACCTATATTTCTGTCAAATTAATGAGGGAAATTCTTCATACCTCCTAAAGGAGTAATAAAGTACAAATAGTTCTTTGTTGTAATTCAGTTATGTGGGGTTCTACATGACCCCGTTTGGGGTTTTCTTGGCAAAGATACTGGAGTGGTTTGCCTTTTTCTTCCCCAGCTCATTTTTATAGATGAGGAAACTGAGACAAACAGGGTTAAGTGACTTGCATACAGTTAGCAAGTGTCTGAGGATGAGTTTGAACCCAGGATTTCCTGACTCTGGAGCAGGTGCCCTATAACCACTCATTTTCTCAGTTACTTGGGGAACTTAGTTAAGATACATTTAAGTGGAATTCAACAGAAACGGGTAATTATCTATCCATAGCAGTAGGTGGCACCAGACAGAAATAAATGTGCCTATACTAGAGAAGGACCCTGATTTAGTGTTTCTTTCAATGTTGACTGAATAGACAGAATTAATAATCAATAGGAAAACAAAAGGAAATAAACTTTGGGTTGTTTTCCCAATAACGATAGTAGTTTTGTCCAGATAAATCAACTAGTCTCTCTTGTGCTTAAATACAGTTTTTTTAAGACAGGAATTTTGTAAGATTGGGAAAAAAGGTAAAGTACGTGGCCATAGAATGGGTTAGTCACTAATACAGGACCAGAGACTTTGCTGGGACTCCACCCACCCTTCCAGGGGTTGATAATACATTGAAATGAGACTTCATACCAAAATGCTCTGGAAATTGCTGGGGTGAGGGGTGGGGTGGGGGGAGAGATGAATAATTTAAACATGTCTTACCCTTCTATGCACCTAGCACCAGGACTACAGAAACCCTTGCCTCCATGGTCAGGCTACCTATTGGTGATACCCTGTTGCCCTTCCAAATTTTAATCAGAAATGGTTAATTAAATTAATATTGCTTATGCTTTTGTAAGGAGAATCCCTTTGATTCTGAGTTGAAGGATCCCTGGAGCATATGGGTATTCAGGGAAGACTAGCATCTCTGGTGTGAGGACTTGCTTAACACTTTTCAGGACTGCTTATCCACCTGTGGTGTCTGCCTGCCACCCAAATCTTACCTGTGGCTCCAAGATGCTGTAGTATGTGCAAGGACACAACACAGTAAAACCATCTCATTAAAGAACTAAACCTGGTTGAGGGTAACTGACAACCTCAAACCTATTGTGAGATAAGGGAATGTCTACTCCAAGCAGGTGAAGACTTCCCTAGTGGAATGGGTAGATGAGAACAATTTGTTCCAATGACCGTGAAGGCAACTGAAGCAGGTGCTGTGGAGCACTTAGACCTTGGTCAGACATCAAAGATACCAAGGTCACCCACAGCATCCAGGACCGTTGTCAATCATCTTGACATTTGTCTTGCCACTGGATGTCAATGACTCTGGAAGAAAGAGTGAGACTGACAACTTTGTGCAACTGTACCTCACTTAAATCCAATTCACATGCAAGTCAAGACATCACCCCCTGATGTCACTGGTCCTCTTCAAAAGCAAAAGATGAATAGCAACAGCAGTAGGATCCCTAGGCTGAGATGATGACATGGCCTTTGGAAATAAGAATGATGATAATAAGGTCAGGGAATTAAGTTGGTTACAGATTTGGGGTAAAGGGCAGTTTCTACTACCTGATATTGTTTCCCTCAATAATTGAGATTTCTAAGTGTGGGGCATGGTAGAAAAAGAGAATGTGAGGAAATGTCAATAAAGGCAATAAAATACAAATCAGTTATAAGAGAGCGTTCAGATCTGATTCTTCACATGGTTTAACTCCATGAAGGACAGAGAAAGAATAAAGGAGGAAAAAATGAGTATATAGGCCATGAATCAGAAAATAAAATTCACAATAGATGAGAAGGGGAGATATATATATATATATATATATATATATATATATATATATATATATATAAGAAAGAAAACACAGGAAAATATAAAAAGCATGGTAAAAGCTGGTGTACACAAAAAGCACATCGAAGAAGTAAAGACATACAGATTCAAAATGTGAGACTGGAACAAAATCTGCTATGCATCATGTAATATAAAAGGAGCAGCAGAATGAAGTCAGTGGAATGCACCAACGATGATAGCTGGAGAATGGAGTGAAAGCCTTGGAGAAGCACCAAAGGTGATGGGTGTGGTAGTGACTGAGCTCGGGTTTCTGGGGACACAGTCCTAAGCCTAGGGGAGAAGTGGGTTTTTTTTTTTTCCAGGTGTGAAAAGCATTTCACTATTTTATCAGACTCTAAAAGAACTACCTGAAACAGATGAGCCCGTTTGGATCTTGGGTAAGCAGTATGACCTTCAAGTAGAAAAGTCAAAGCTGTTGTCTGAGCTACTTAGCTCTGGTTTACATCCCAAAGAAAATTTTCAATAGGGTGAACAGGTCCATCATCAGATACTGGCTGGGGATGCATGTTTCACTGTGGATAAATGATACTTGCCCAGGCCCTCATCTGAGCACTTGGGATAGGATTGATGTAGGGAGGAGCACTAAGAATAGCCTGAAGAATGTCATTGAATCTTATAGTCCTTCTTAGACTGAAAAGAAACCACTGTTAGTGTGTCCATTAAATGACAAATAGGCAAAGGAGAAGGAAAATCAACTGTGAGTGGTTTGCAGCAAATACAGTTGCACAGATGTTTAAAAAAAAGGTTGCTTTATTTAACAAATGGAATTCCTTGATTGTTTATATTTTGATGGATAACATAGTGGTCATCAAAGATATCAAATAAATGCAACACATGTGCCCCTCCAACCTGACCCATGACAGTTCCCCCAGTCCCTAGAACGACCTTGGCTGGAGTAGAAATTGTCCTGGCCTTAGATCTGATTGGAAGTTCCTTCTGCGTATTGTGCCCCTTTGCTTGAACATAAACTAAATTGATCCAATCTATGTTAATGCATTTAAAGTGATTTAGGATGCCAAAGTCTTTAGGTGCAGTAGGAGGAAAGCCAAATAGCACCTGTTATTTCATAGGATTTTTAGGAGGCGAGATCATCTCCCTGGATCTTCATATAACACAGACTTTTGTTGACTCTGAGGAGAATGAAACAGTGGATGACCAGAATTTCTATTGCTGGAAATTCCCCCACCCTCACCCTCCCAATCAAATGAAGATCCTGGATTGGACCCTTCAGTGGCATTGGTATTCTTTTGCAAAGAAAAAGATTTTGACAATTAGTGTGGGCTCATCCAAAAGGAGATATTAAAGCCACATAGTTTATAGGTGTTTAGAAGCATCCAGCCCACTGGCCTCCATTCATGCCTCCAACCATACCAGAAGTGACAACTACAGGTGCAGAGCTCATTGAATCCACTAATAAACTATTTGAACTGGAAGAAGACTTGGAGATCTTGAGTATGTGAAGTAGTACCATGTAGCCTGTATCTACCACTCAGCACCACCTTGCAGACAACTTTTCTAGCCACAGTGCCTGAATCACCAACAGCACAGACCTCAATTTCAGTCCAAAGTGAACCAGTTACCATTTTCTCATGAGCTCCATGACAGAGAGGCAGAGATAGAGGTACAGAGAGAGAGAGAGACAGAAGAGAGACAGACAGAGAGAATCCTATTGCCATATGGTAATCAAGCAAGACTACAAGGCACCTTGGTCTTATTTTATAGACAGTGAATCTAAAATAATGGTCTTGCTCTCCAGAGGGCACCTCTGGTCTTGTTTAAGAAGCAGTTAGTGGAATGTGGTTACTCTCTCTCTCTGTCTCTCTCTCTCTCTCTCTCTGTCTCTCTCTCTCTCTCTCTCTGTCTCTCTCTCTCTCTCGTGTAACATGACTCTTTACAAAGAGACAATTCTAGTTTCTGCTTTAGGGTTGCATCTTGGGAAACAATTCTTTCTTTATAAAATTTAATTGTCTGGATCAGGGAAAACAAAAGTCTTGTTAAATTATTTTAATAGACATTTTGAGTAATGATCGTTTTAACATTTCTATCGAGCAAATTATGGAAAACGGACACTTCTTACAACCCCCTTCTTGCTTGGGAGAAGCTGCCTCGCTGCTTATGCCACCAGCACAGTTGCATATGATACATTTGACCCTGACCTCGAGCTGAATCAGGATCTTTTGCCTTCCTGATTTGGTTCAAGAAACAAAAAGTCAAAGAGTGGTTTGTGCTTTAAAAAAAAAAAAGAGCAAAAGTGAAATTCAAAAAAATTTGAAATTCATGATATCAATAGAGATAAACAAGGAATCTATAAAGAAAACATAGAAAATTATCCAATATGAATACTAAGTATACATGGAACAAATGACATAATATCTAAATTTGTGAAGTAAAAATTAATTAAATTGCAAATAGTTAAATATAGTAACAATATTGATAGGAAACTTTAATAATCCTCTCTCAGAGCTGGATAGGTTTAATGAAAAGGTAAACAAGGGGAAAAATAAACTATTGGAGAATTTAGAGCTGATATAATTATGATTTCTTCTGATTATGAAAAATAATGTAAGTATGAGCATCGATATATGAGTATTTATATATTTATACATACATATTGACATGTATATGTACACACACACGTATATGTGCCCACACATACATGTATTGCCCTAGAGTAACATACAACATTGTCTATACAAAGAAAAATTATAAATAAATGTAAAAAGGAAGAAATAAAGTAAAAATAGTTGTTAACACAGACAATACAACCAAAATGTGTAGACCTAAATAAAGACTTAATGACGCTAAATAAGCAATAACTATATGAAGAGAATGGTAAAAATGAAATGACATACTAAAATTTCTAGGATGCCACTAAGACAGTCCTCAGAAGAAAAATTACATCTCTGAGAACATACTGAAAATTGAAAAAGATGACAGGTATATTAAGTATGCTCTTTTAAAAATTGAAAAATAAACAAGTAATCCCAAAATCAACACAAAGGAGAAATATTTGAAAGTCAGAGAAAATATAGAAAATTTTGAAAATAAGACTACAAAAAAGATAAACACTAAAAGCTGGTCCTTTAAAAAGCTTAACAAAATTAGTAAATCATTAGTTAACTATTTGTAAAGGAGAAGAAAATCAAATTAACAAAATAAAAACATGAACAAGGTAAAATCCCAACAGGGAAGAAATAAAAATAATTCTAGCATAGAGATAGGTGAAGGCAAAATTAAGAATTTAGAGGAGAGAGCTACCTATAAAAATATAAAATACCAAAACCAACTGAACAATAGACATCTTTAACAATGTAACTTTGGAAAAAGAAATAGAATTATGTGTATTTTACTACAAAAGGAAAAGAAAAACCCCACTGCAGATGTGTGTGTACACACACACACGCACACACACACACACGCACACACACACACCTGTATATATGAATTTTATAAGATTTTATGATTCTTAAAGAATAATTAATAATAATTGAAACTAATACCTTAATTAATACATTAAATAACTGCCACAAAAATCATTCTCAAAAATTGAGAAAGAAAAACTTCCAAACTTCTTTTACAAAATTGTTATTAATATCTAAACTAAGCAAAGAAAGAATATTAGTTCACCAAATTTAAATATAATCCTGCCCAAAAGATTATAGCAATATATTTAAAATTTACTTTTATGAGCAAGTTGGATTTATGCCAATGAAGCAAGAGGCTTAGCCTTAGGAAAACAATTAGCATAATCATATTTTTTAAAGTGTCCAAAACCATGTGACTATTTCAATAATTACAGAAAAAGTCTTTGACCCATGTGACCTTGGGCAAGTCACTTAGCCCCAGTTGCCCCTCCAAAAAAAAGGGGAAAAAAAGTCTTTGAAAAGGTACATTACTCATTTATGCTAAAAAACCTCTACAAAGCATAGGCTAAAAGATCCTTGTTTAATATGATAAAAGTATATCTGTAAAATTAAAAGCTAATATAATATGCAATAGGAAAACACTAGAAGCTTTCCTTAAAAATACAGGAGAAAGGGGTGGCTAGGTGGTGCAGTCCATAGGGCACTGGCCCTGGAGTCAGGAGGACCTATGTTCAAATTCGGCCTCAGACATTCAACACATTTACTAGTCGTGTGACCTTGGGCAAATCACTGAACCCCAACTGCCCTGCCTTCTCACCTCCAAAAAAGCAACAAATTTAAAAAATAAGAAATACAGGAGAAAAGCAAGGATGCTTCCTTTCCCTGTTGTAATTTGACGTAGTTCTAAAAATGCTAGCAAAAGCAATAAAGCGAGACAAAGGAAGTGAAAGCATAAAGATTAGGGTAAGGGAGGCAAAACCCTCTCTCTTTACTGATGATATAAAAGTTTGCTTAGAAAATCCTAGAGAATCAGTAATGAAACCAATTTAAACAAGTAATTTGATCAACAAAATAATAGAACATTCACACAAAAATAAACTACAAAGTCATTGACATTTCTGTATGGAAATAGCAAAATCCAGGAGAAACTCATAGAAAGGTAAGTGCCCTTCAAAATAACTATACGATGCAGAGAGGGAAAATGACAAACGTTGGAAGGGATGTGGGAAAACTGGGATACGAAGGTCCTATTGATGGAGCTGGGAACCAACGTAACCCTTCTGGAGAGCCATTTGGAACTACACCCAAAGGGCAAACTCTTCAAATATACCTTTTGACTCAGCAATACCGCTACTAGATCTGTATCCCAAAGGGATTAAAAAGCAAAAGGAAGGATCTATGTATACACGAAACCACAGCAACTCTTTTTGCAAAGAATTGGAAATTGAAAGGACGCTCATCATTCGAGGAATGGCTAAACAAGTTGTGGTATATGATCATGAGGGAATACTATAGTGCTGTGTAAGAAATGATGAGCAGGATGCTCTCAGAAAAACCTGGAAAAACTTCCACAAACTGATGCAAAGTGAAATGAGAAGAACCATCGATGCACAGAACATTGCACACAGAAATAGCAATGTTGTGTAATGATCAACTGTGAATGACTTTAACTATTCTCAGCAATATGGTGGTCCAAGATGATTCCGAAGGACTTATGAAACAAAATGCTCTCTACCTCCGGAAAAAGAACTGATGGAGTCTAAATGCAGATTGAAGCATACTATTTTTTACTTTTGTGTGTGTGTATGTGTTTTCTATTTTCTTTCATAATGTGACTATTATGGAAATATGTTTTGCATGCCTGCACATATGTAACCTATCTCCAATTGCTTGACATCTCAGGAAGAGGGAAAAGGAAGGAGGAAAGAACAACATTTGAAAGTCAAATTTTTAGAAAATTAATGTTAAGAATTGGTTTTGCATGTAATTGGAAAAAATAAAAGATTAAAAAAAAGATTCTGCAGGCTAAACTTCAGCAATATGTGAACCTTGAATTATTAGAAGACCAGACTGATTTTCCAAGAGGCAGAGGAACTAGAGATCAAATTACCAACATTAACTGGGTTATGGAGAAAACAAGGGAGTTCCAGGAAATCATCTACTTCTGCTTCATTGACTACACTAAAGCCTTTGTGTGGATCACAACAAAACGTGACAAGTCCTTAAAGAGATGGGAATACTAGTTCATCTCACTTGTCTCCTGAGGAGCTTGTATGCAGGCCGAGAAGCAATAATTAGAACTGAACGTGGAACAGCTAATTGGTTCGAGGTTAGAAAAGGAGTGTGATAAGGCTGTCTATTGTCATCTTATTTATTTAAATTGTATGCAGAGTATATCATGCAAAATGCCAGGTTGGATGAATCAGAAACCAGAATTAAGGTTGCCAAGAGAAACATCAACAATACCAGATATACAGATGATAGCCACTTTGATGGCAGAAAGTGAAAAGAAATTAAGAAGTCTCTTGATGAGGGTGAAAGAGGAGAGTATAGAAGCTGGTTTGAAACTTAACATAAAAAGAAAAAACAAAAAACCTAAGATCTTGGTAACTGGTCCCATTACTTCCTAGTAAAAATAAAGGGAGAAGAAATTAAAACAGTGTCAGATTTTATATTCTTGGACTCAAAGATTATTGCAGGCAGTGACTGCAGCCAGGAAATGAAAAGATATATATTATTTTAAAATTAATAAAATAAATTAAAAGATATATAAAAATATAAAATTAAAAACTCCTTGGAAGGCAAACTATGGCAAATCTGAACAGTATACTAAAAAGAAGAGAAATCACCTTGTTGACAAAGGTTCATATAGTCAAAGATCTGGTTTTTATAGTAGCAATGTTTGGCTGTGAGAGTTGGACTATAAGGAAAGCTGAGCGCTCCAGAATTAATGCTTTTGAATTGTGGTGCTGGGGAAGACTTCTGACAGTCCCTTGTTCAGGAAAGAGGCCAAATCACTCAATACTCAAAAGAAATTGACTCAGACTCTTCCCTGAAAGGTCAGATACTGAAGCTGAAGCTTAAATACTTTGGCCACATAATAAAAAAGACAGGACTCATTGGGACAGACCCTGATGTTGGGGAATTGAAGGCAAGAGGAAAAGGCTGTGACAGAAGATGAGATGCATAGATACTGTCATGAAAGCAGCAAGCATGAGCCTGGACAGACTTCGGGAGACAGTGGAAGACAGAAGTGCCTGGTGTGCTTTGGTCCATGGGGTTGGGAAGAGCCAGACAGAACTTCGTGACTAAACAACAATACAGACGATCTCTAAGGTTCTTTCCAACTCTAAATCTAAATCTCAGCTGCAGCCCATTCCTCTCGCTTTTTTGGTTTCCCTCTCTGGAAAGAGAAGAGGACTGCCCTGATCAGGGCTTTGCTGGCAAATGTTGCAAGTATCTGGGGGTGGGAAGAAGTTGTTAATACTTTCTTAAGTCAAGATAATCAACAAAACAATAAATCGAGCCCTGATTTTTAGCTCTAAAGTTTGTTTAGAGTCATATTTTGTAGGTATTTGGGGTGGTTATGGGGGGAACTCATGGGGTTTTCCTGCTTCTACACTGCCATCTTGGGTACCCACCCCCAGCCCTGATTTTTATTGGCAATTTTGGAAGTGTAAATGTTCATATTGAAAATTTATCAATTAACCCTCCCCAGCTGGTTGAAAATGGCTCTGAAAGAGCCTTGGCCTTGCCTCACTTTTTGGAGACGTTTGAAGATAAAAGCAGAGGAGAAAGTTCAAGTTGAATGGTTACTCACAAGCATTTGACATCTAACCATTTGGGCTTTTGTGATTTCTTAAACTTTGAAGCACAGCTTAGATAAATTACTAATATATATCATGAATATTAGCAAAATTTCAGTTGTGGTCTCTTATTTCAAGTATTGTTGTTATTCAGTTGAATCTGACTCTTTGTGATCTCATGGACTACAGCACACCACACCCCTCTGTCCTCCACAATCTCCATATGTCTAAGTTTATGTTTGTTGTTTCCATGATACTATCTGTCCACCCCCTCCTCCGCCATCCCCTTTTCCTTTCTCTTTCAATCTTTCCCAATATCAGGTTCTTTTCCATTGAGTCTTGTCTTCTCATTATGTGGCCAGACTGTTTAAGCTTCAGCTTCAGTATTTGACTTTCCGGTGAATAGCCTGAATTAATTTCTTTATGTATTGACTGATTTGACCTTCTTGCTATCTAAAGGATTTTCAAAAGTCTTCTCTAGCACCACAATTAAAAAGTGTTGATTCTGCAGCACTCAGCTTTCCTTATAGTCTACCTCTCACACCCATACACTGCTACTGGAAAAAGCATAGTTTTGACTATATGGACCTTTGTCAACAAGGTGATGTCTCTTCTTTTTAGTAAACTGTCCTGATTTGCCATAGCTTTCCTTCCAAGGAGTAAGCATCTCCTAATTTCATGGCTGCAGTCACTATCTGCAATGATCTTTGAGCCGAAGAATATAAAATCTGACACTGCTTCCAATTCTTCTTGCTCTATTTTACTAGGAAATGATGGGAGCAATTACCAAGATCTTAGTTGTGTTGCTGGTTTTTTAATGTTTTTGTTGGTTTTTTGATGTTAAGCTTCAAGCCAGCTGTTACACTTTATACTCTGCTGTTTCACCATCATTAAGAGGTTTCTTAATTCCTTTTATTTTCTGCCGTCAAAGTGGCTATCATCTGTATATCTGGTATTGTTGATATTTCTCCTGGCAACCTTAATTCTGGCTTTTGATTCATCCAGCCTGGCATTTTGCATGATGTACTCTGCATATAATTTAAATAAATAAAGTGACATCAGACAGCCTTGTCATACTCCTTTCTAATCTTAAACCAATTAACCATTCAATGTTCAGTTCTAGCTATTACTTCTCGGCCTGCATACAAGTTCTTCAGGAGACAAGTGAGATGAACTGATACTCCCCTCTCTTTAAGGACTTGCTACATTTTATTGTGGTCCACACAATCAAAGGCTTTAATGGAATTCCCCTGCTTTCTTTCATAATCCCAGTTAATGTTGGTAATTTGACCTCTGGTTCCTTTGCCTCTTGGAAAACCAACCTGGTTTTCTAGTAATTCTGGGTTCACATACTGCTCAAGCCTAGTCTATAGACTCTTAAATATAGCCTTGCTGGTATATGAAATGAGCACAGTTGTCTAGTAATTTGAACATTCCTTGTTATCGCCCTTCTTTAGGATTTGGACATAAACTGATCTTTTCCAATTCAGTGGCTACTGTTATGTTTTCCAAATTTGCTGGCATATTGAGTACAGGACTTTAACACCATCATCTTTTAGGATTTAAAGTAGCTCAGCTGGAATTCCATCAGTTCTACTTCCCTTATTGTTGGCAATGCTTCCTAAGGTCCATTTCACTTCATTCTCTAGGATGTCTGTCTCTAGATCAGTAGCCTCACCACTGTGATTATTGGTGATGTGAAGATTTTTCTTGACCAGTTCTTCTGTGAATTTTTGGCATCTCTCCTTAATCTCTTCTACTTCTGTTAAATCCCTACCATTTTTGTCTTTTATCACACCCATTTTTGCATGAAACTTTCCCTTGATATCTCTAATTTTCTTGAAGAGATCTGTTGTCTTTCCCATTCTATTATTTTCTTCAGTTTCTTTGCATTGTTCGTTTAAGAAAAACTTCTTTTTCTTGTTATTCTCTGGAATTCTGCATTCAGTTGGATGTATCTTTCTCCTTTTACTTTTCACCTTCTCCCTTACTTTTCTCTTTCCTTAGCTATTTCTCAGAGCTTTTCACTAAAAACTGTCTTAGGTAGTCCCTGTATGGCGCAGCTCATTTTATCTTTGAGCTACACAAGCCCCTCTCCCATGACAAGGCAGTAATGGGGTAGGAGAGGAAGGAATGGAGGGGGAGAGTTATTGTAAGTACCCTAAACCATTTTCTTCAGCACCTCGGACAAACCAGGAACCTAAGTTAGCCCTGAATAGCTCTTTGTGCCTGTTTTGCCTGGTGAAATTAATTACTGTTATTTTAATCTTTCCTTTGATGATTGTCTCTTCAATTTCAATAGCATTATAAACATAAACATGTAAGCATAATCTTTCCTTGATAATCATGTGACGTTGTGGCTTGTTTTTTAACAAAAGTTATAATACTGGCCATTGAGATCTGACTCGAGCAATTATATGTCTATGAAAGAATCATACTAATACCCTGCCTTTCTCCTCCTGCCCAATTATGGGATCTGTAGGGCATTGGCCCAAATAACAATTTATATACCTTTATAAAGAATACCTGATAGTCTACAAGCTTGACCTTTAATTAACTAAGAGGGAAATGAGGGAGTAGGAGAATAGTCACTGCACTAATAGGTAATAAATAGTAAATGGTGAGTCCAAGGCAGGTCCATGGCTCTTAAGCCAATGGCCCCACCTAGTTCTCTTTCTCTCCCTCCCTCTCTCTCTTTGTCTCTGTCTCTATCTCTCTTTCTCTGTCTGTCTCTGTTTCTCTCTCTTCCCAGCCCTCGCCTCTTTCTTTTCTTCTCTCTCCAGGCTCCTAGACATTAAGGAACAGCCACACTTCAGGTCAGCAGGGTATACATACAGATGAAAAAGCAATGGGAAGAGGACCCCTCCCCCAGAATTTATACATTTCAAACTTCCCAATGACTATGGATGAACAGGTGTTGGAGAGGTCCTCTCTATCTTCATTTTTTGAGACACAAGTAAAGGAGTTGTCTTTGCAAGGATGAAATTCACAGAGAATTTCAAACCCATTATCTTCTCTTCCATAGCAAATGCATTAAGATGTTCCCTAGAGTACCAGCCTCATCTAATCTTTTGCCTTCCAAATTTGCTGGTGGTGGGAAAAAGAAATTCCAGAATGAGAGGAAATATGTGCAGACCAGCCTCATCATGAGATGAAGATTTCTGTAGCATGGCATTGATTTATAATCCCCACCACAGATTTGCATGATGGGTTTTACAAAGCTCCTTTCAAAAAAATCTCTCCCCGTAGGATATTTGTTCAGACAACGCTCCCAACTCCTATGTCTTCATATCACTTTCACAAACTATCTTGAATGCTCTACCAGTTATACTTCATGCCATATCAAGGCACAGTCCTGAACTCTGTGGTGGACCACACTATTTCTATCCAGTGTGCCTCAATGATGAGACCTCTCATCCTGGATATGCCTTACCCTCAGCCAGCTGGGCCACACTTCTCTCGGTACAAAAGATATGTTTACATCTACAGCTGCACCTACGTAAAACATGCCTTTCTTTTCTTCCAGTATTTCAGTTGAGGAGAACAGTGGCCAGGAATCAGATAGTGACAGAAACTCCCACAGATTATGCATTTTATTCCTTCCAGGACAAGTAACAGTGGCTGGGCTCTGGTCTGGGACAAGAACATCTCTGCTCTTTTGGCCACCATTATCCCACAGCACTTGTGGAACTTGAGATTACATAGTCACCTTGCCTTACATTCAGGAATATCAGGTTGTTGTTGGGTTTTTTTCTTTCACAAAGAAAACAACTTTTAAAGCCACACCAGCTTCTCCCCACCTCATGAATACAGTAAGTAACTGTACTGTCATGTATTCATATGAGAAAATTGTTGTAGGGGATTAGGATTTATTCCATGGGCTATTTTTAAAAATCTTTTAAAGGAAAAGAAATAAAGAATTAAAGTTCAAGAATCAGGGTGGCTAGGTGGCACAGTGAATAGAGCACTGGCCCTGGAGTCAGGAGAATCTGAATTCAAATCTGGCCTCAGGCACTTAACATTTACTAGCTGTGTGACCTTGGTAAGTCACTTAACCCCAATTGCCAGGCCTTCCCCCCTCCAAAAAAGCAAACAAAAAAAAAGATCAACATCTATTGTAGAAGATGAGGAAGCAGAAATCTGAATTTAATAAAAATGAAGCCAAAGAACTTGATAAAAGCCTCCAAATTAAATCAATATGTATTTTGACATTCAGTGATATCAGTACAAAATTGGGCATAGTGTTATTTCTCCTGATTAGAATGTGAGCCGGCAATATCTTATTTTCCATTTATATCCTAGCATTTAACATAAACCTTGGCACAGAGAAAAAATGCTTTTCCATTCTGTTCCATAGAGGAAGTCAGCAAAAAATTAGTTGGAAACTATAGATTAGGAGTTTCACTAAAAAATGATAGAGGGGGGAAAAAAAAGAAATGATAGAGGGGCAGCTAGGTGGTACAGTGAATAGAGCACCAGTCCTAGAGTCAGGAGGACCTGAGTTCAAATTTGGCCTCAGATATTTGACACTTACTTTGTTGTGTAACCTTGGGCAAGTCACTTAACCCCAATTGCTTTGCCTTCCCCCATCAAAAAAAAATGATAGATTAGAGGTTTATAGATTGTGAAGAAGCTGCTCATTTATACCATGAATATTTTCTTTGGGGAAAAAAGAAGAGATGTTGGGTATGGTGAACACCAAATAACATGAAAAATAAAACTTGTTATATTTTGACATATGGGAAATGTGTTCTTTATGTTGGAATCATTTCCTTGTGTATAGTCAATCAGTTTGCCAGAACAAAGATTAAAATTAATTTTAAAAAGCCCCAGAAGAATAAAAATGAGAAAATGATATGGCACGTGATCTATCCAACTCTTGACTGATTATGCCTTTATGTACCTCCATTTCCTATCTGTAAAATGATGGAATTGCAGTAATTAACCTCCAAAGGCCCTTTCTATCTATGATCCTATGATCTTTTGATCCTACTAATGGATATTGACACTGACTATAACTGTTTCCTAAAAAAGTATGGGCAAAAACTATTCCTTCAAACATATGTGGTCAAAGAAATATTAACGGACAATTCTAAAGAGAATAATTGTAACAATTAACAATCATATAAAGTGTTCCCAATCACTAATAATAAGAAAAATGCAGATCAAAATAACTCTGAAGTTTAACCTCACACTCAGCAAATTTGCCAAAATGACAAAAGATAGGTATAGTTGATATTGGAGGCATTATGTCAAAGCAAGTGCATAGTTCACAGAACTTTGAATTTATCTAACCATTCTGGTAATCTGTTTGGAATTATATTGTTTCAGTCCATGGTCTAGGGACCTGAACAAAGGCAAGAGTTCCTAGAACAGGATCACTTAGTTCCAAGTTCTTCTTGAGGGCTCTTTCCCCAATGCTTTTCAGATTTTCTTTCCAGATCTGCCTCCATTGCAAAGTTAACTCCAGAGCATTCTGTAAAATAGTGTTAAGATACATATAGGGTCTCCATAAAAAATGGATAACTAGAAAAGGTAACTCAATGTACAATACAAATATTTATAGGACAGAAATTTTTTTCCTCTACTGCAGAAAATACTAAGGATTCCAGAGGGCACCTAAATGTAAAATGTAAAACATCCTGAAAGACTCACAAGATTTATATTCCTCCTAGAAAGGTCAAGACAATTTTTTTGAGACTACTAAACAGATATGTAGTATTTCCATTCACCTTGGACCTTCAATGTCCAAGCAACTCACAAGGCAAATCCCCTGGATGACCAGGCCATGCCTGGCTCCTTTTAGTTCTTTGGCTATAGAATCCGTCTGGTGGCAAGTGCTCTTCTCCTTTGACAAGTATGCTTTAGACTTCTAACCAAATGGCTGTGTGAATGGAGGCAGACCACCTAGCTCCTAAATGCATATTCCAGCAAAAACTTAAATTAGTACCAGCAATCTGGAAATACAAGAGAATACGGTGAGTTGACTTTCTCCACCTCAGAACTCTACAAAAAGTCAACTAGAAGCCCAAGGGAAAATAGAAGTGACCACCAGCAGAGCCATCCACACTGTAGACAAACAAACCAGTAGTCTATTCATGCCACCAGAGACAAATCAGACACATGAATAGCATTCAAGGTCTGTGTTCAGAAGTTGACAGAAGTGAAAAAGTCTCAAAGTTATTAGGAAGTTCCAGGGTAGTCAAAAATCCCTGGAGTGATCAGAAACCAATGACATGGCCTTGGAAGCCACCAGGAATGGCAGTGAGCAGTGCAGCACAAACTAGGACAACCAAGGCATTTAAAGGCTCTGAGGTACTCTGAGGTACACTGTCCTGAAATTCTATAGGGACCTTGAATACCCAGTGATCTGAGTGTGAAAGCTCCAGGGAGGCTAACCCCAAGAGGTGCAGGACATCACGGGAAACTAGTTGTCCTATAAGGAGACAAAGCACAGTCAACCACCTCACCCAAAAGAACTGAAGGAGCTGGACTTTGTCTTTGACATGAATTACCAGTTTAGTAAATAAGCTAGAGAATTAAGTAAACTAAAAAAGACACTGGCTAATATAAAAAATTATGGATCTCAAGATGCCAAAAACTCACTTTAGAAGGATAAAATAAGTCTATAATGGTTGCAAGTAAAAACTCAAAAACAAATTCACACAAAGACTATATGAATACATATAAAGAGATTTTTAAAAAATAAACATAAGCTCTAACAGAAAGAATTGAAAGGAGAATAAATAGCTTAGAAGAGAAAGTGGTAAACTATTCACACTCAGTTCTAATTTTTAATTCAATCAAAAAGCATTCTCAACTAATCTAGGCACCAGAGAGAAAATAGGGTGGTTACAACCCCACCCTTACAAATAGAATAGAGCAAACAGAACTCAGTGATTCAATGAGACAAAGAACTGTGAGTACAAAGTCAACGACTGAAAAGTTATAATGTGAGGCATCTATTACCAGAAACAACTGACCTGGAAAATAGACCAAGAGATAATTTAAAAATCATTGTACTTTTGAAAAGTATGACCATAACCAAACATAGCCAAGCAAAAAACTGGGATACTGTATTTCAAGAAGTTACAATAGAAAATTGCTGACATTAAAACCAGATAGGAAAGTAAAAATGGAAACTCCATCATCATCAGATAGAAAAATCTGAGTCTCAGTTCATGGTGGAATTTTTTATTTTGTTTTTAAGGATGGGGGAGACCTTGATGTGTTTATAGGAAGGAGAGAAGGAACCTGTAGATAGAGACTAAGGATTAGTGAGAGAGGGGAAATGATAGTACATAAAACAGCTGATCAAATTGTACTTTACCAGATACATTGGAAATTTAGAAATTTCTTACTGAAAAGCTCCTATTCTCAGTCAACAAGTATTTATCAAGTGCCTACCCTGTGCCAGGCTCTATGCTAGGCACTGAGGATACAAAGGAAGGTTAAAAACAGTTCTTGGAAGGAACCCACAGTCTAAGGGGGTAAACAACATCCAAGCAATTATGTACAAACAAGATACATACAGGGCAAATTGGAAATAATCAACAAAGGGAAAGGCATTAGTATTAAAGATCGCAGGAGAATATATATTCAAAGCTCTTTGTAAAACCTAAATTTCTATATAAACTTTAGCTATTATTAATAATAGTTTTTAGAAATACTCAGAATTTTGAATCATTTGGTTTGGGACTAGGTTTTGCAAACTCTAAGATTACCAAGAAAATTAGTTGTGCAAATAGATGTACTGGAAAGAACTTAAGATTTGGAGTTAAAGAACCTGAGCTCAGTTCTGTTTCTTATTGCCTTTGTGATTTTCAGCAAGTTACTTAATGTCCCTGTCCCAAGGTCCTCATCAGTAAAATTTTCCTACTTCCCATTTTATTAGGTCTACCTTTTCACATTCGAGGGTCGATCATATATTTACACAGGTAGACATGAATAAATATTTATGTCAGTATGTGTATATTCATCAACATAAACAGATAACTTGAAACAAAAATACCTAATTTTTCTAGGATTGGAACTGGGTCATACACCTCTCTCAAGTGAACTGTATAATCTATTAAGTTTATTTTTGCTTTGTTAAGCTCTCTACGCTGAGAGTAGTAACTGCCTCTAAACTGAGGCAGTTAGAGTCTGTTTTACACAGACTGGGATTTTTTTTTTCTTTCTTTGAAATTCTGAAATTAAGGAACCACTGTTGGGTCAATAGGAGTTGTGGTTCTGTGCCTACTCCCTCCTTTACTAGGTGATAGAAGTTCAAAGCTCTGTGACCCTGGGCAAGTCATTTAACCTCTATCTACCTCAGCTTCTTCATCTGTAAAATGAGAATGATAATAAAAATAGCTCCCACCTCCAAGGGTTGTTGTGAGGACTAAATGAGATAATTGTTTGTAAAGGGCTTAGTGCAGTTCCCACACATAGCAGCCATCTGATAAATGCTTGTTTCCTTTCTTTCTTAGGACTCAGGCATATGGTCAAGACTGTTCAATATTGGAGAAGCTTGGCCTCTAATGAGAATAGGGCTAGGGTCTCTTCTTCTCACACTCTTTGACTTGTTAAACCCCCAGCCCATTGCCCTAGGGTCAAATTACTTAAAGATTAGATTCCGGATCATCTCTCAAGTGGTACTCAATATATAATATGAATCATGTATGGGAGGTAATTTATTGCTCCATATAAAAGAAGTGCTAACAAAAAAAGAATCAGACACATAGTAGAAAAACAAAACACATAGCAGTGCTTACAATTGTTTAGAAAATTGATACTTAAAATTAGTTATAAGTTTTTAGGACTACTAATTGGGTATTTTACGTTTCACCTTAGCAAACAAATCCTTGTAGATATCTGCTGTTAAAATGGTCAACTTTGGGGCAGTCTTCTTGTCAGTAGCCATTTATTGAGGAAGAAGCTTCCCCTTATGCCAGTCAGGTCCACTTATTGGACCCAGGACCAACATACCAGTTAGACTTAGGAGGTCGCCTCGAAACCTGGACAAATCTGTCTCAAGGATCACACTCAAAGTTACCATTTAGTTACTTACTCAGGAAAGGAAACACGAGGGAGATAGGCGTTCATAACCCCTAAGCTAACTCAATGCAGTACTGCCCTCACTAGCTTACACATGGGTAAGGTCACCAGGATGCTAGTACAGAGAAGGGCCAACTCTCTTCCTTCTCTCCCTTGAAGTCTCAGAGTTACATGATGCCACATGGAGGGTCAAAGAAGAAAAAGCCAAATGAGCACAGAAATGAGCAGAACCAAGAGAATGTTATATACAATAACAACAAGTTTGTTTCAAGAACAACTTTAAGTGACTAAGTCATTTTAACTATTATACGTACTCAAATTAACTGCAAAGGATATAGGAAGGAAAATGCTACCTACATGCAGAGAAAGAACTGATAAATAGAAGTATGTATAGAATGGTTCTATACACACACACACACACACATTTGTGTCTAATGAAAGCCATCTCTAGGGCAGGAGGAAGGGAAGAAAAAATTATAACTTTATTGTATATTTAAAAGGAATAGCAAGTTGTACATAATAGATTTACAGTTTCATGTACAGTCATCTTTTTTCCCCTATTCTACTATGGTATGGAAATGCTTGTTTTATTTCTTAAGTTCAGAACAAAAGAAAGAAAGAAAGCTGACTGGAAGCTATCTCTTCTAACTTATGTCTCACAAGTTGGCTGTCATCATGAAGCAGAGGAAAGACCAAGGGACCACAGGGGGGAAGGACCAAGGGACTATGAGGAGGAAGGACCAAGAGACCACAGGGGGAAGGACCAAGGGACCACAGAGGGAAGGACCAAGGGGTCACTGAGGGACAGGACCAAGGGACCACAGAGGGGTAGAACCAAGGGGCCACAGGGGGAAGGACCAAGGGACCCTAAACCTTGCCACATCACATTCAGATGCAGAGAACTTTTAGCACCAGCTCCCCATACAGCCAGAAGCTGCCAAGGACTTCATTATGTCCAAATCCCTGGTCATCCATGTCCCTGGAATCCCCAGAAGTCTCCAGAGTGGCTCAGCCTCACTTTACCTGGCATGGTCCATATAGAGCAGACCAATTCCACCTCTGCTACACTAAGGCTCTTCCAAACAGCTTGGGCTTGCTTTCTGCCTTGCTACTGCTTCTCGTTTGGCCTCTGAAACATTGAGAGAGCTGATAGTAGAAATAGTAGATAGCTGATAGTAGAATGCCTGTTACTTGCTCGTTGTCAGTACCTACACTCCTCTTTTCTGCTCCTCATATTGTTAATGTTTATTATTATATTGCTATTAAATGCTAAATATTGGGAACCTTTCACGACAAACCCAAGTCAACAGCTAATGCTCAAAACTGTAGACCCTGCACCCAAGGTGGTACAGGAGCCATTTCAAACCTGCTCAGGAGAGCCAGTTGTTAAACTTTTAGTTTGAGCCTTGGTAATTAGCAAACACTATAAATCAGGGCTTGATTTTTTGTTTTGTTGATTTCTAGATTTAAGAAGGTGATGGAGAAAAGGCTAATAATGCAGATCAAACTTTAAAATAAATCGTGTGCTTTTCTCCCCCTGGAAAGCTGGTTGTTAAACTTTTACCAGCACACCCCTGCTTGTACCACACATCCAAGGTGAAAAACATTAAACACTGGGAAACTTGTACTGCTAACCAAGATCAGTGGGGAATACCAGCAACTGGACAGCACATGCCACACGTTTTGTTTGTTGTTGCTGTTCAGTCTTGTCTGACTCTTTGTGACCCAATTTGGAGTTTTCTTGGCAAAGATACTGGAGTGGTTTGCCATTTCTTTTTCTAGCTCATTTTTCAGATGAGGAGTTTAAGCAAACAGGTTAAGTGACTTTCCCAGGGTCACACAGTTATTACATGTCTGAGGCCAGATTTGAACTCAAGGAGAGGAGTCTTCCTGACTCCAGGCCAGGTACTCTATTCACTGGTGCCATCTAGCTGCCCGGTTTACACTATACATACAGGACACTAAATATTGTGTCTAACTTTAATCGTCCTCCTAGTTCTTGTGGTTGACTATGCTTTTAGATTTTCTTTCCTAGGGCTCTCAAAGGAAGCTATCAAAGCAGGCAAAATTCTACCCATTCAGAGGAGTCTAGTGTAAACTTATAAGACCTAACAGGAGTTATATCAAGATGAGCACAAGGTTTATGACACCAGAAATCACAGAGCTTTAGAGGTTACTTGTCCCAATTCTTAGTCATCTCTCTGACTTATGGGTCAGTTATAGGGCTGATATATTATTCCCACCAAGGAAAGTTGATTATGCCAGAGCAAAAATCATTTCTGGAGTAAAAAGCCCTCATAAAACCAGTATGAGGAGGTATATATATATCTTGATCCCAGTTCTGACTTTCTGGATCCTGACATCCCTGGTTGTAGCTTCTGATTGGGTGTTGCACAAAATCTCTCTCACTCTTAGCACTATTTGTTTTAGTGTTACACAACTTTTCTGAAATGAGTTTTAATGGTAGTTTTGTGGTCTGTAGGAAATAACCCAAAAAGGAAATTGATAGGTTTTTTAGTCCATACTATCTCTTTATTAGCAATTAACCTTCTAACTAAATGATTTTGTGATCAGCAAACTACCACATCTGGAAGAGAAATAAGAACCACTGACGTGGAACTTATATATCCTGGTAAAGCTTATTGATATATAGTCTTTGCAATTAGCAGAGTTCTCAGGTGAGATAGGACATTTCTCAGGCCTGTGTCTCAAGATGTCTCTATTAGCCATATAAAAAGTACCTAAACCTGTGTTCTAGATGAAGTTAATGCAGAAATGGAGGTAGCAGCACCATAGATGGGATGGGAGCAACAACCCCAGTTCTCATCTAGTTATCTGGGCAGCACAGAGGCTTATCCTCGCAAACCATCTAGTGAAGGGCGGCAACACCCTGATGCCCCATGGGGGTTGTATCAGCAGATATACCTCATAAGCTTTTCCTTTCTATACAGAAAAGGTTTCATTTCTGATATGCGTTAGGGATATTTCAGTTTTCTAGTTCTCAGGTCATCTAAAGCAGTGACTGACTGGATGGGCTAGAGAATATAGGAGCAGAAGTCTCTTTTTTTTTTATCTTCAGCTAGGAGAGAGAAATATATTACTTATAGAAACTAAGGACCTATTTTTAAAGGTATTTTTTTTGAGCTGAGATAGCACTATAATAACTTTGGAAACAGTTTCTAGCAGTTTAGGGTTGTACAGCAAATTGTAAGGAATTGTAAGGAAAATTGTTAGAAATTGCAATAAACTTCGAGAACTCCCTTTTACCTCAAGGATCAGATATAAAATTCTCTGACTTCTAAAACCATTCATAACCTGGCCCTTTCCTAGCTTTCCAGTGTCCTTACACCTTACTCTCCTCCACATGCTTTACAATCCTGTGACCTCCTTGCTGTACCTCAAACACAACATTCCACCTCTGAACTGGGCACATTTTCACTGTCATCCTTCCTCATCTCAACCTTCTGGCTTCCCCAGCTTCCTCCAACTCTCAATTAACGACCCACTTTCTATAAGAAGCCTTTCCAGATCTCCTCTAAGCTTTGTGCCTGCCCTCTGAGATTATCCTCAGTTCATCCATTACATATCTCGTTTGCACACAGTTGTTGCATGTTGTTTACTCCATCCAACTATGAGCCCGGGAGAGCAGGGATTGGTTTGGGTTTTTTTGGTTAGTTAGTTTGTTTGTTTTGCCTTTCTTTTTATCTCCTGTGCTTTCCACAGTGCCTGGAATATAATGCTTAATAAATGCTGGTTGACTTTATTTGACTCAAGCATCACCCACCCCCACATGCATTTGTTAGTGCCCTCCCATCCTGCTTTTCATTTATTCTTTATATCTTTATTCTGTATAGTCTTATATATGTACATGTTGTGTTTCAAAATAGAATGCAAGCTCCTAAAAAGCCTGCATTGTTTCATTTTCATTTCATTTTCTGTCTGTGTATCCCCAGTACCTAGTACAATGCTTAGCACCTGGATAAATTCGTTTTGACTGATTAATGCCCAAAACGGAATCTACTATCTTCCTCCCTGCTCCTGTCAACCCTCACCTTTTCCTAAATTCCATTTGCCTTTGGAGGGCACCACTACCCTGCCAATCACTCAGGATCTCAAACTCACTGTCATTTTTAACTCTTCATTCTCACTCATCCTACACAACCAGTTACCAAGTCTTGTTGATTCTACCTCCACAGTATCTCCCTCATCTAACCGTTTTTCACCTCCCACTCAGTAACCACCCTAATTTGAAGCCCATCATCACCTCTCTCCTGGACTATTATAATAGCCTGCGAATCAGTTTCCCTGACTCTAGTTTCTCTCCAATCTATCCTCTCACAGCTGCCCATTTGATATTTCTAAAACACATCATTCCCCTGTTGCTAAAGTACCTCTCGCCTCAAGGAGAAAATACAAACTTCTCTTTGGCATCTATAGCATTTTGTAAACTTTCTCCACCCTACATTTCCAATTTATCTAACTCTCCTTCATTTCTTCTACATTTCTGCCAAATTGGCTTACTCCTTGTCAATGACATTCTATCTCCTTCCCTGTGACCTTGCATCTGCTGACTTTCATGCCTGGAATGCACTCTCTCCTCAGCTCTGCCTCATAGCAGCATTAAAAACATAGCCCTGGAGCCATTTCCTAAAAGAATAGTGATAATTTTAATAACTAATAAAAATAATGACAACATATTTCATATGGCTATAAATTGTTTTGATTCCTTCACTGGAAAACTGTTCAAATTCTTCGACCATTTATTCATTGGGAAATGACTCATATTCTTGTAGATTTGACAAAGTACTTTATGTATTTGAGACATGACGCCTTTATCTGAGAAACTATAAAAAAATCCCCCCAATTTTTTGCTTTTCTTCTGATCTTGACTACATTTGTTTTATTTGTACAACCCCTTTTTAATTTAATCAAATATTAATTTGATTATATTTAATATATAATCAATATATAAATATAATTTAATCAAAATTATCCATTTTACACCTAACTTTGCTCTCTATCTCTTGTTTATTCATAAATTGTTTGCCTATCCATAAGTCTGATAAGTAATATATCCCGTATTCTTCTAATTTTCCTGTAATAACTCTCTTTATATTTAGGTCATATATCCATTTTGACCTTATCTTGGTAAATGGTGTAAGATATTGACTGATGCCCAGTTTCTGCCATACTGCTTTCCAGTTTTCTCAACAATTTTTACCAAATAATAAATTCTTATCCCAAAATCTTAAATCTTTATACTTGTCAAATATAAGGTTATTATATTTATTTGCTGCTATAAATTTTATGTCTACTCTGTTCCATTGATCTGCCTTTAACCAGTACCAGATAGTTTTGATAATTACTGCCTTAGTTTAAGATCTGGTACTGCTAAACCTCCTTCCTTTACATTTTTTTCATTAGTCCCTTTTCATGTGTAATGATCTATTTTATTATACTGTTATGGAAATGCTTGTTTTATTCGATAAATTTAATAATAACAACCACTAGCATTGCTTTAAGGCTTTTAAAGTGCTTTATATGTGTTGAATGCAACTGACTATGAACTGACCTTGCCTGATCCCAGAACTTCAAATTGCCTGAGGGCATTGTAAACCAGGTAAAAGGAGAACTCTCAAAACTAGTCTAAAAAAAAAGGAGCCCTCATCCAGATTAGATGTTACCTCTTGCTAGCCTCCCTCACCTTTCTCTATGGACTTTCAGGGTTTTGTTTTGTTTTGCAAAATAACTTGCATGACAGCTTTCTAAAGTTGGATTTCCCTTGGGACTCTCTACTTGTTCTAGTGTATTTAACCTTGCCCTTTCCCACCTCCTCTCTTGAGCACTCCAGTATTTTGGTGCTGTCTGGGTGACCCCAGAATGTAATTCCCTTGCCTTCATTAAAGATCCTACTTTTGCTACTTTGGAAGTATTCTTTATTTCATGTTGATATAACTAATTTCATGTGATCCTCACTACAGGTTAAAAGATAGGTGTTATTTTCTCCATTTTACAAATGGAAAAAATGAGATTGAGAAAGGTTGTCTAGGGTCACACAATGAAGTAAATGTGTGAGGCAGGATTTGACCCTTAGTATTTCCAGATTTCAAATCCAGCATGCTATTCACAGAACTACCTAGCTGCCTCAAATTTAACGCTCCTTTCCCTTATATAGTCAGACTAATAGAGACCTCCCTTATACAGTCCCAGACAAACAGAGTTAGTACTCAGGGAGACTATCCTGAATTCTCTAGTTGCTTGGTGCTTTCTCCCTCCAAAATTTACTTTGTTTCAACTTTAGATATATTTTGTATTTAATTTTGGGTTTTATTTTCCCCAATGTAATAGTTATTTAAGGGTAGTGATGCTTTCATTTTTTCCTTTATATTACTAGTCCTGAGCACATAATAGTTTTTTTTTAACAAATGCTTGTCCAATGAATGAATGGATGTAGCAATTCAACAATGGTTTGTATTTCTGAAATTATTTTTTATTTGTTATTATTTTTTAAGACTGAGTCACCTTACCTCTCTTATGCTAGAAGCGCAAGTGAAATACCCAGCCAGATACCTCTCTGATCAGGCATGAGATTTTGTACTACTTGGTTTGCTCCCTAAACCTGTTCTCTCCTTCTTAGGCAAAGAGGTGTCCCTTCATTCACTGTATTAATGCTGAAATTAGTAGAGATAACCAATCAACATAGCCCAAAGCAACTCAGAATTACCAAGTTCAAGCTATCTAATCACCTCAGCCTCCTTAGGAGCCCAGATCATAGCCATCTACCACCTTGCCCTGTTGTTAAACATCATGTTGTCAAAACACTATAAAACACAACTATTTATGGTAAAAAAAAAAAAATGGTTGTGGTCTATAAAAGGCACAACAGAAAAAGAAACCACTTGTCTAATTAGCCTAGAAAAGAACAAAATCTGTAGAAGAAAAAAAGTTTTTCTATTGCTCCTTTCAGTATGACAGCACCCAAAAGCTGAGATCCTAGACCAAAAGGTCTCTGCTTGCTCCACAAATCAACTCCAGGGTGGAATGGAAAAGGTTTGAGTGGAGCTGGTAAAGCTAATAACCTTATCTCTAATCCCTTTTAGCATCCAAAATTGCTAGGTTACCAAAAATGAAGTAAAGGATTGTGTTGTTTTAATCTTCACTTATATATTCTCATCATTAAGAAATTTTAAGGAAGAGGGACTGACAACTGACAATTAGGTGACTTTCATGCCATATAAACATTGATTCAAGTGGTGTCAGTGATAAGTCATCCAAAGCAAATGAACTGAACTCCAGCAGAGAAGGGACTCTAATATTCAACAATACCAGCTTTGTTCCTTTGGGACTAACAAAGACCTTTAAAAGAGGGCTCTCTAGACCTCCAAAACTCAGAAGAAACCAACACAAAAATGCTGCTGATTCTTCTTTTTGCTGCTTTGCTGGCCTTACCACACTCTGCTGAACAAGAAGATGACAGTGGTAAGCCTTGAAGTGGTACCAAAATGTTGGGGGTGAGAGTCTGCTTTAGGGGTGACCTGCCTACAATGTAGTGAAGGAAATTGGACTGGCCATAATCTGCCTCAGGGGCTTTATTTGTCAACAGAGCTAACAGAACAAAAGTTGACCATGGAAGAGCTTTTATCCCTCCTAAATTTTCACAGAATGTTTAGTAAGAACTGGAAGGACCCTGTACATTCTCATATCTGACTCTTTCATGTTTTATATTTCTTGCTCATGGTTTCCAAGCCAACCTATGTAGTTTCCTTGGCTTCCTTTATGACTCAGTTCAAATCTTGCCTTTAGCAGAAACCCTTTTCTGTTTTTCCTCCTCAATCCCTACTGTTTGTGCCTCCCCTGTGTTATTATTACCTTCCATTTGCATTTCATGCATCTTATGTGTACAATATTTTATATATTGTCTTTTCCAGTAGAATATGAGCTTCTTAAGAAGAGGAACTATGGTTTGCCTTTCTTCATATCCCCAGCACTTGCACAGTTCACTGGTTCATAGTCAGAACTTTAAAAATGTTTGTTGACTATGTATCACATCATATAGGGCTGTTACTTAATTTTTGGTGATTCTTAAAATTTAAATGACTAGAAGTATCTGGAAATCAACGTTCTTTGCCTCCATATTCTTGTCTTCCACTGACATACCCACTCTTACAATCTGGCATCACCCAACTGAAATGACTGTACCTAAAGTTACGAATAAGTTCTAATGGACAGATCCAATGAGTTCTTCTTAGTCTTTATCTTTCTTGACCTCTCTGCAGCATTTGATACCATTGACCACCCCCTCCCCAGGTTTTCATGACATGGTTCTCTCCAGATGCTCCTCTTACCTGTCTGGATACTCTTCAGTCTCCTTTGCTGGATCATCATCACTATCCCAGCCCTGACTGTGCAGGATGTAAAGTACTATCTTATGGAGACAGATAAGATGACCAAAAAATCTACCCTCTCCCATTTGACCTTACTTATGGTTATCAGCCAGTTACACTTTCCTCAAAATGCAGTCAGAGAATATTGATTGAGTGACTGAGAACAAAGGTAAATTTTCCTCTTTACAGCTTCTTCCTATTGTTCTGCCACAGAGCAAGTTCAATCTCATTTTCAAATGATAGACCTTCAAATACATGAAGATAGATATAATTTCACTCTGTCTTCTTTTCTTTGATAAACAGTTTCTTTGAATCAATTCTTCATATGAATATACTAAAGATTTTTCAGCATTTTGGTTGCCTTTCTTTGTATCATCAATGCTTAACATAGTGCTTGGCACAGAATAATCAGTTAATAAATACTGGTTGATTTGACTTGCTTGTCCTTTTCTGGGTGCTGTCCTACTAAACTGTAGGACCTAAACCTCAATACAATGCTCCAGATGTGATGTGACCAGGGCAGGGTACAGCTTGAACACTACCTCTTTATTATAAGAACTCATGCATCTCAATGCTGTCCAATATTGCATTAGTGTTTTTGGTTTTTTGACTGCCAAATCACACTACCAACTAATGTGGTGCTTGTAGTCCATGGAAACCTCCGAATAAATTTTCATACAAATTATCTAGACATGCTTCCTTTTTCTTGTACTTATGAAGCCAGTTTTTTAACTCAGAATTAACATGTACACCTATTAAATTTCATCATGTCAAATTCAGTCTAATGTTCTAGTCTATCAAGATCTAAATTGGATTTTGACTCCATAGTCCAATGTCTTATCTATTGCTCCTAGATTTATGTTATATCCAGATTTAAAAAGCAAATGATCTTGTTTGCCTGTGACATTGTGCTTGCTATATTGAGCCCCAAACATTCAGAATCTCTTAATGAGACAATCACTAAAAAAATTCTGTTGAATTATCAGCACATGAAAAAGTAAATGAATGAGGAAAGGCTGTTGTCTAGATTATGCCATGCTGTTAGATGGATGACCTGTAGAGCAATCTCAGGTCCACATTGCAAAATGGACAATAAATTGAGTCCAGAATTAAATAGGAAGAATAGCCTGGATTGCATTTCAGATACTGTGTAATCGTTTTAATGATCCCAAGTTTTTGCCTAAACAAAATTTAGATTTAAATTTGAATTTTTTAATACACCAAAATCCTTCTGGTGATGTTATATGATCATGTTGTGCAATATTATTGTCTCTAAGGAATTAAAGTCACAGGTCACCCAAAGTCAGAGGAGAAACTTACAATGGATATGGTTGATAGCAAATTACCAATGAAAGATTGTTTGCGAATCAAAAGTAGCTTAAAATATTTCATCAGAAATCAACAACCAGAAAGGATGTGGACAAGTTATATATGAGTGAGGTATTATAGATGACTAGTCAATTTACTCTGTTGATACCCACATAATGTCAAGAGGTCTAGAGAAAGGCCTATGGATGGAACCCTTGAGGAAGATTTATGGAAAGATACGTACAAGAGTTATAAAGAATTGGGACCATTGGAGGGAATGTCCAGATTATTTAGATCATCCAAAATTTAAGATTATCATAAATCCATCCAAGTATTTAAATATTAAAATAAATGTAAATCTATTATTTCGATTAATAAAATACAAAATTCATTAAAAAGTGTTACTGAATTTGTAGTAATTTATGTAATTTTGTATTTTTTAAATCAATGAATACTAGTAGTGTAACTATCAAATACCATGTGGAGGGAAGGAAGGAAGGAAACAAGAATTTATTAAGTGCCTACTCTATACTCATACAATAAGCAAAGTGCTTTAACAAATATTTCATTCTATCCCCACAAGAACCCTTGGGAGGAATGTGCTACTGTTATCCCCATTTGACAGCTGAGGAAACTGAGACAGACGAAAGTTAAGTGACTTGCCCAGGGTCCCAGGGTTAGCTGTGGACAGGGTTACCAGAGGCCAGATTGGAATTCAGGTGATCCTGATCCTGACTCTAGGTCTAACACATTGTCTAGCTGTCTCTAGGTAGGTTCCACAAAACTTTTAAAAGTGGGTCCTCAGATTTGAAAAGTTTGAGAATCACTATCCTATATGCTGAAGATGGCTAGGATCACCAAAATGGTTTTAGTTTATGCTTTGATGACATCATCTGTCCCTCTCATCAATGTCTCTCTAACTGTGACAATGGGCCCTGCTGAGGTTTGTGATGTATCATGTTAGAAAGTACCGTGGATATATTCACAATGATAAGAGGTTAAGAGTAGGATGTGAAAAACAAGTAGGGAATTTGGAAGAAAGGGTACGTCTGGTCCTAGGATAGGGTTGCTACAAAGGAGTAAAATGGGACAAATGAGGCGGGGAAGTGTAATGCCTCTATCTCAAAGTCAGAGTAGAGGCTGTGCATGAGATGAAGAGGGAAAAAAGGCAAGTAGGATTGTCTGAATTATTCTTTAAAGCTTATCTGGGGGAAAAGGCAAAAGACAATTTCCTTGGGTTTAGAGAGACTTAACTTATTGGCAGGGAAGAGCTGGCAGATGAGATGGTTGTCCAAAGGGTGGTGTCAAAAAGGGGGTCTGATGCAGTACATTGTTCTTGTGAACTCACTAAGTAAACCGCTCTAAGAATTCCAATTCTACTCTAATGCCATATATCCTACTGATCTCTTAAATATAAATCTAAAGAAGAGTAAAGAAGAAGGGAAATGATCCAAGTCTGTTCTCTGGGAGACTCAAAGTAAACATAATGTTTTAGCAACTACATCCTAAAATTGTTATTTCTCTCTGGATTTCCCCTTTTCTGGTGGATCCAGCACAACTACCAAGCAATGTGGCAGTTACAGTAACTGAGGAAACAATCTGAGCAAAAATCATTTATTAACTGGACAGTCAAAATCAATGGATCAGTGGACTCCCCAGTCAGTGCAAAGACCCCAAATACAGAGTGAAGCAGATTTTAAAATATTAAGCAATTAACCAAGACCAATTAATTGTAATAAAAACAATTAACCAGGATAAAAATTAATCTAATTTCTAATTGGAGTAAAAATTAGGGGCTTTCCAAGTTGGGAGGGGGAAAAACTAAGTTTCAATTAAGTTGGGAGGGATAGGAGGAGGTTTTGGGGTCCTCTATTTGTAGGTCCCCCATGATCAAAAGAAATAAATTTCCTGTTACAACAGGAGAGGTGTCAGACTGAGGAGCAGAGAAAGGAGGAGGAAAGGGAGGGGGAAGGGAAAGAAAGGGAGGAAGAGGAGCAGGGAAAGTTTACTTAGCAGCCTGTCTAGCAGAGTGAGATAGAAAAGCCATAGTGGTTGAGTAGATGGAAGGAGTTGAAGAGGAGTAGGAAGGACAGGATATAAAGAAGAAATCTGTTTTAGGGGAGGTGAGCAAGAAACCATCAGAAGATTTTTCAATAGCTAGAGCCTTAATTTCTTCAATTTGCAATAGTGAAAAGATCCATATTGTGGCCAGAACAAATGACTACTTGAATCCCAGGCAATTTTATACCAAATATTTCAGAACTCAATTACTTACTGTTTGTTCATTACTATAACCATTGGGAGCACACCCAGATCCTATGCTATCAAAATTCTAAGGGAGAATCCATAGGTATCTTACTATTGCTGGATTCCTGGGGAAAAAAATAATCTAAGAACCAAATCTTAACCCTAAAGCAGCTCACTCCCTGGGGAAACCTATATTTGAACCTATACCTCTCCAATCCCTGGGGCAAAGTCAACCCAACCTCAATTTCCCTTATCCCTAGGGCAAACCTAAACTTGCCCAATCCTCGCCCTGGGGCAAACTTAGTCTAAACTTTAACAGCCCCAAGCCCTGGGGCAAATTTAATCTAAACCTAAACCATGCCAAGCCTTCTAGAAAAACTCCCAATAGATCTCTGGTTAATTTTTTGCTGAGGAACTTTTTCATGGAAGACTGCCTCTGAAGGTTGGACTCTTGCTCTCACTTCCTATTTCTTCTGAGATAAAATAAGATTTAGATTTAAATTTAGGGTTAAAGTTAAGGTTTGGATTAAATTTTCCCCTTTTGTTCCATGGTGGAGAGTGGATTGCCCACTCCCCCATATATTGAGGAAATTAGGACAACAAGTGGTAGTGGGAATAAGTGAACCACACTGACTTGGTCTTGTGACTCCGTTCTGGAACTAGCCCAGTTTCCTTTCAATTCAATTATGGATCTAATCCAGGGGTGGGGAACTTGAGGTTGGAGGCAACATGTGGCCCTCTAGGTCCTCAAGTGTGGCCCTTTGACTGAATCTAAACCTCATAGAACAAATCCCCTTAATAAAAGGATTTGTTCTGTAAAACTCGGACTCAGTCAAAAGACTGTATCCAAGGACCTAGAAGGTCACATGTGGCCTCCAGGCCACAGGTTCCCCACCCCTGGACTAGCCCAATTTCTGTCTTGTGAGAAAACTTCATTCAATTGTGGGAATTGTAAGAAACCCTTATTGTATTACCAGACCCTTGACTGAAAACTTGACCTTCTCTACTTGCTGCTTAGAGATACTTAACAAAGGACCTAGAAACCCTGTCAGATCCAAAGAGTGATGCAAGAAATTTTTAACATCTGTGAAATGAGGCTAATAACATTTCAACTATTTGCCTCATAGGATGATGGTGAGTAAAGTATTTTGCAGACCTGAGTTCTAGAAATGAGTTGCTTTTATTGTTTTGCTTTTTGTCAATGAACCTAATCCAAATCTACTAAGGCATAGAACTCATGGGACCTTGTCAAGTCCTAAAATAAATCAAAACCATGAATTGAGGAATAAAGCATCTTTCATTGAGATACTTGCCACCCTGGGGGATGTCCAGTGGATTTTCCAGCTCCAAGACCCATACAAAAGCTTCTTATACTTTTAGAAGGAGAGGGGAAGGAGGCAGGATGAGGTAAAAATTCCTGGTCATGAGACCCCAGTGGCCTTTGGCAATCCAGTCAAGGAAAGCTACTTCATCCTGGCTGTTTTGCCCTTTATCCATGAATCCCAGTAGAAGGGGGCAAGAACACTAGAAACAGAGATTCAACTTGAGCTGGGCTTCCCCACAAGGCTATATCCTTGAATGGGGGGACTTATGGTGTGATTCAGTTCAACCTAATCAAGAGTAAATAGCTTAAGAATAGGAACATAAGGACATTACTGAAATTTTGACATTACAGGAATCATTTAAGGGAGTGGTAGTCCATATTACATTTGGTATTAACAATTTGTGCCATTATATTAACAATTTTCTATCAGCCACATTACTTAAAAGGGGATTTAAGAACATAGTCTGTCAGGAAAAAGCTTCCTAACTCAGTACAAATATACAAATATATTTTAAAAAATTTTAATTTATGAAATAAAACAAGAATTTCCATAACAGTGTAATTTTTAAAATGATAGCACACGTGAAACTGCAAATCTACTATCTACAACTTGTTATTCCTTTTAAATATACAGCAAAGCTATCATGTAAATTTTTTTCCCTTTTTTCTTCCCTCCCCCTCTCCCACCTTAGAGATGGCCACCATTTGACATAAATAGGTATATATATATATATATATGTATCTATCTATCTATATCTGTATCTATCTATCTAGTGACTATAAACCTCTTCTCAGAATAATGTTTTAAATGCATTAAATGTTTATAATGCCTCATCTTTCCTTCTGCTGGCTCTAGTCAGAAAAGTGGGCCCCAATGAGAGGTGTTGAGAGGATTTGGATAGCTTTCTATTTGTTTATTTATTGTTTATTAAATATATAAATATATTTATATATACACACATATACATATACACACACATGTATATATGTATATGTATGCATGTATATGTAAAACTTTTCTCTATATACTCCTATTTATCAGTTCCTTATTTGGATGCAGAGAATATCTTTCTTCATGTGTCCTTTATAGTTAATCTGGGTATTTATAATAGTCAGGATGATTTATTTGCTCACAGTCATTCTTAAAACAATATAACTGTTACTATATACACATTGTTCTCTTGGTGCAGCTCATTTGACTCTATTTTTTAAAATTATACAAATACATAAATTTTTAAAAATACTCCTATATCATAAGAATAGAATCCTTAATAGTAACTAGAAAGATATGAGGCATAAAAATTTTCCTGAAAGAAGGATAGCAATAGATTTCTATTTTATATATCCTAAACCTCATTTCCCATGCAGTTGCTTGAGATGAAGGGAAGACGTAGGCTGAAGCCAACTCACTTGTGACAAGAACTAAAATATATTCCCTACCATATTATAATTCTCCATTCTCGGGAAAGAAAGGACAGAAGAGCAGAACCCAAGACTCTGCTCTCCTATTTAGGCAGAAATTAGGGGGATGAAGCAGATGACCTCTGGAGGACCTGGGCATTAAACTGTAAACATGACTGCAGCTCTAGTCTGGTCACATAATCTTTCTTGCCTGCCTCTTCTCAGCTCCTTCCCATTCAAAGTGAGAGGCCACATAATGTCTTTTGCTTTGTGGTCTTTGTTGGCTCTGAAGGTCAGTGGTGGCATTGCTTTTTTTGAAAGAGTCAGTTTTGAAGCTCTTTGCCTTCTTTCTAAGATTTTTTTGTCTTTGTCCTTTAAATAAGTAGAAAAGCCACCTCAAATAGTCAAAATTCAAAACTTTGAATTAAGAAGGGCCTTACCCTTTAAATAAATAGGAAGCTATCCAAATCCTGTCAACACCTCTCATTGGGACCCACTTTTCTGACTGGAGCCAGCAGAAGAAAAGATGAAGTATGATAACCATTTAATGCATTTAAAATATTGTTCTGAGAAGAGGTTTATAGTCGCACTAGACCAGTAGTTCTCAACCTTCCAAATGCCACAACCCTTTAATACAGTTCCTCATGTTGTGGTGACCCCCAACCATAAAATTATTTTCATTGCTAATTCATAACTGTAATTTTGCCACTGTTATGAATTGCAATGTAAATATCTGATATGCAGGTTGTATTTTCATTGTTACAAATTGAACATAACCCACAGGCTGAGAACTGCAGCACTAGACTGACAAAGGATTCTAAGACAAAAAGGTCTAAGAGTTCTTGTTATCCCTTTAAGCTGTTGTCTCTAGCTTTCTAGAGGGAGAAGTCGAAAAAAATTATTCCACTCTCTTTACTCTGCAGATATGAATCCTGGTGTGTGTCCTACTGACCTGTTGACCCAAGATATGGTCAAAATACCAAAGGGCATCAAAACTTTCTTTCAAAAGACTTCTTTTGCCTGCATATTACCACGCTGTACTAAAGATAAGGACTGCAAAGGGCGTAAGAAATTATGCTGCAATGTGAATGATAAATGCATGGTGTGTATGCCTGCCATCATGATTAATCCATTAGTTAATCCACTTTTCTGAAAAATAATAAGCACAAGTAAGTATCCATGATGGGACAGCTTCAATTCTTCCCATATGAAATTTACACGAATTCTCCACTTCTCCTATTTTTGTCTTATTTGTCCCTGTCTCACATTTCCTTTCTAGTTATTTTCTTTGTTTCTTTTAAAAAATGTTTTTCCAAAGAAATATTTACTTCAGTGGTACAATGAGAACAAATAGGCAAACATCCTTCCCCAAAACATCTGGAGTGGCAGGGTAAGGAACTTAATGTCCTCCAGTACCATCTCATTCCCCTGGGGAATGGAGGAAGACAATGAGCACAGCTTAGTTCAGTTCCTATATGGTACGGTCCCACCAAGTTCCAAAGCCTTCTTTATCCTTGACCCTTGGGCACTCTGACTTGTCAAGGCCTCTCTGATGGGGCTGATTGCAACAGCTGGCCTGGAATTCTACCTCCAAGGTTACCATGGGCTCATTCTGATTCTGGGGATGCTACCACCTGTGCCTGGAACTGAAAAGAAGTAATGAAAAAGAGCAGAATAAATTTCCAAGTCCATTCTCAGAGCCACAGGGTAAAAGGGAGAGGGTGGAAAGTAGTCCTTCCCCTCCCTCCCCCCCACCCCCAGTTAATTTCATAATATCCATGCTATGGGTGAACAGGACCATCACACTCCTGGATGCCAAAGGAATAAAAATTCAGCCTGCATTCTCAAGCAGGGACTCAAAACCTTTTTGTGTGTGTTATGGGATCTTTTGGCAGTCTACTAAAGCCTTTATACTACTCAGAATAATGTTTTAAAATTAAAATACATAGAGTTACAAAGAAAGCAATTATATAAAAATATTTTTTCTTAAGATACCATGTTCTAGAGTATATTAATACTCCCACTTCATCTTATTTTCATATTTACTCTCATTTTTACTGAGAATAAGAAGTTTTCCTTTTCTTAGTGTCTTTTTTCCATCTCTCCAGACTCCCTCATACTGACATGATTTCTCTCCATTAGCCTCAAACTGCTAATATTTTTCAATTCCTGCTTTTTGACTTTTATTTCAGATGTTGAATGAAGATATGGGACCAGTGGGAGAGGCCATCAGACTTCTTTCCAGACGCTACTCTTTTTCAAATTTCTGTTCTCATTGATTTTAATCAATGAAAAACTTCACATTAATAAACAAATCAATATCTGTCAGCAAGTCTTCTGTTTCTATTTGAGGCTCGTATTTCTGAATCCTCAAGGTGTTGGTCTTCTGAATGAGCTTCTGGAAAACTGACTTTGTAAGAGATCTGGGCAATAATGAATTAGTGGGAGAACCCTCAGCTTACTCAGAAGATTGGCCAGGATTTACAAAACTGGCTTAATCTCTGGGAAGAGGGGAACGCTTACTGGATAAACATACTGATTATGATCTGATATCAAGGTTCTACTACCTGTCTTTAGATAATAATTGAGAGTTTATCTTGTTCTCCCTGGCTCTTAGGTTTTGTTTTGTCTTGTGACATAATTTGATTTAGTTTAATATTTCATTGTATATTGTTCTCATCTCCTAATCCTTGTCAATGAGGAAATATTCAGTATACTTCAACAAACATTTATTGTATGCTCACTATATGCAAGGCGCTGAGCCTGGGTACACAAACATAAAAAACTCTAATAATACAGAAGGAGCACATCGACCAGGTTGACCTGGTCTTTCTTTCTGTCTCCTTACTGTATGTTTAACAAAGAGTTCATACTACCTAATACAGATCCTGTGACAGCTGTTTGGGGTTGAAATTCATATGCTAATATAAGGTAGTGATCCTGGAAATGGAGGTCTTTGTGATCAAAGAATTTCAGGGTGGAAATATAGGTTTCAGACTGATTTCAGACAGATTTTCCCAATGAAAGTCAATCATAGATCCTTGTGTCCCACAGATACCCTTAAGCTCAAATATTCTTCTACTCCATTCCCCACATCCATTTTACATGTTCCCAATCTCCTTTTTTCTGAAGCTAGGGTCACCCCTAAAGGAAATTATAATCTAATCCTACCCAGGCACCCATAACAGCAGCAGCTGGGCAGGAAACATTGGGAAAACTCTTTTCACTCTACATTATGCAAATATACAATCAGTCGCCAGAATTTGTTTCTGACTCCACAATACCTCTTTCATGGGTCCTCTTTCATGGGTCTGTTCACTCTACTCACACAGCCACTAACCTACTTAACCTCTCACCTGAACTTCCTAATAGCTTCCTAAATTCTCCCCCGCCTCAATTCTTTTTTTTTTTTTTACATTTATTTACTTTACAACATTCAGTTTCATAAGCTTTTGAGTTGCAAATTTTCACCCTCTTCCCTCTCTTTCCTCCCTTACCCTGCCCTCCCCCCATGGCAGCATGCAATCCATGTTCTACAAATACCTTCACATTAAACATTAGTCAAATTGTAAAAAAGAATTATAACCAATGGGATGAACAAGATCTCACCTGTCAGATTGGCTAACACAACAGAACAGGAAAATAATAAATGCTGGAGAAGATGTGGGAAAATTGGAACATTAATGCATTGTTGGTGGAATTGTGAACTGATTCAACCATTCTAGAAAGCAATTTGGAACTTTGCCCAAAGGGCTATAAAAATGTGCATACCCTTTGACCCAACAATGCCACTTCTAGAGCTGTGTCCCAAAGACATCAGAGAAGTGGGAAAAGGATCCGTATGTACAAAAATATTTATAGGAGCTCTTTTCGTGGTGGCAAAGAATTGGAAATCAAGGGGATACCTATCAACTGGGGAATGGCTAAACAAGTTGTGGTATATGAATGTAATGGAATATTATTTGAGGAGAAGAAGGACTTCATAATAAACTGGAGAAACATGCATAAACTGATGCTGAATGAGGGGAGCAGAACCAGGAGAACATTGTACACAATTACAGATACATTATATCTGTGATGATGAACTGTGATAGACTGGATTCTTCTCAGCAATGCAAGGCTATAAGGTAACTCCAAAAGACTCATGATGGAAAGGGCTATCCACATACAGAGAAAGAACTACAGAGACTGAATGAAAATGGAAACAAACTACTTGCTCTCTCTCTTTTTTGTTTTGTTTTGTTTCTTCTTTCTTGTTGTTCATTCCCCTGCCTCAATTCTTTCCCCTCTTCAGTTTACTCTTCATGCAGCTGCTGTGGTAATTTTCCTGAAGTGTAGGTCTAACAATGTCACTCCTCTACTCATTAAGCTGTAGCAATTTCCTCTTGACTCTAGGAATACACATTATTTCATCCTTTTTAATTTTGATTTTTCTACAAGTTTTATAATACATCATCAGTACAGTAGTACATTAGATAATTTATAAATAAGTAAAAATGCACATTGGCATTGAGGTTTCTCAGAGCTCATGGCTTGGAATTAGGAAGCTTGAGTTCAAATCTCACCTCAGAAACTTACTAACTGTGTGACCCTGGGCAAGTTACTTAACTCTATTTGCCTCAGTTTCCTAATCTCTAAAATGAGCTGGAGAAGGAAGTGGCAAACCACTCCAGTATTTTCACCAAGGAAACCCCAAATGGAGTCATGAAGAGTTGGGCATGACTGCACTGAACTGAACAATAACAAAATATACACGTACTGGGTCTTCATACTCAACATTTTTTTTACTGATAGAAGTGCATGATCTGAAAAGTTTGAAGACCACTGGTATAGGTGGCAGGAGTAAATACAGTATGACAATCATGAATCTAGGGCTGACATCATAGCTTAAAGAATCATTCAGATATTTCAGGTAAAGCACCCAGGATTTTTAAATTAAAAATTCCAAGAAGTAAATAGAGGACATCAAAAGTAGTTAACTGCTCAGAACACAGAGTATGTTACTGATGTCAATGTTTAAGGATTAATATTCTCAAATTGCATTGTAACACATAACATCCCATCTTCTTTGTCCACGACTTTGCGTAGGCTATGTCTCCAAACCTGAAATTCTTTCCCTCCTCACTTCTAATTCTTGAACCCCTGTTATCTTCTAATCCTCAGCTCCAATGCCACCTCATTCAAGAGGCCCTCCTGATCCTCTCACCCCAAGCTGCATTCCAAATCCCTGGGTATTTGTTTTATATATAAAACCTGTATTTACCCATCTATGAACATGTTGCCTCTCCACCCTCCCCCCCCCCCCCAGTAAAATCCAAACTCCATGAGGGCAAGGACTGTCTCATTTTTGTATTAGTATCTCCAAGTGGCTTGGCACCTGACACATAGCAGGGTTATCGATTAGGCACTGACAGTATAAGATATAGTCCTTGTCCTTTTGGAACTTTCAGGTTATAACAGATATACAAATGACTATAATGCAGGACAGCTTATGATAAATGCAAAGTGCTTAAGAAAAATTTAGGCAGGAGGGAACTTAATAGCTCATCTGTATAACCCTGGGCAAATCACTTAACTGTTCACATCCTTAGTTTTCTTATCTGTAAAGTGGGCCCATGTACTTTGTAATACATTTTGAAAAAAAAATCTAATGACTTTTATAGACAGAAGACCTACCAAAAAAGTTGCTGGGGACCCTACACCCTCTAGGAATGGTTCTGTCTTCCTTCATCTGCTGCTAAGTCAGGGAACAGCCCTGTCAGAAATGCCTAAGCAATGTTTTGTTTTGTTTTTTTAATCAAAACCCTTAAAACTTAGTGGCAGTGCCTGTTCTACAAAAATATAAAACACTTCATAAACAGGTGGGATCTGAATATCTCAAAGCTAGTCTTGTGAAGATGTTGTTTTCAGATGATCATGATTCATTCCAACTGATCATTTGACTCATGTCTGACTCTCTGTGACCCCATTTGGGATTTTCTTGGCAAAGATACTGGAGTTTTTGCTATTTCATTCTCCAGTTCATTTTATAGATGAGGTACTGAAATGAACAGGGTTACAGGATTTGTTCACGATAACACAGTAAGTGTCTGAGTTCGGATTTGAACTCAGGAAGATGTCTTCTTGATTCCAAGCCTAGCACTCTATGTGTTATGGCGCCATCTAGAAGCCCAAGACAACTGAATCATATGCCAATTCTCTACCGCTGTTACATCATAAGGAACTTCTTGCCTTCTTTGAGGAAGATATTAAAGGAAATAATGTTCAGAAAACCTACAATTAATATTCTGTTTCAGAGTGCCATTTTTAAATGGTGAAAGAACTTTGTTGGCTATTTCAGCTTATTCCTCCCATTGTAAGTCTGTTGTAAACTGACTTGACCGTCAAGGAATGTATTAAACCTGGCAAAGACCTCCCTAGTTAGCTCTTTCCAGTGGTTTAACATTTTAAAGATACTAGGATGAATGTACAATAGTTTTCTACCTTCTTAACTGTTTTGTAATGTGTATGTTTGTATGTGTATGTGTGTGTGCGAACAATAGGAATAATATATACCAGTTTTCCTTCCCTTCTTTTCCTTCTCCAATGGGTTTGTTGTTGTTCAGTTGTTTCAGATATGTCCAACTCTTTGTGACCCCATTTTCTTGGCAAAGATAATGGAGTGGTTCACCATTTCCTTCTCCAGCTCCATTTTACAGATGAGAAAACTGAGGCAAACAGGATTAAGTTTGGATCACACTAGGATCCTAGGATCACACAACTAATAAGTATCTGAGACTGGATTTGAACTCAGATCTTCCTGACTTCAGACCCAGAGCTCTATCTACTGAACCACCTAGCTGCCCTTCCCTGGATTAGTTTTCCCTAAAACCCAACAAATCTATCCCTGAGATTTATTGGCCCCTACCCCTTCTTGGCAGTTTCTGGCTATGTTGATGGGGTGTCCTGGTCACCCTAAGAGAGGGCATAAAAAAAACCCTAGGAATGTGATCTCCTAGCCTCTCTCAGGCAAGCAGGACAATTTTGAAAGTAACAAGTGGAATTTAAAATATGTCTGTGTGTTTATATATACATATATATACATTTATACACATATATACATATATATGTATGTGTATATATATATATTTATATATATATATATGTATATATATATATATATATATATATGCAAGCTATCAGTGTGGGATAGTCACAGTTTTATAAGTAATTCTCTTTTTTAGGTTTTACTTCATATGTTCTTTTTTATTTTTGTTGCTTGTTCCAAAAAAAAAATTTAAATAGAAATAGTCCCCACTTTTCTCCAGCTGTGCTCCCTTTCCCCTAAAGTTCATGTAGACCAGATCATGCCAGACTAATTTCATTTCTTTTTTAGTTCAGGGTAATATTGCAGGCATATTATCATTATTTTTTTAGCAGGAAATTTGATAAAAGACTTGTGATATCCTTATGAACAAGAAGAAAACATGTAGACTAAATCAGTCATGTCAAACGCAAATGGAAATGGATCCCTATGTTTTCTTTTTTCTGCATCATTTCCTTTATTGCTTACATAACATATTAAAATGGATACAATAAACCCCTTTAAAAAAGTAAGGTACATGAAAAGCCTTATGTTCAAGTTCTATATGATGTTAAAATTCTGATTAGTAGAAGAATTCTGACATGAGAAATGGAAACTTCTACAAAAGATGTGATGCATTTTTCATGCAAGATACCTGAAGCAAAGTTACACATATTCTACTTCATGGCACAAATGACCCACAAATCAAGTTGATTTTTGCATATGGAGAGCTATATAACTATAGTCACTATGGTAAGATATTAATTAGCCTTTTCACATACATACACAGTTAGGATTTTGATATAAACATACCAAAGTATGAAATTTGAGAAGACAATCTTGAGTTGCATCAGGGTTCCTTTTCTTGATGTGACAAGATAAAGGATTTGGCATTTCCAGTCTTTTTTCCATAACAATCCCACCAATAACCTCCAAGGGTGAGTTTTATACAGTACTGGAGACCATGGAAAGCTAATCCAGCCATCCTGATCTGTATCCTAGCACCGAAAAACATGTGGCAACCTCTGTAAGACAATGCAACCTTGAATGAAATCATCGAAAGCAATCTGTTCTCTCCCTTGTCTGTCAAACTTTTGGATAAGATATCATGAAATTGGTCAGAGAACTGATAACTGAAACCTGATAACACTAGCTTTAGTTCATTTTTGTCAATCATCCCAGAGTGCTCTCTATTATATGTCTGGAAAACATTCTGCCAATCTGGAAGAGATACACTTCCAAACTCCAGTGAATTCAGTAAAGTTCACTCCTGCTTTGTTCTCCTGGTCAAACATCCATATAATTGATCTGACACAGATGTGCCATTGGATAATGCTTGTTGAAGTTCATTGTCAGATATTACTTCACTCCTGTCTTTATCAATCCACTGAAAGACATTCCACAGGAAACTCTGATCTGGGAGGAACATGGCAGCGGCAGGTCCAGGGCCAGAACCACCCAGTAGTGGTAGGTGGCCGTGGGCTGGTTGAAGTAAGGCTGCAGACGACAAGTGATGGAGTGTGAACTGGAGAGAACCAATGCATCCATATGTTGCATATTGACTTAGGAAAACACAAATTAACTATGTTTCCTCTATTTTTAATGTATTTGGTTAAATATTTCCCAATCATATATTTTTTATTTTTATTTTTATTTTTTTATTTTATTTTTTAAATTTTTTAAAATTTTATTATAGTTTGCATCATTCATTTCCACAAGATTTTGAGTTACATATTTTCTCCCCCTCTTTCCCCCACCCACCACCCCAAAACAGCCATCCCAGTGTGTCCCCCCTCCCCCAGTCTATTCTCTCCTATGTCACTTTTTGGTAGGGCAGGATGGATCTCCCAACTGTAGTGCCTGTGTATCTCAAGTTCCAGTTGGATGTAGTCAATAATAATAATAATAATTGCATATATATATATATATATATATATATATATATATAATATTTTAATCTGGTGTAGGCCAGACTTGGGAGTCTTGCAGGTTGTTTGTAGACAAATAGCCCACTGTGAATTTGACATGTGGACTAAACGACAAAGCATTTAGGTGTAATAACAACTAAATGAATAGAAACAAAGAGTGTTGATTGATGGACTCATCACCATGGAGGTGGGTCAATAATGGAGAGATCCAGCAATCTGTCATTCTTTTCAACATCTTTACTAAAGACTTAGATGAAGGCATAAATGGCATGCGTACCAAGCCTGCTGATCAAATGAACCTGTTAATAACAGATAACACCTTGTATGGCAAAATCCAGTTTTTGACTTGCTAGAAAGATATAATGTCTTACAAATAAGCTTTTTTTAAGAAAAAAAAAACATCTTTACAAATACAAAATGAGAAAAGCATGGTTAAACAACGGTTATGTGAAATAATGGCTTGAATGTTTTAATGGACCACAAAACCAATATGGATCAAGAGTGTAACAGTTTATCCCTCCCTCTTCTCCTCAAAGGAAAAAAAAATCCTAACTGAGCTTAGATTTCAATCATATTAATAATATCCATAGTTCATATAGTGTTTCAAGATTTACACATTGATTTATATAAATAATTCATATCTAACTTAGTCCTCACAGTATACCTGTGATGAAGGCTAACTCAAGTATTATTCTCATTTAACAAATTAAAACATAGGAGTATAGTATGTAGAAGAAGAGAACCCCTAGTTATAATGTATTCTGCCCTGGTATCTGACCATATCCAGAGGTAAGTACCAGATCTGGACACTGGTTTTTAAGGAGGTCATTGACCAATTAACACTCCTCAGAAGAGAGCTATCAGGATGATGAGACAGAAAGTATAACGTGAGAGTCAGTTGAATGAGCTGGGAACATTTAGCCTTGAAAGATAACGGGGATGACAATAATTTTTCCTCAAGTAGTCAAATGCACTGTTACATAAAAGAAGGATTTGAATTATTCTGCTTGGCTTCAAAGGATGGGATTGGTAACAATGATTGGAAGCTGTAGAGAAGATTTTGCTCTGGGAAAAGGAAAAATTTCCTAAAAATTATAGTTGTCCAAAAATAGAAAGGGCTCTCTGGGAATACATACTGTATTTTCTTACTATATATCATTTCTATTCATATTCATTCATTCATCTAATTAATTTTTGGTCATTGCACATTCAGAAACCTTTTGCTGTTGCAAAATTTTTTGTGACCCCATATGGGATCATGATCCACTGTTTAAGAAATGCTTAACTAGACCAAATTTCTCATTTCACTCATAAGAAAAATGAAGCCCAGAAATGAAATAATTTACCCAAGAACACAGAGGAAGAAAATAAGAGTGTTGGGATTCAAATTCTGATCCTTTGCTTCTAAATCCAAGATTTTTTTCTACTATACCATACTGCCTCTTGAACCAAGTGTCAGTAGCTGTAGTGGAGCAATGTGGTTAAGGTGGTGAGAAGAGTGATGGAGGATGAGGAGAGGGCCTTTTTGGTAGAGGTACCTCTCTGGTTCAGTCCATCCTGAAAACGGGAGCTCATTCAGAGTTATCATGAGTAATTATGAGGGGGTGCTTGGGTACTTGTGCTTGGATCCCAATTTCAAGATCACATTTCTCCCTAGCTTCAAAACACTATCCCTAACAGCTTTCTCCCCAGTCCAAAGGCCCTATGCCTAGCAATAACTCATGAGTGGGCCTCAGTAAGACAAAAACCTTTCCCCACCCATCACAAGAATAAGTTGACCTCTGAAGAAATTCTCTTGCATAAACAGGACTGTCTTGTAATCAGAGAATTATTATGTATTGTTTCCTAAAGTTATCATATTCAATCCAGAGATCAAGCTATAAACAACTCTCAAAGCTATCTTGCTACAGACATAACGGACCAAAAATACACCCCTGAGGAACCCCTTCCACTGGTTTCCAATAGTGAATGACACCTGTGACCAAGGTTGTCAGATATTACCTAATTAGCCTATCTGCCAGATAATCTACTACTTTTCCTATATAAGTTTTAGTATCATTCCTATTAAGTTACAAGTACCTTAAGGAATGCAAGTTCCTGAAGGAGCTCTGCCTACCATATTAGTATTACAAAAAACCTTTGTTAAACAGTGCTTGAGTCCATGAATTTATTCCAGATGACCCTGTCCGGTACTCCAGTCTTCGGGAAGTCTCTGAACCCCTTAAACCACATCAATTAGATTAGGACCTTACCAAAAACTTTGACTTTCCATGGATCACAGGTTATTCTTAAGTCTTTCCAAAATAGAAAGAAGTCTATCCCAAGGTTATGTTAAGTTGCTACTGAGTGTTCTCAATAAGCCCTTCAACCTGTAATAAGCTGAAATCCAATCTTCTTCAACACTCTAGTCACTAGCTCCATGGTTCAAATTCTGTCTACACCATCACCATCACCAAATGTGAACAGACTAGCCCAAGACCCCAGCAATATCCATCACTTCCTTGGGCCAGATCTAGAGAGTGAAGCTGTGGACATTGGCAGAGTCCTAGAGTCCTTTTGAGGTGTGAATTTTTTTTATGTGACCTCTGAGATTCCTTCTGAGAAGGATTAATAAGGGTGATGATGATGATGATGATTTACATTTACTATAGTGCTTACTGTGTGTTGGGTATTGTGTTAAGTGGTTTATAGTTACTATCATATTTGACAACCACACTAAAAGGTAGGTGCTTTTATTAATATTCCCATTTTACAGATGAGGGAACTGAGGTAAATGGAATTTATATGACTTTGGCAGGTCACACAGCTAGTAAGCGTCTGAACTCTGAACTCAGGCTCAGTTAACTCCTGGCCCAGCTCTTTATCCACTGTGCCACTTACCTACCTAACTTTGATTGAAGTTAAATGAGTGATGCCATTGCTTGTGCTACACACACTTTTGAGTATGTCTCCCTATAGAAAACGTGTACATGTCTCCTGGCACCTCTCTGTGGGTTGAAAACATCACAGTCTGGGACATGTAGACTCAATCATATCTCCTTGAAGATGAATCAATAAATCTTGGGAATTAAAAATGATTGACTCAGGTTTTTGGGGGTTGGAGCCTTGCCTTTAAAAGGGAGCTAACATGGCTGCCTCAGTCTACGGGAAGATCCAAGCAAAGCTAGTATCAGAGAGGAGAGACCTGGAAGTAAATTAGTTCTCAGTGAGGTAAGGCTTAAACATTAGAATAGGCCCACAGTGACTGAACCTGCCCCACAGAGATTGCAGATGTGATAGCACCCTGGGCCTCTGTCTTCACCTGGGCTCAGTATGTCTTCTGAGGAAAGGCTGCTAGACCCCAGGCAATGCATCTTTCATCTGCCTCAAAGCAACTATTTTAATCTCTAACAGCCCAAAGCATTTTCCACCTCCATCTGCCAGTTCACTCTCCCAAATTGGATGCGGAGAACCTCCAGTTCAAAAAAAGCAACCCTCTATTTGACTTCAAGGTTCCCATCTCCTGCTGCTTCTGTCCTGTGACAGTAAAGTAGAGCATTGTCAACTCAATACTGAATATTCCCATACCTGGAATACACTTCACACCCAAGTGACTCTGAGCTCCTGTATATCATCATCCAAACCCTAACTCCCACTCCCCACCACCCAGTTCTTCATTCCCATTCCTCTCAAACCTCTTACACCAAAGTTTCATCCTAACTCCACCCAGCCTTTCCACTGTGCCCTCTGGAATGCCTATTATATAAGCAACAAACTTTCCTTTACCTTAAATCTATTCCTTTTCCGCTCCTTTCATCTACTATCTCTTACTGAAACCTGGATTTCCCCTGATGACATAGCCTCCCTGGTCACTCTTTTCAGTACTGGCTATATCTTTACTAATTCTCTCAAGGTAAGACAACTGGAATACTCCTTAATCCCCATAGCCACTTCTACATTCTCCCACTTCCTCTATACCTGTTCAGTAACCTCTCTTCCCTTGAGGTTCATGCTCTTCATATATCCCACCTGATCAAACTCCTGGCAGCTACCTCTCCTTCCAGGTTACTCTCCTTCCTTCCTCAGTGAGTTCAATACCTGTCTTACAATTTTTCTTTCCACTCCAACTCCTGCCCTCATTCTAGAGGACTTCAACATACATATTGATTCTCTTTCAAATATCCTAACAACTCAGATCCTCAACCTTCTTATCTTTGATGAAGTTTACTCCTCCACCCCAACTCAGTCACACACAGAGATGATCTTGCCATCACCCACAAATATACTACTTTCGCATTCAAAATTTCTGAAATCCCCTTATCCAACCATAATCTATATTTTCACTTTTTAACTTTTCCCTCTGCCTTCCCTTACAAAACCCTAATCTGCACCTTGACCTCCAATCCCTTGACCCCTCAATTCTCTTCCAGGCCATCTCCCCTCTTCTTCCCATCTTAACTTCTAGGTGAACTAATTCAACTCTGCATGGTCTTCTTCTCTTGAATCCCTAGCCCCCTATCATATTGCTGATTGTTCTCAGTCAAGCCTCAGTCTTGGATCAGTCTCATCATTCATTGACTTCATGCCTATACATGCACTGCTGAATGGAGGTAGAGAAAATCACACAACCATTCTACTGGGCCCATTACAAATTTATGTTGTATGACCTCAACTGGGCTTTCACTGTTGCTAGGCAATCCTACTATACCTCCCTTATCAACTCACTATTCTACTCTCCACAGAAGTTCCTCCAAAGTTTTCATCTCTCTTCAAACTTCCCATGGCTCCCTCTCCCTCTACTCTCTGATTGCCTCACATTTTACAGAAAAAACCCCAACAACTTTCTCTTCTCCCCTCTTCCTTATTTCCTATCAATCTGGTACCTTACCACTCTTTTCTTCTTTACCCCTGTTTCACATGACAAAGTGGCCTTCCCTCTTACCAAAGCTAACCCCTTTACTTATTCAAGCACTCTCATTCCATCCTATCTCCTTCAACAGATTGCATCCTCAGTCATCCCTACTATTTCACTTATTTTCAATCTCTCCTTCTCTACTGGCTCATTTCCTACTGTCTACAAACATGTTTGCATCTCCCCTATCCTCAAAAAAATCCTCCCTTGATCCCCTACTATCATACTATATCATACTATATCTCTTCTGCCCTTTGTAGCTAAACTCCTCAAAAGAACCATCTGTGATAGGTGCCACCACTTTCTCTCCTCTCCTCTCACTCTCTTCTCATCCTCTTATAGTCTGGCATCATTCCACCAAAACTGCTCTTTTCAAAGCTATTAGTCTCTTAGTTGCCAAATTCAATGGTCTTTTCTCAGTCCTCATTGTCTTTGACCTCCCAGCAGCCTTTAACACTGTTGATCATTCTCTTCTCCTCACTACTCTCTTCTCTCTAGGTTTTTGGGACATCACTCTCTCCTAGTTTTCCTGCCACCTATTTGATGGCTCCTTCTCAGTCTCCTTTGTTGGATCCTCCTGCAGATCACGCCCTCTAACCATAGGTCTTCCTCAGGGTTCTGTCCTGGGCCCTCTTCTCTCTCTGTATTACTTTACTTGGTGATCTTACCAGCACCCATGATTTTAATTACCATCTTTTTGCTGATGATTCTCAAATTTACTTTTCCTGCCCCAACCTCTCTACTCACCTTCAATATCATATCTCCAACTGTTTTTTTCATATATATCATACTGTATATCTAGTAGACATCTTAAACTCCATATATACAAAATAGAACTCATTTTCTTTTCACCTAAATTTCCCTCCCACCCTGGGGATTAACACAGAAAGCAGCACAGTCCCTGTTGCTCACAACCTAGGAGTCATCTTGGATTCCTCACACTCCCTAACCCCAAGGCCTATTGATTTTACCTTTTGTAACATCTCTTGAATATGCCTCCTTCTCTGCTCTAAAGCAGTCACTGCTCTGGTGCAGGCCCTTATCATTTCAGACCTTGATTATTGCAATAATCTGGTGGGAGTCTACCTGTCTCATGTCTCTCCATGGTTTTCCAAAAGCACAGGTGGCATCATGACATGCTCCTACTCAATAAATTCCATTGACTTCCTATTGCCTCCAGAATCAAATGAAAAAAATCTTCTCTTTGGTATGTAAAGCTTTTTATAACCTAGTCCCCTTCTACCTTTCCACTCTTCTCATTCCCCAACACATACTCTTTGATCCAGTGACACTAACCTCATAACTATTTCATGAACAAACACTCTGTCTCTCAGTGCCTCAGGACAGGCATTTTCTATGTCTGTCCTTCATGCCTGAAACTCTCTCCTTAGGATGTTGATTTCTGGGTTATACTCAAGGATATACTGGCAAATATTTATCAACCAACTCTCGAGGTGAGGGGAAAATGTACGTACAACACAATTTAAAGTTTAATCTACACTATTAGCATTGTCTCTACCACTTTAAGTCTAGACAATCAACAAAACAATAAATCAAGCCCCAATTTGCCAGTTTCCAGGTATAAATGCTCATGGTGAAAATTTAACAATCAATCAATGTAAGTTGCCTCTTACACTTTCAACCCTTAGATTTTATGATTCTGTCTGATGAGTGATCATTGATTTAGCCTAAGATTGCTCTCAGGACTAGGAAGATTGAATATTGTTTGTTAAGCCAATAATGATGAAATTCTTTCCCCTCCCCCTCCATCATCATCATCATTTCTAAGTCCATTTCCTGTCCCTCAGCTGTTGATGAACACAGTTGTAACCAGTAAACAGAATTACTAAGGCTTCACCATGTTTCTAAAGAGGCATTAGTGACACTACTAGGTACAGTAGATTTCTTGGAGTTTGTCAGAGATATGACTCTGAGCAATGGGCTGTTTTCTTCTGATAAAGGAAAACATTTCAGTACCAATTCCACCCACAGAACACTCCAGCTACAATCTTCTAGAATCTCTTGAAGACTATGCCCCTACTCCTAATTTAGATTTGTTGTCCTGAAATACTATACACAGCAACTTCCAGAAGCAGAAAAGGAACCAGAAGTTGGAAGTTAATGAGTTTATTGGTGCTTTAAAGTTAGAGACAAGAAAGACAGCCATCTTCATAGCTCCAACACCAATTGTCATTGAAGATCTTCCAATAATCCTCCTGCACACACATTATTTTGTTATTTTTCTGGGAGGAAAAAAAAGGAAAGCACACAGATAATGGACATGGCTTAATTTCATGACTAGTATTGCAGGCAGTTAAATAAATGAGAGTTTAACTAATTATAGCAAAGCAGGTTCCAGGGCAAGAAAGAAGGAAAAAGAAAGACATTAGCATCAAGGATGAAGATAAATGAGATTCTGAAATAATATAGTGCAAGGTCAGACTTTTTTTCATTTTGGTGACTAGACAAGAGATGAGATTATTAAAATAAAGATGAGCAAATAGTGTGGAAGAGTCAGACAGGCAGGATCTCAGACTGAGACCAGTGGACCTAGGGAGAAAATTGGAAAGAGAATTGAACCTTGCCCAGTAGAGATGATGCATGATCAGTAAGGAGCATGGTTGAACTAACGTTTTAGAAATTCATTTCCACATTTAGTTGTATGATTTTAACCTAAATAATTTGAACAATGAAAGGCAGAAGTTAGGAATGGGTAAGAGTACTCTGATTTGGGGTTTGTGTCTTCCGAGATTCTTAACTGGAGGACAATGAAAGACTTTTAGACTGAAAGCCCACTAATAATTTGAGAAGGCTAGCTGCTGTGGTTAATGAGGGTAGCCCCCATTAAGAAGCATGCTCTTCACTTCAATTGGCAGCTAAGTGACCTCAAGGATGATGTTATTGGGGGCGTTTTGTTAGGCATCTTCCTGGGTATGGTGAGGTTGGTTTCAGTACTTTGCTTCCATTGGCAGGTGAGTTAGCTCCAGAATGTTGGCTCTTAGGGATTTGGGGGATATTGTTTTTGAGGCGTGTCATGGGTATTTTCAGTTGAAGATACATCCGTTGACTTCTTCTGTTAGGAAGATGGTTTCCAGTATAGTCTTCCCGGGGGCATTCTTTGGAGAGTAATCTCAGTTGATTCATTTGACTTCCATTAACAGATGGGTAACCTCCAGAAGGGTTTTTTGAAGTTTGTGGGGTTGATTTCAATTGAGTGTCATTCCCTTGACTTCCATTATTTGTAGGTATAGCTTCTTCAGGAGGTTGTCTTTGAGGATGTGTATCTGGGAGATGCTTAATATACTTTGAACCTAGAAAGGGACAACACAAAGGCAGAAGACCTACATGAGAGTCTATTTTTCATCAAGCTCTTATTTTAGCTTAAAAGACCTTTTACAACTATAGCTGGAGTCCTTCTCTCTTCCCCATTATCTGATGACCAGTTTCCCTTCTACCTCTTGCTCCTAATGGAAAACCCTGATCATTCTAGCCTTTGTTAGTGAATATAAAGAATTTTAAGTAGAAATATGAAAAATCAGCTTTCTTGACTCAATAGATAAACATGTATCCAGGAGAATGGGACAAAGGGCTCATCCATCTCCTGGGAAACACCAGCAAAAGCAAAACAAATCAAAACTCCAGTCCTTTTGCTTCAGGTGAAGTTCCCTGACAATTGAGTTAAGTGCTTCATTATGTCTGTTCTCTGGCCTTCTGGGACCAAACAGATGCTTGCACCTATACAACAAAGAAATTGTGAATTGAAGATAATATTGACAATTCAAACACCGCAAGCAATCAAAAACTGGCAAAGATCATACTCTTATGACTTCTACTATGAATTTTTCAAAAGCTATCATACGAGACAAAATGATGATTTAATCAAATTAGAGGGCACCTAGGTGGCACAGGGAATAGAGTGCTGGGCTTGAAGTTAGGAAGACTCATTCTTCTTGAGTTCAAATATGGCCTCAGACACTTACTGGCTTGTGACCCTGGGCGAGGCACTTAACCTTGTTTGCCTCAGTTTCCTCATATGTAAAATTAAGTTGGAGATGCTCTGGTATCTTTGCCAAGAAAGACTTAAATGGGGTCACAAAGAGATGGACATGACTGAAACAACTAAACTATAGCATCATCAAGTTGGATGATAAATTGCCAAAAAAAAAAATTGGAATTAAGAAGATGATCTGAAATATGGCTTTACATCCATTCTCATTAATGAGGTGCCTAACTGAAAGTTTTACCTTGAGGTATTAGCTAAGGATAGTATAAAAGCTTCAAAATTAGCAGGAAGCTTTGACAACTAAGCTTTCATTGCTGTTAAGTGTCACTTACAAAAACTCTCACATCTTCACACTTAAAACCCTAATCTGTTTTAGAATCTCCTAAATAAAAAATTTCAGTGGGTTTCAAATCCCTTTATTAAAAACATAAGAATGAAATACCGTCTAATGAGTTTGAAAGAATTAATTAACTAATCTAATTAAGAACTGATTAACTTCAAGAAAGATGGAAATTTACTAACCAAATTTCAAGCAATCATAAAAAGGTCACTATCAACTTGGAGGGAGGGGTCCCTAATAGAGTGTCCCCAAAACCCTGTTTTCATTTGCATGAAGGCATAGATAGAGTGATATTCAAATTTGCATGCAAAACAAGGATGAGTAGAATAACTAGCTCACAGGATGACAAAGTTGGGACACCAAACGATCTCAACATACTAGAATGAGTCAAATCCATTGTTGAAATTTAATACAGAAAAAATGTGGTCATGCAATCACAAAGTTAGCACTGGAAGGGTCATTAGGCTCATCTAGTCCAATCCCCTAATTTTATAGGTCATGAAATTAATGTAAGTTTTCAAACTACGATAAGTAATGCCAAATCATTTAAATATAGAATGAAACAAAAACAAATAGGCAGCACGGTAGAGAAGGAAGAATAATGGCAATGGAGTCAGACAATGTAGGTTCGAATCCTGGATCTGCAACTTATTGCTTATGTGACAATGGGTAAAATCACTCCATCTCCTCACTAACAAAATATAGTAGAAGATCACTTAGGTACTCTCTAGCTTTAAATCCTACAAAGAACTGAAAAGTCATATTGTCTATAGAGTGGAAAATCTGAGCAGATTGACTTAGTCTTCAACAATAGTGCTGCCTGGGTAAGCCAGCCCTTCCTCAATCTTCATAGACCTTTTTCTGGTCTGAAAAATAAATCTAAATATCACAGAATAATAGCATTTTAGAGATATAAGGAATGTTGAAGAGCATCTAATTCAACCCTGTCATTTTAAAGATAAGGAAATGGAAGCCTAGAAAGGGAAAAAGACTTGACCAAAGTCTTTTACATAGATTGTAACAGAAGTTAAGCTAGAAACTTTGTCTCCTGATTCACAAGCCTGTTGGCTTTCAACCACAGTAAGTAACCCCCTTTTCTGATGAATTCTTCAGTTAGCTCTACTGGAATTGGGAACACGTGTACCACTGAAGGTACCCACCATAGCTGCCCATGAGGAACTCCAAATATGATAAGAACTCCCTTCTTACCATAGCCCAAACGCCAAGCTGAGCTTTGGGCCAATAGGGCCACTGAGAGCAGGAACAGCAGCATCTTGGGGGCAATCTTGGTTATTTCTGTGCTTGAGAGATCCAAGGTAATCTCCTTTATAAGGATCCTAGAGAATAGGGTCATTTTTTAGATCTATTGATGGGGGGCTTTTCTAACTAATTGCATGGCATAGTCTAGACAATAGATATCTTCATTAACTAGGGTGTGTGTGGCGGGGTGTATGTTTGGGTGAGCACATTGTTAGAACCTGTATTCTTAGAGTTTTGTTTGTGTAACTCAAATCAACTGCAGCACCATTTCTTGTTTGTGTTTCATTCAGTTGGGGAGGATTGGATAAGAAATTGACAAAGGTCCTTCCTCTGTCAATGTGTGATGTGAGAAGGGTCATTAAAACTGAACTAGTACTAGTGTTGTTGTTTTTTTTTTTATTTCACGGTCTCTTGGGTCTCTATTCTTTTATTTTGTTTTCTGGTATTGTAGAAATGATGCTGGGCTTGAACTCAAGTTCTAGTTCTTCTACTAACTATATTTGTGCTTGTAAAATCATTTAACTCCTCCAAGTCTCTATTTTCCTATTTTTAGCAGAAAAAGTATTACCAGTAATACCTTCCTTCAGTTATCATTTACAAATTCTTTATTTGTGATGTGTTACAACTTGTTCACATTCATCATTTGCCACTTAACTGCCTTCTGGCTGATGTTAATTTTCAGTTCCTCAGATACTGTCGTGTTCTATCACTCACATCCCTAACGCTGTGTTCAGTTCTGGGCACCACAGCTCAAGAAGTCATAGATAAGCTGGAAAATACCCAGAGGAAGGAAACTAGACTTGGGAAAGAATTTAAGTCCATGTCATATAAAGAATAGCTGAAGGAAATGGAATGTTTTGCCTGGAGAAGACTTTGGACAGACATGATAGTTATCTTCAAGTGTTTGAAGGGTCAGCATGTGAAAAAGGAATTATGTTTGTCCTCTTTGGACTTAGAGAGCAGAACCAGGAACCATGCATAGAAATTACAAAAACACATCAAGGCTCATTGTAAAAGAAAAATGTTTCTTGCATTTAGAGCTGTCTAAAAGTGAAATGCAATGCCTAAAGAGGTGAGCTCATCAGCTCCAATAGATTTAATTATCATCTCTTTGCTGATGATACTCAGATCTAGCTATCCTGCCCTAAACTCTCTGCTGACCTTCAATCTCATATCTCTGACATCTTTTCAGACATCTCAAACTAGATAATAGACATCTTAAATTCAACAAGACCAAAATGGAACTCGTTATCTTTTCCCCAGAACCCTCCCCTTCCAACTTCCCTATTGCTGTAGAAGGCACCTGCATTCTCCCAATCCTTCAGGATCAAAACCTAGGAGTCATCTTTATTTAGCTTTTTGCTATCTGTCTCCCACTGCCCCATATCCAACCTGTTGTCAAAGCCTATTTCACCTTTGCAGTGTCACTTGAATATACCTTTTTCTCTCTGCTGATGCCACCACCACTCGGGCCCTTACCACCTCAGGCCTGAACTATTACAAAGGCCTGATAGTACGTCCGATGATTTCAAGTCTCTTGCTGCTCCAACCCATTCTCCTACAACCCATGTTGCACATGTCCCTCCCCTACTCAATAAACTCCATTGGCTTACTATTGCCTCCAAGATCAAATACAAAATCTTCTGTTTGACATTCAAAGTCTTTCAAAACCAGGCCCCTTTCTACTTCCCCAGTTTCTTTACATCTTATTACTTAATGCATGTTCTTCAGTCCAGTGAGATGGGCTTTTTTGCTGTTTCACAAACAAGTCTTTCCACCTCTCAGCTCCAGGAATTTTCTCTGGGTGTCCTACATACCCTGATGTCCCTCCTCATTTGCACCTACTGGCTTTTATTTAAGTCCCAACTAAAATCCCATCATCTATAGGAAACCTTCCCCAACTCCTCTTAATTCTAGTTGTTGTTGTCATTTTTCAGTTATGTCCCACTCTTTATGACCCTATTTGAGGTTTTCTTGGCAAATATACTGGAGTAGTTTGCCATTTCCTTCACTAGCGCAATTTACAGATGGAGAAACTGAGGCAAACAGAGTAAAGCGATTTTCCCACAGTCATATAGCTAGTAAGTGTCTGAGACCAGATTTGAACTCAGGAAGATGAGCAGGATGCCCAATACTCGATGCACCGCACCACCTAGCTGCTCTAATTTAATTCCTGTGCCTTCTCTCTGATAATTTCTTCCTATTTGTGCTGTATATAGTATTATGTATATATTCATTTGTTTGTTATCTCCCGTTAGATTGTGATATCCTTGAGGGCAAGGACGGTCTTTTGCCTTTTTTGTATCTCTACCACTTTTCCCAGTTCCTGGCATAAAGTAGGCATTTAATAACTTTGTTGTTCAGTTAATTGGCAAGTTCCCCTTTGGGAAGTACTTTAAGTAGAAATTAGTCTAGGCTACGTTATAATGGAGATTTCTTTCAGATTTGGATTTGTCCAGATGACTGCTGAACTACCTTCTTTCCAGTTCTAAATTCTATGATTCTGTGTGAAACAATACGTGTAGAATATTGATGTTCAGTTGTAAGGCCTCGGCTTCAGGGAGAAATGGGGGGTCATTAAAAGAACATTGCAGTTTTCCAAAGTCAATTTAGTCCACACTTCTCCTTTTGCTTAATTGTTTTTGTTTCTAATTAAAAATTCTTTTATCTTTTTAAGAAAATTGTTATTTATTTTGCCAGTAAAAAAATTTTTTTTGAATTCCAAATTTTCTCCCTCCTTTCAGCCCCTTCCCCACCAATTGAGAAAGCAAGCAATATGGTATGTTACACATGTGAAATCATATTTCCATACTGGCCATCACACACACTCACACACACATACACACGCACACGTGTGTGCGAAAAATAAAGTGAAAAAATTATACTTCAATTTGCACTCAGAGTTCATCACTTCTCCTTGTGGAATGGATAGCATTTTTCATCAGAGAATTTTAACTCTGTGTGTGTCTTTCTGTTTCAAGTGTGTTTCTTATAAACAACATATTGCAAAATTCTGGTTTTTAATCCATGCTGCTAATACTTCCATTTTATGGGTTAGTTCATTTTGTTCACATTCACAGTTTTGCTTACTATGTATTTCCCTCTAGTTTTCTGCTTATTCTTCTCTTTCCTTTTACTCTGTCCCTCCTCAAACATCTGTTTTGCTTCTGACCCCTGCCTCCCTTAATCTGCTTTCCCTTTTATCCTTCCCCGCCTTCCTATTATCACTTCCCCCTCCTACTTTCTCATTGGACAAGATACTTTTCACTGCCCAATTGGGTGTGTGCATGTATGTGTGGATTCTTCCTTCTGTGAACCAATTCAAATGTGAGTGACATTCAGTTACTGCCCACCCACTCCCATTTCACCTCCCCTGTGAAAACTCTTCCTTGTGCACCTCTTTCATGTGAGATCATTTCCCCAATCTTCCTCTCCCTTCACCCTTCTTCCCATGCTTCCCTTCTCACTCACTTAATTTTTTGGGGGTCATCCCAATATAATTGACTCACTCCTGTGCCCTGTCTACATAGAGTCCTTCTAATGGCCCTAATAATAATAAAGTTCTTAAAATTTTCATTTTTCATTTTTTTTCCCCGAAGAATAATACTCAGTTTTGCTGGGTAGGTTATTCTTGGTTATAATATTAGCTCTTTTACCTTTGGAATATCATATTCCATTATCAAGCCTTCTGCTCCTTTGACCTGGACACCGCTAAATCTTGTGTGATCCTGACTGTGGCTATGTACTATTTGAACAATTTCTTCCTGGCTGCTTGAAACGTTTTCTCTTTGACCTGGGAGCTCTGGAACTTTGCTATGTTTCTAAGGGATTTCACTCAGGGATCTCTTTCAGGACGTCAGTTCTAGTGGTCTGCAAGTTTTCAGTGCTTTCAAGGCAGTATTATCCTAGGAGATATGTAGTCTCTATCCTCCTTGTCTACCCTCTGGTCCTTACTCAGGAAAGGCTCCTGCTCCCCTGTAGCTACAAGTGCTATTGCTTCTCTACACCCTGGAACTGTATATGGGCAATGGAGTTGCCAAACAGCACCAAATCATGCACTTAGTGCCAGCAAATGGTCCCCTATAATCTCTTTCTGACCATTGTTGTTGTAGAGCCACAGTCAGGATCACACAAGATGTAGCAGCGTCCACAGCAAAGGAGCAGAGGGCTCACCAGTCTTTGAGCTGAGAGTTTCCAAAGTTGCTGCTGTTATCACTGCCTCCAATGTTCACCACTGATATGTGTTCCAGGTTGCCCTCTGCCCTCATGTCACAGACCTCTCTTGCCAACTTTCTAGGTTGTCTTGCGCTGGAAGAACTACCTCACCTCGGACCCTTTACTGGTCATACTACTCCAGAATTTGCTGTGCTGTGTTATTTAAAAGTTGTTTAGTGGTGAATGTTGGGAGATTTCTACTGAGTGGCTGCCTCTACTTCACCATTTTGCCTCCACCTCTTTTTTATTCTTTTAAAAAATGTTTACCCAGTTCTTTCATCTTTATACTTTATAAGATCTTCACTTCCCATTATCTCCCTCCCAATTCCCAATAAACTATCCTTTAAAATGAACACTAAAAGACAAGGTGGGGGGAGGGGGGTAGTTAGTTCATAAAAACTAACAAACGTACCAGTTGATTCTAGTAGCGTTTCACTCCTGTAGTATCCTATCTTTAAAAGGAAGAGAGGGATGGGTATTCTGAAATTTCTCCTGCATGGTCAAAGTTGCTCATTATAGCTAAGTAGTGTTCAGTTCATTTTCTCTTGTTTTATTCTTTCAATTCACATTGTTGTCATCATGAACATTGTTTTCCTAATTCTACTTACTTTTCTCTGCGTTGGTTCATATAAGACATCCTCTGTTTTTCTGTATTAGTAATATTCATAATTTCTAACAGTACAGTATTATTCCATTATATTTATATACCATAATTTGTTAACCACTTGATAGGCATCATCTTTGTTTCCAATCTTTTGGTCTACTACAAAAAGTACATATAACAGTTAATAAATATTTTGACTCTAAGACCTTTTTGATTTTGGCTTCCTTGGTTTGTACAATGATCTCACTTCCATCTTCTGCATCAAAGAAAATGGACATTCTGGGTCAGAAAAAAAATTGTCACTCTCTTAACATTATTCTATACTTCAAATTGCTTTCTATTGTGGCTGTACCAATTCACAGCAAAACCAAGTGTATGTATGCCTAGTTTTTCTTTTTTTCAGATTTTCACTTTTTAAAATTCTGAACTTAATTAAACAACAAATGAAATTAGGACTTCTACATACATTGTATGAAAATGCTAATCTCTATTGTGTAGAGCTTTTCTTAATTTTTAGGTATGTAATAAATCTGAGGCATATCTTTCAAAGCTATCCTGCATCTCTGTGATTCCTTCTGTGTTCTCCTTTTTCCCCCCTCATATTTAGTTTTGGGCCCAATTCATGTCCATTTCCAGTGTTTTATCCAAGATACATGTGTATACATCCTACATACATGTGTGTATCTGTGTAAGTGTCTATATTTATATCTGTATGATATAGAAGGTATAGTTATAGATAAATTTGGTAAGTTGTCCATAGTATTGCATATCATATCCTGGACAATAGAGATCTTTATGAACATAATTTTTCCTATATTAATAGTTAGGATAAACTCTATTGAATAGTAATGAATTTAATCCAGAAAATTCTACTGTATTCCTGGGCTTGACACAACCACAATACTGCCACCCACAAATAGTTGCAATTGGAGGACCCTACCATCTATAGGAAATCCTTCATCAACTTGGACTCTGAATTGGATCTCTTTCATAAGAGTTGGGAACATAGTTGTCTAGCATGATTCTCTGTTTTATACCCCACCTCCTATTGGTGATCTTTAAAGGTCATAAAACAAAGCTATCTTTGTTCATATATTCGAGCAACTTGCATGTCTGTGACTCCTTCTGTGTTCTCCTTTTTACCCCTGATATTTAGTTTTGGGCTCAATTCATGTCCATTTCCAGTGTTTTGTCCAAGATACATGTGTATACACCCTACTGGTGTATACTGGAATAAAGAGAACTTCTTTCTATTCTGGAGTGAGAACTGGAATAAAGAATGCCATAAAAGAAATGTATGTTTCCCTACCATCTGCAAACATGTCCATGTCTCCCCCTTCTTCAAAAACCCCTCATCTGATCCCTGCATTCCTGGTAGCTATCATCCCATAGTTCTCCTCTCTTATGTAGCTAAACTCCTTGTAAAGCTTCTCTACAGTAAGTGCCTCTACTTCCTTTCCTCTCACTCTCTTTTAACTCTTTACATCTGTCTTCTTATATCATTCAACTGAAGCTGCTCTCCCCAAAGGTATTAATGATCTTTTAATTACAAAGTCAAATGGCCTTTTCTCAATTCTCCTCCTCCTTTACCTTGATGCAGCTTTTGACCCTGTCTATCACTGTCTTCTCCTTGATACTCTCTTCTCTTTAGGTGTTCAAGGAATTTCTTTCTCATTGTTCTCCTCCTACAAGTTTGACTGCTCCTCAATCTCCTTTGTTGGATCTTCATCCAGGTCATGCCAACTAACTGTGGGTGTCCTACAAGGCTTTGTCTGGACTCTCTTGTCTCTCTGTACTATTTCACTTGGTGACCTCATTAACTCTCATGAATTCAATGATCATATATATGTTGAGGATTCTCAAATTTACTCAGTCAACCGTAACTTCTCTATTGACCTCCAGTCTTGTGTCTCCATAAGATGTTTATCTTAAACTGGATGTATTGTAGATGTCTTAAATTCAACATGTCCAAAATAAAACTCAGTCTCCTTCCCTAAAAATTTCTCCTTACAAACTTTTCTATTTCTCTTCAGACACTGTCTCAGACCCCTGGCTGTAAACCTAGGTGTCAGCCTTGACTCCTGACTCCCTCTTACCCTGCTCTCCCCATATCCAATCTGTTTCCAAGGCCTATTGATTTTACCTTCATAGAATCTCTCATATTTCCCCCCTCTCTCTTCTAATACTGTCGTCAGCCTAGTGTAAACTCTCATTACCTCATGCCTTGTCTATTGCAATAGCCTTCTGTTGGTCACCCTGCCACAAATCTCTCAGCTATCGAACTGATTTTCCTAAAGCACAAGTATGACCATATAACTTTGTCACCTCCCTTTACCCACCTCTCAATAAACTCAGGTGTCTCCCTCTAGCATCCTCTAGGATCAAATAGAAAATCAACTGGTTGGCATTTAAAGCCCTTAATAGCTTGGCCCCCTACCTTTCTAGTCTAATTATATCTTACACCTTCCCCTCTTATCCATGTACTCTGCAATCCAGTTGACACTTGCTTCCTTGGTTTTCTTTGAACAAGATGTTCTGTCTCTCAGTTCCAGGCATTTTCTCTAGCTCTCATGCCTGGAATGCTCCCTCTCCTGCTCTTTGTCTACTGACTTCCCTGGCTTCCTTTGCTGTTGTTGTTGTTGTTTTGTAGTTTGTTGTTGAAGAGGACTAGTGACACCAGGGGTCATGTCTGGATTTGCATATGAATTGGATTTCAATAAGGCAAAGTTGTACAAAGTTATCAGCCTCATTCTTTCTTCCAGAGTCATCAAAGTCAAGTGGCAAGACAAAAGTCAAGATGCCTGGCAATGGCCTGGGATGAAATCGATGATGTTGGCATTTTCATTGTCTGACCAGACTCTCAGCACTCCATCACACCTGCTTCAGCAGCCTTCATGGCCATTGGATCAAATCATTCTTATTTGCTCATTCTGCCAGGGAAGTCTCATATTCTTGGGGTAGACTAACTCACCGATGGGTTAGAGGCCTCAACCTGGCTTAGCCTATCTGCTGATATCATTTTACCAGGGTGTGGCTGCTGCACATGCTACATCTTCATGGAGTCACAGGTGAGAGTTGGGTGACAGGTGAACACCAAAGATGGATGAACAGTCCTGTAAAGGGTTTGAGCAAACTCTCACTCCAGAGGTCCTTGTTTTCCCTGAATATCCAGTCAGGAATCTCTATTTGTCCTTCAAAATCTAGATAAATCTAATAAGAAAATAAACAAGAAAGAAGTTAAAGAGATAAATAGAAAAGCTATGTATTATAGATCTATGAACAATGTCAAATAGGAATAGAAAGAAATATATCTTTTTCTCTGCTTTACATAGAATTTTCACAGAAATCAATCACATATCAGGGAATAAAAACCTGGCAAATGCAGAAAATCAAAAATAATAAACGTACTCTTTTCAGACCATGATGCAATAAAACCTACGTTCAGTAAAGGACCTTGAAAACAACAAGTAAAAATCAATTGAAAACTAAATTATTTTTAAATTGTCTAAATTGTCAAATCCTAAAGAATCAATAGATCAAAGATCAAATCACAGCGGTAAAATTTAGGTTTAAGTTTACAATTAAGGTTAAATTAAGGATTAAGATTTCCCCCTGGGATGGGGGAAGGATTATGGTTTTCAGAAGTAGAGGGTTCCTAGAGAGCTCCCCCTTGGATAGATTTTTGGTAGCATGGGACCAAGGGATGCTCCCAATAGTTACAGGAATGACTAAATAGCGTGCAATTGAATTATATAACCTCTGACATAAATCTACAAGAGATTCACCTGGCAATTTGTTTTGGGCCTAATTTAGCTCTTTTCATTATTGCAAATGGAAAAGAATTAAGGTTAACTTTTGAAAAAAAAAACACTTAACCCGAGCAGAACTTCTAGTTGTGCTGGCAGCTTTAAGTAATGATTTTTGTCCACCTCTCCCTAAAGTGGTTTCTTCTCTATATAGTGTCCTTCCTGTTCCTCTTTGGCCTCTCCCATTTGGTCCCGATTTCTCAGCCACTGAGACTTCTCTACCTCACTCTGCTGGACACATTGTTTTGTGTTTGTCTTATTGTTATGTTTTTTTTGTAAAATGTAGGCAAATTTTTGTCTTGTGCTGTGTTTAGTGTTGTTTGTAGATTCTGCTACCTTGAAAGATTTCTAGGGCAAAATGCTGCTAATAACAACACCTGTAGTACATACCTCACAGGTTGTGAGGTTCCAATGAAATAATGTATATCAAGCACTTTGTAAACCTTAAAGCATTACAGAAATGTCTGTTATCATGTTCTGACATATAAGGGGATTAAAATTTGGTTTTGATTGAAAACGAAGAAAAAGACTTGGAAAGATTGTGAACCAAGTTGACAGTTAGTTAATAGGAATAGTTGTGTGTTGTGGTCCTAGCCCAGTGGTTCTCAACCTTCCTAGTGCTGCGACCCTTTAATACTCATGTGAATGTATCTGCATGTAGGCGGACCCGCCTGGAGACAGATAGAGGAGCGGTGTCTCAGTTCCTAAGACCATCAGAAATATGTGTTTTCCGATGGTCTTAGGTGACCCCTGTGACCCCTGTGAAAGGGTCGTTCGACCCCCAAAGGGGTTGTGACCCACAGGTTGAGAACTGCTGTCCTAGCCTAGGTGTCCCAAGGAGATAAAGTTTTCCCTTGAAAATGTCTGGGAAAGTAAACCAAAGTGTTACACTCCCCTCTCCCCACCACTACCCTCCCTTCTCATGGAGTGAAGATGGCAACCAGCTTCTTGGTGCAGGAGAAGATCTGGTCTGGAAAATTCAAGTATGATGATGCAGAGAGAAAGTTTTACGAGCAGATGAATGGTCTTGTGCTCAGCGGGGACCACAGTGAGCTGGTCACCAGAATTTCCAATCAGACCAGAACCAGCACTACCAATGAAAGTGGATGCTTTTGTTTAATGATATCCATTAGAAAGGTTAGCCAATTATAAAGTAGGGAGAAGTGAAGGAAAACGGGTGTGGCATAAGGCTTTATATTTTTTCTATCCCCAGGACCTATGAAGCATGTTAATCAGGGAGAAGGGACTCAAATTTAGGCCATTAATAGTAGTCCAAACAGTTACTAATATCCCAAGGTCATTTTATTGAAATCCATCTAAGGCTCAAAGTAAGAAGAATTTAGCCTCAGCTAACACCCTACTTTCTGGCAGCCATCTTCCTAAATTCATATCTGGCCTCAGACACTAGCTGTGTGACTCTGGGCAATTCACTTAACCCTATTTGCCTCTGTTCCTCATCTGTAAAATGAGCTGGAGAAGGAAATGACAACCACTCCAGTATCTTTACTAGGAAAACCCCAAATAGGGTCATGAAGAGTTGGACATAACTGAAAAACACAATTGAACAACAACAAAAATCCCATTTCCTACAGGAAATCTTTCCTAATCCCTCTTAATTTTAGTGCTTTTCCTCTGTTGATTATCTCCAGTTTTTTCTGGATGTAGCTTGTTTGTATATAGTTGTTTGCATTTTTACTCTCTCATTAGAATGTAAGCTCCCTGGGGGCAGGGATTGACTTTTGCCTCTCTTTGTGTCCCTCGCACTTAGCCCAGTGTCTGGCATAGCCAGGCACATTTAATAAACATATATTAACTGACTGACTGACTGTTGTTCATAAGATATCACATACTACCATTTTCTCCAGATAATTCAAACAGATAAACTATTTAAGTTGCTTTCATAGAGAAATACCCTCAGAATTTCAAATATTTCTTCAAGTACTACAGGATACAATTTGCATTACTGCATCTGTGAATGAGATGCATTGTATTTTTCCATTTCCTTACTAACTATCTTAAGATGTTTATCCAGGAAGAAGGTTAGTCTGGTTTTACTACATAGACATCAAAAGTTTTTATTCCTTCTTCCTTCAATATGTTTTCATCAATAATAAAATTGCCAGTAAGACCTTTGATTTGCTCAAAGTAGAGTATGTGGCCCTGACAATCATAACTTTTCTCCACTGGTTTTTAATGACAGATCCTCCTACTAAAAGAAATCCACAAGGTTACTTTGGGCCATAACACATTAATAACCTAGTATCTACCTAGACCTACCATATTTAACAGGAGTATAAACACAGTTTTGTTTAAACCAGAATGGATTCAGGTTTACCAGCTGGCTGAAGTTTAGGATATAAACAATTTTACTCTTTTCCAAATAAGAATGCTTTAGGCATAACGTTGCTTCCTTTGGTTTTCACTCTCATCAATTCTACTTTATTTGTGGCTGTTTCCAATATATTAGTAAAGCTGATAGGATAGCACTGGCACTGTTGACTAAAACCTTAATTCTTCCAGACCTCTACATAGCTTTCCCCACTGCACCACTGGTTCACTGGGTTCATCTTTTATATCAACAATGCACAGCAAGGTCTTTCCTCCAAAAGCTTCAATTTCCTCAGAAGAGATATGGATTGTGTCTGGAAGTCTTGGATGAGCCAGGGTGGTCTTTACAGCAATAATGTTTGCTCTGTCTTCGGTAGCTTTGAATACAATTCCTTTGCCAGTGCTATGGTTTGTATTTGTGATAAAGACAGTGTATCCTGTTAGTTTTCTAGTTTCTGGCAACATAATTCCCACTGGAATGTGGTGTAGGCCAGAGTTGGGCTGATGGCAGCACCCTGGAAAGTTGCAGGAGTGGGGACTAGGGCTTTAGGAACTCTGGCATACATGGAAGCAATGGCAGGAGCAGAGGCAGGAGCAATTACAGAAGGTCCAGGAAAGATGTTTTCTCTTTGTGAGTTCTTTTGATACTATCTGTTTATAATCAAACCTGTTTTTAGTGAGAATAAAAACATTTTGGGGTTTTTGTTTGAGACTGGATCTCCCTCTCTTATACAGGCCAGAAGGGGAGAGACCATTTACAAATCTGATTCTACTGTTGATTGTGCAGGAGTGTAGATCTGCTCCGTTTCTGACCGGAGACTCCTCTTCTGGCTGCCTGGTGGCCCCATTTCCAGGGACTCACCATATGGGTACTAGATTTAATGTAGACTTCATCAGCTGCAGGCCACTGAAGCTTGGACCTCCTGAATCAAGAGATCCACCAGCCTCACCCTCGCTTTTAACAAGGGTTGTAGGTACGGGCCAAGTTTCTAATTTAGTTGAAATGAGTGAGAGTAAGAGTGAGAATTTTTCAGTATGAAACTTCTGGTATCCAAATTGTCTGGTATTTGAGTTCGATTTTAATCAGTTTTTTGGTCTACTTTTTCTTCTTTATTTGCCCAGTCATTGTAGAGAGATAATAGAGAAAAGATAGAGGAAAAACCTCTTTTTCAGCAGGTTCTGAGATTTTTCTCTGTGCCCTAGGTATTTTCTTCTCCCTTAAATATTTATCTCTTAATAGTTCTCCTTCCTCACAGTTCTTGCTTAATTTAAGTGGGCTATTCTGCAGATTTACCCCTGCTCTCTTGGGGCTCTGTGTGGCCCTGCCCCCTGCACAGCAATTTGACTTCAGTGGCAGCCCAGGGTGCCTGCAGTGCCTGAAGCAGAGGACTCATGGCACGGGGCTGCTGACAACAGTGCCCTGGGCTTCAGGGTCCTGCTGCTAGCTCAGTTGGGAGATGAATTTGCAGTGCAAATTTATGTAAAACTGTCACATAAGGTACAAGATGAATATGTGGGTATTACCTGTGTAAGTTATAGATGTCAACATGAGTCTGTCTACATGTGACTTGCAAGGGGGCCTGAATAAAAATCTAGTCTCCTCTATTCCACCCTTCTCCAAGGGAGACTTTGATTTCTGCTAGGAGGGGAAACAGGAAATTTGTGCCAGTAACCTATCACTCTGTTCTCCACAGAGAAAGTGTACAAGGCTAGAATTATATCTGCCCTCCTAAATATTGTTGGTATAGGGGAAACAATTGTTAAGTTCAAGCAGTACTACTAAGGAAGGAGTGCCCTAAGCTATGTAGCCAAGGAACTCTTCCCAACAAATGCCAGTTCCACAAAGAACATACATAGTGAATAGCAAAGAAACCTGTTTATACAAACTAATATCAAACAGAAATTAGAAGGGATATACAGATAAGACTATACAAAGAAACCTAAAAACTGACATTATTGTTAAGGAAATTACAGGAATTGAATGAGATCATTTCTAACATGTCAGGAAGACATTGTGCTTATCCTTAAAAGTTAACCTTATATTATACTGTGTACTACTTAGCCTACTATTCATAGAGTTTTAGAACAAGAAGGAACCTTTGTAAATATAACACACTTATTTTACAAATAATGAACTCAGATCCAGAGAGGTTAAAGTGACTTCCCTGAGGTGAAGCAGCTAATTATTAGCAAAAATCATAGTGGAATCCTACTTTGACTTCATGCACAGTGGGCTTTCTTTTTATACCATGTACTTATTTTAATTTGTCAAATTTATTAATAGTTGTATTATTAGAATTTCACGTTGTCTGACTAGCTGGGAACTTTAAAGCAGGACTTTCTATGTTCTAAACAATTGAGTAAATGAGCTCTCCCCATGAGAACAAGATATCTCAGCTCAACCAAGTGAAAGGGATTTCTAGATCTCACCCAGGGGGAAAGCTAGGAATCAGGACAAGATGGAGATGCTATATACATATATACATATATACATATACACATACACATACATATAGATGTACACATATACATATACACACATATATACATGCATGTACATGTATCTTTCCAGCATGTGTGTGTGTGTGCATGTGCATGTGTATGTGTGCATATGCGTATGTGTGTTTTTCCCCCTGGAGTTTCTTGCTCCCTTCAGGCGCATCTTCCTGAAAAAAATCTGAAAACTTATGTCTTCTCTCTCAATCTAGAAGCCCCAAACCCAGGATCTCTTTTCTCCTGAACTCTTGACAAACCCACTGCTCACACAGAAAAGAAGCACTGAATATTTAATCTTTACCCATGGAGAGAGCTATATGAACATGAATTTGGAGCCATAGGTTATGATATAGCATATGATACTTATTCTATATTATAAGTATTGGCCCATTACTAGGCCCTATCTGACAGAAGTGACTCCATGTTTGACCACTGACTGACCCACTTTGGTACCAAGGAGTTCCTATGTACCCAATGGAGAATGTGATATTAGCCAGCTATTAGTTTATCAAGCCTCATCTAATCTAGGTGTTGTAATGGTAATAGAATTTGGAGATGTCCCTGTATTGGCTTGGTTTTTGGGTTGAGTGTTAAAACCCAGAGCTTGTGAATCCCACTTGTGGCATGGATTTGTTGACCTGAAGAGAGAGGGCTGAACTGGGAGGAGCTGTGAATTGGTAGAGAGGCTCAAGCCTAGAGAATGCCAGAAGGACTTTTGGGAGAGCAGTATCCAGTATCATGGAGCCTGAGTTGCTGAGAGTAAGACTGCTGAGAGCCTGTTGGAGCTGCCCAGGACTTTTGAGAACTGCCACGCGGAGCTGCCAAGAACTGAGGAGGCATAGCTATGATTCCGGTATTTTGTCTGTCTGTTTTGATGTTGTTTTGCCAGATTCACCTGCTGGTGAAGGACAGTGCTGCTGTTGTAGAGGTCCTGGAA
>CM053585.1:403674220-403710492 GCA_028646515.1 Pseudochirops corinnae
CTTGTCTTCCCAGGAGCTGAGATTGCTGAGGGCTTGCCTGGAGTGAAGATGAACAAGGGCCTTTCCTTGGGTACTCAATGCTGAGATGATAACTTAACCTTGTTGTAATTTAAGAGTAGATGGCCTTTTGTGCTTTCCTGCCACTTTTGAGATTCAGGGGTGGGAAGGCTTTGAGTTTTTATGCTTTGTGATTGATAAAATGAATGTACTTTGTTTATGATTGGAGACTAATCTCCATTTGAGAGGAGAGACTTTGTTGACTGACTAAATGTACTGCCCAGGAGTGGGCTACTTTGACTAACATACTGGCCAGGGGTGGGATACTTGGACCTTGATACTTTGCAATTGAATTGAGAACTTACTTCCTAAATGAACAAGTTACACCAAATTTTGACTTTCTCTGTTCTGTGAATGTTTGCTGAATAAATGGGGTTTGCTATGCTGGTAATCCGAACCTTGGAAGTTGCCTTTGCTTGGCATTACAGGTGTACAATGTTATTGAACTTCCCTAATCATAAGTTGAGTAGTGGAATGGGGGTTTGCCATCTAGACTGCCTGCTGATTGAATGTTCCTAAGGTTCCTCTTCTACTGGTAACAATAGTCAGAGAGCTGGAATCTGGATTGGAGTGCACATGTAAAGATTATGCTCTTAGTTCTGCTCATTTTGCTCTACATAGGTTCATAGAGGTCTTTCCAGTTTCCTCTGAAATTGTCCATTTCATTATTTTTTATGGCACAACAATATTGCATTACCACATTCACATACTACAATTTGTTTGGTTATTTCTCAATAAGAGAACAATCAGTCAATAAACATTTATTAAGTGCCTACTGTGTACCAGGAACTGTATTAAACAGACAAAAGGTAGTCCCTGCCCTCGTTCACAATCTAATGGCAGAGACAACATGCAAATACATATGTATATATGTAAACATATGTAAATATACATACATACATGTGAACACATACATATGCCTATATGACAAATAGGAAATAGTCAGCAGGAAGGCACTAGAATTAGATGAGACTGGGAAAGGCTTCCCATAGCAGATGGGATTTAAACTGGGACTTGAAGGGAGCCGGTGAAGCAGAGATGAAGAGGGAGAGCATTTGGGGTTTTCAGGACCATTGGTGAAAATGCCCAGAGCTACAAGATGGAGTGTCCCATCCATGAAACAGCAAAGAGACTAGAGTTACTGGATCCAAGAGTATGTGAGATGGTGCAAATTATAAGAAGACTGGAAAGGGAGGCCACGGCTAGGTTATAAAGGGTTTTGAATCTTTGTTTTGTGTTTACTTGGTCTATATTTAGCATTTGTTTATCTATGTCCATATGATTTCCCCCAATAAAACATAAGACCCTTAAGGGTAAAAAAATAAAAATAAAAAATAAAGGGTTTTGAATGCCAAACAGAGGTTTTGAATTTGATCCTTAAGGTGATAAGGAGTCATTGAAGTTTACTGAGTATGGAGGTGACAGTTTGGACCTCTACTTCAGAAAAATACTTTAGCAGCTGAATAGAGGATAGACTAGAGTGGAGAGAGACTTATGGCAGGCAGGCTACGCAGTAGGTTACTGACATAGTCCAGGTGTGAGATGTGGACCTGTACCAGGCTGGTGGCAGAATCAAAGGTGAAAGGGGGTGTATTCAAAAGATAGTACAAAGGTGAACTTGACAGTTTTCTGGGAATAGTTCCAAATTGCTTTCCAGAATGAATAGACCAATTCACACATTATTAGAATATGAAGAAGGCTTGGGGATAATTGTGTACAACTCCTAAATCAAGCTTTGGAGTACATGTGAAACAGGAAACATAAAAGTTTAGCAAAATTGTACATATTGAAGTGTATTGAGACTAGTTCCAAATGGATGTTAGAGAAGTGAGTCCCTAGGAAAGAGGGTGAGTGCCACCAGCTGGAGAAGAGCTGAACTGTAGAGAAGAGCTGACAAGATGGGTAACCTGAATCATATTTGAGGAGGAGAACTGAACAGCAAACTTAGAATATCTTTGAGGGGAAGAGATGATGCCTTACAGGAGGCACTGTGGAAAAGAGCCACATCAGGAAAGGGACTGAAAACAAAAAATAAATTACCAAGGAGTAGAGCATTAGGTTAACTGATGGGATTATCACAGTGAACAGAAAGCACAGGGTCGTTGAAGAAGCAAGCAACTGAAACACATGGAGGAACTACAAAACAGAAAATCAAGCTTGACTTCCCCTAGTTGGGACCACATGCAGAACAGGACCATAACTCATAGAAACTATGTAAATCTCTGGAGTAAGTTTACTCACTGTAAGGTGATCAGTCACCTTTTATGGATTTGAGCTCTATCTGTTTCTATTTTTTTTTTTTTTAATATTCATGCTTCAAGACTTATAAGCCTGTGTGGTTGCACAGGGAGCTAAGCTGATTAAAAACACCTGGGGAGTGCCAGGTACTGATTTTTTCCTGTTTTAGATGGAGATAACCATTTGGAGAAGTAGAAAGTCCTATAAAGTATAGCCAGGCCCTTTATGTCAAGATGGACCCTCTGATTCAAGAATTATATATACAGTGCATGATATATGTATGTGTATTAAAATATAAAGAAGAATTTCCCGTCTTAATTTACCACATTTGCATAGATAATTAATTGGAGTTTCATAGTTTTTAATGGAACATTTTCATATCGTTCGGACATATTTTCATTTATTGGGAATGGTTTATATACAATCTAACATGGAAACAAATGGCTCGACTAAATAATTTCTTTTTTTCCCTACCTTTCATTTTTCGTGCTGTAGAAAGCCCTTGAAAACATGTTTTCTCCTCCTTTACTTGTTCTGTAAATATACCATTTTCATCTTATACACATACACAAACATCTGCCTTTATGCATGAACTCCAAGTACATGAAACTTTTCCAAAAGGAGACAAAGATTGAAGATAAGTTCAGGGAGTTAAGAATCTGAGTTTTTACAAATGATCTCCCAAATTCATCTACCCTGGAGATTCACTTGATAAAATTATAATAGTTGGCACTTGATGATGTGCTCAGACTAAATAATTTCTTAAGGACTCAAAGATTTCTTTGATTCTTTCTAGGTTAGAACAGAACACTTAAATTAGGTACACTTAATTCATTCACAACATTTCCTGTATTGTGCTAGTTATATAAATGTCATTTAGCTCAGGTCTTTTATCTAACCATCAACAGTAAGTGAACTTTCACTTGAAATGAATGAGATCACTGCACCATGACAAGAAAAAAATATCGAAACTAACTTTATCAGATGCAATACTAACATGATGAGTCCTTTGCCATCTCTGGAAGATAGTACAGGGGACAAAGAGGAGAAAATATTTCTTTTTTAAAAATAAATTTTTAATGTCATTTTTTTCTTTCACTAACATTCTCAATTTATCCCCCCTTCTCCCCCACTTGGGTCCTTAGGAGACCGTCTCTTACAAAGAATAAAAAGAAAAAATCGCATAAAAAACTAACCAACATATTGAAAAAGTTTGACATTATCTGTGTTATTCCACACTTTCAGTCTCCTACCTCTGCAAAGAAGGGAGGGAAGTGCCTTTTGTCCATCCGTCTGCCTCCCCTCTTCTCTTGCCCTCTCTCCCTTCATTGTCTCTGTCTTTATCTCTCTGCTTGGAAATTTTAAAATTCTGAACATAACGAGCACTAAATAAAATGTATATTTCCATAGACATAAAAGTAAAGAAAAAGAAGTTTGTAAATGAAACTGTAGATCTCTATAAGGTACAGATTGCCTTTCTTTTAAAGTATATAGTAAGTTCAACCTGAAGCTTTCAAAGTTGTCCTGCTTTGTTATTTGTCTTTGGGGGCTTTCTGTTCTCTGCATTTTTAGAAAGAAACCTCAATGACTCTCCTTTCTTTCATTCTTTCATTTTCTTTTTAACCTTTCTGTCTCTATCTCTCTCTGTCTCTGTTTCTCTGTCTGTCTCTGTCTTGGTTTCTCTTTTGTTTCCCTCTTTCCTCTCTCTGTTTTCTTCCCCACATAACCAAAAGAAAAGTAGAAGCCAGAATCTTCCCCGCCCCAACTATGTTGTTATTATTCAGTTGTTTCAGTCCTGTCTGACTCTTCATGACCCTATTTGGAGTTTTTTTGGCAAAGGTACTAGAGTAGTTTGTCATTTTCTTCTCCAGAAGAGGAAACTGAGACAAGCAGGGTTAAGTGACTTGCCTAGGGTCACACTGCTAGGACATATCTGAGGTCACACTTGAACTCAGATCTTCCATTCTCCAGGCCAGTACTCTATCCACTGCTAATGGAGCCACATTGATTCATTGATCATAAACACATAATCCTGGATAGATTAGCTGAACACTTCCAATGTTCTCAACAAACCACCATCAATCAATGCTGAAGCCATAGACTGTCTACCTCAGGTTGAAGTGAATCCCTCTCTGGCTGAGTTTCCAAGTGAAGAAGAGGTTTTGAATGCCATTAGGCCCCTCTCTGGTGGCAAAGCACCTGGTGTGGATTCTATTCTAGCTGAGATTTACAAGGTAGGGGGTCCACTGCACATACAAAAGCTGATTGAAATCTTCTGGGTTATATGATAAGAGGAGGTTATCCTCCAAGAGTTCAAAGATGCCTCTACTGTCCATCTCTATAAAGGAAAGGGAAATAATTTGTTCCATGACAATCATAGGATGAGTCTCTCTCTTAGTCATTGCTGGCAAGATTCTCACCAGAGTTCTCCTAAATAGACTGATCCTTCCCCTGGAAGATGGTCTTCTATCTGAGAGCCAGCATGGCTTCAGAAAGGGCCAAGGAACAATAAATATGGTGTCTGCTGTCTGACAACTTCAAGATAAATGCTGGAAACAGAACAGAGGTCTGTACAATACCCATCAATCTGACCAAGGTCTTGGATACTGTCAGTTATGAGGGTTTATGGAAAATTATGTCAAAATTTGGTTATCTATAGAAGTTTATTAGTATTCATCAATTCATCAATTACATGACATGCTTGCCCAGATTCTAGATACAATGCTCTTTTGATTTCCCAGTCACCAAAGGAGTGAAGCAGGGTTGTGTGCTTGCTCTCATGCTTTTTAGCATGATGTTTTCAGCAATGTTGTCAGAAAATGGCTTCAAGGCCAGCTACCACACTGATGGTAACTGATTGAACCTGAAAAGGCTACAAGCAAAGACTAAAGAGGAGAGAGAGTTGGTGGATAATTTTTTCTTCCCAGATTATTCTGTACTCAATGCAACCTCTGAAGGTGAGATGCAACAAAATATGAATTGATTCTCTGCTGCTTATGCTAATTTTGGCTTGTTAATTAACATCCAGAAAACCTAGGCTCTCCACTAGCCAATGCCACATCATCCATCAGTTACAGCAAATGGAGAAATTTTGAATACCGTGGATAAGTTCACTTACCATGGCAGTATACTTTCCAGGATGGTAGACATAGACAATGAAGTTGATGCATGCATTGCCAGAGCTAGCTCAGTGTTTAGGAGGCTCTGAAGGAGAGTGTGGAAGAAAAGGGGTATTAGGTTGCCTACCAAACTGAAGGTCTACAGGGCCATTGTGCTGATCTCATTGTTGTATGCCTGTAATGGCAAGCACTATGTAGTTCTCACCTTGTTTCAGCTATTGAATTAACACCTGGTTTCAGTTCAAGTTTCTTTAGAACCTTCTTTCAAGTCTGTTAAGAAACAGAACATGTGAACCCCATAACTTGTGAACCCTAGAACTCATGAACTCCTGAAACAGGAAGGATAGGAGCTAATGACCATATATAAGGAGAGGCCAGGCTAGGGATAGCAGAACTGAGAACAGGAATCTTGTGGTGGCAGAGTCAAGAAGGAGAAAACTTGTGGTATCCCGGCACTCTGTCTGTTCTGTCTGTGTTGATGTTTGTTTGTGATACTTCATACAGAAGCCCTGGGACCTCACTGGAAGCCTTGAAAGAGGATTTTCTGGTTGTATGTTTACAGAAGTTCTGAAGGAGGGTTTTGGAGGTCCTGGGACTTTACTGATGATTTGTGCTGACCTCTTGGACCTTGTTGGTGGGTCTGAGTTGATTTCACAGGCAGATAGTAAATTGATGATAGTGCCAGCAATGTGTATGAATATTATTGTGGCTTTGTTAGCTTTGTTGTCCCAGAAACAGGAACTGTGAAGGACTTGAGGTGGACTGAACACTGTGAACTTCAATATGGAATGGGAACTGGATGAAGAACTGGACAAGGAGCTGGACAAGGAACTGGGAGCTGCCTGCCTTTGAACCCAGGTGATAGTTGGAGCTGGAACCTTGGAAGAGGAACCAGGGAAGCTGAGAGCCAGCTTCAAGTCAAGCTGAAAGAAGACTTTACTTAGATACTGTGTACTGACTGAGAAGATTATGATTTATTGTGACCTAGGGGTGGAGAACTTTCACTTTTGTACTTTGTCATTGAATTAAGGATTTTGTGATTGACTGAATGTACTTTGTTTAAAACTATGTGACCACTTTGGTGAAGACTATGTGACCGTTTTAGTGATAAGTTGTTGAGTTGTGACGTGGTGACTGCTGTATTTTGATTTTCTGTGAATGTTTTGCTCTGATTTGTTATTGAATAGAGAGTTTGCTATACTATGTAATCAGAACCTTGAAAGCTGTTCACAGCAGTAATCCTCTGGAAAGTTGCTTGTGCATGGCTTTATGGTGCCTGAAGCCTGCACAGTCTACCAGAGCCATGCCAGGAAACTGAATCACTTCCATTTGCCTAGTCTTAGGAAGATTGTGAAGATCACTTGGCAAGATAAGATATAGGACACTGAGGTCCTTTCTTGAGTTAAACTGCCAAGCATTCAAACTCAGCTCTGATTGGGTTGGCCACATTGTTCAAATGCCTAACATACATTTGCCTAAAAGACTATTTTACAGAGAACTCATGCCAGGAAGGTGCTCACATGGTGATCAGAAGAAGCAATACGAGGATACTCTAAAGGTCTCTCTGAAGAACTTTGGAATCAATTGCATAACATGGGAGATGCTAACAAAGGATTTCCCTGCATGGCATGCCTACATCAAAGAAGATGCTGTACTCTCTGAGTAAGCAGAATTGCAGTAATTTAAAAGACATGTAAGATGTTCACATTTAGAGATAAAAGTGTTCATGTGGACTATCTGTGCTTGACCTGTGGTTGAGCCTTCCAAGCTCATATTGGTCTGATCAGCCAGTCAGATACACCATACATACCTTGACTCCAGCATAGCAATGTCATTTTGGTCTTCTTTGAGACTGAAGGACAAAAACCAACCAACCAATAAACTTTCTTTACAACTATATACCTAGCATAGTATTCTCTCAGGGTGTGCAATTAATAAATGTTTCTAAGTTTAATTTAACAGACAAAAAAGAATGGATTCAAAACTCATTTGGAGATTAATAACAAAAGGGTCTTCTATAAACAAAGTCTAACCATAATGAGAATGAATTACTAAAAATTAGTATGACTATATTATAGATGTAATAAATATATGTTTTCACCTAAGAAATTAGGGCTCTGAATATAAATTCTTTCCAGCTAAAGGTGTAGTTGTAAAGTTGTCATTTGCAATTAGGACATTCGCGCTTCATTCAGTCATTCACTGGTTCACCTAACCAAGCAATTTAGTTCAGCAGATATTGACTAAGCACCTACTATGGGCAATGCATTGCATGAGGCTTGAAATATAAAGCTCAAACAAGACTCAGTTTCTGTTCTCAAGGAGCAGGAATTAGGATGAAGACATGGAGCTATGATAAAAGCTATAATGTGATAAGGGCATAGAAGAAGCTCAAACAGGCTGCTCTGCGATAATTGTGAAGAAAGAGATTTCTTTTTTTGTTTGTTTGTTTTGTTTTGTTTTTTGGAGGGAAGAAGACAAGGCAATTGGGTTTCAGTGACTTGCCCAAGGTCACACAGCTGGTAAGTGTCAAGTTTCTAAGGCCAGATTTGAAATCAGGTCCTCCTGACTCCAGGGCCAGTGCTCTATTCACTTTGCCATCTAGCTGCCCCAAAAGAGAGTTCTACTAGGTAGTAGAGATAACAGGGAATTTTTTTGTGGCCCGGAGGCTGGACAGAAAGAGAGTTTCAGAAGGTGAATAGTGCAAGCTCACTTTAGGCATGGGGGGGAGGGCAGGATAAGTATTGGGAAAGAGTGCTTCGGCTCGGTTGGAACACAGGATAAAATAAAGGGGAGGGCAAATGATAGAATTAGAAAGTTGGAGCCAAATAGCGTAGGGCCTTGGATTTGAGCTATTCTCTGTATGACACTCTGTACTAAGAACTGTGGGGTAAATACTGGGGAATAAGACATTGCTCCCCAAAGGAGGCCATGAAATTCCCTTCCCATACCAGTGACAAAGGGAACAGCCACGGTACCTCATGGTGCTGGCCACAGTGAGACCTGTTTTATTTCATTTTGTTGTGTTGCTGCTCCTTTTAGACACAACCTTGCTCACAATTTTTACTTTGACCCATACCAGACCCCATCTTCTTTGTCTAAAAGACCTTAGAAAGCCAGTCACTGAGAATTTTCATGTGACTCCCCTTGAACAGTGACTAGAATTCTGATGAGATGCCTGATAAATGATGTCTCCTCAGGGCAGCAGTTAATACTATCCTGAAACTCTAGACTCATGAGACATTAGGGTATAAGCTTACTAAAGCTGGGTCCCCCCCGCCCAGTTCCAGCATCTGTTCCTCCTCTCAAATTAGATGGGAAAGATTAGATACTTTCCCTGAAAATAGGAGGATAGGCCTGGCCCTGATAATTAACATCTGCATGAATCTGGTCAAATCACCCAATCCTCTCGGGGCCTAAGATTTCTTATTTGTATCATGGGAATAATAAAAATAATTCACATCTTTATAACACTTTAAAGTGGTGCAAAGATTATTATCTCCATTTTACAGAGGAGGAAACTGAGCCTCTGAAGGATTTAACCACTCCAATGTGATTTGATTGACTGGTGACCACAAGCCTGATAAATACTGTCTGACGTAGGATTCAAACCCAGATGTCTTGCCCCTTGGTTCCAGGCTCTGCTCTCTACAGTGTAGGTATCAAAGAGGCAGTACACAGGCCACACTGCAGTACATAACCCTCTAGGGTAGGCGGGGGGGACCTTTGGCTTTAAGACCGCATGTGGCCTTCTAAACCCTTAAGTGCAGCCTTTAGACTGAATCCAGCAAATTGTTCTGTAAAATTTGGATTCAGTCAAAAGGCCACCCTTAAGGGTTTAGAAGGCCACATGCAACCTTAAGGCCAGAGGTTGCCCACCCTTGCTCTAGGTAACACCAGAATGATATGAAAATTTAATTGGGACTCATTTAACAAAATAAATAGAAATACAATAGAACATATATCATGTTACTATGTGGTTTCCTAAGTCAGGGATTCTTCTATATGGTTTAGTGGTCCCATTTCTATTTGAGTTTGACACCACTGCTCTATGGTTCTTATATGACTATCTTCCTCCCAGGGTCATTGTGAGGCTGTTCACAATTGCAAGCTTTGTAAATCTTAAAGCAAAGGGCCTTAGCCTTTTTTGCGTCATGAACCCCTTTGGCATTCTGGTGAGGTCTATGGATTCTTGCTCAAAATAAAGTTTTGTTTTTAAAAAAATTTACAATGGAAGAAAAGGCTAAATTTTAGTTTATTGTTAATGAAAATGAAGATACATTTTTTCCAATACAATAATACAGATTCCCCTGAAATCTATCCATGAAACTCTTATGAGTCTTTGAATACCAGGTTAAGAACCTCTATCTTAAAATGTTGAGTGAGCTATACTTATTTTCACATCACCTTCATTTCTCAGAATACCCATTCACTTGTCTTCTACCCAAAGTGAACCAGAACCATCCCTTGTAGTAAAGGGAAGAGAATAAGAAATCAGTTAAACAAAGCTAACCAATCCAACAACTGAGACTGAAAGAAAGCCTACATCTCTGTAAGGAAGGGAAGGGGTTGCTTTGTACTCTCTTGGACATAAATACCTACAATGTTCCTGGAAACCAAAGAGATTTTAAGGAAGTGATCTGATTCAGACAGTTAAAAGACACTTTGATTTCATGGTCCTAAGAAGTGATATGGGATAGGAGCAGGAGGGAAGAGTGGCTGTTGGTGTCAACCTGTGACTACTATCTTTCAGAGTATGAAGATGGTATCAGTTGTGACAAAGAGCCAACAGCTGTTCCTTAGAGAAGAATATAAATTGATCAACAGATGTCTTTTCTGGCATGAGAAGAAATTGGAGGGTTGTTACTATACTGTGTTGATTCATGGTTCATGAATAGGATGTACTGGCTTTTCAACTTTGTTCTCTATGTGTATGACCCCACAAAGATATGGAGTCAGGTACCTGTGCATTAGGAGGCAAGGTGACTTCGGCATTCTTAGAACTCTTCCATGGGAACTGGATTGAATAACCTATTCACCAGCTAGACTAGGCAAACTTCCCAGAAACCATATTGCTGTCTGGCTACTCCTGGTTCCTGCTTTACTTCCTCTGTCTAGATGCAAAAAAATGGAGAAGATCCCATAGACAGACTTAAGTCTATCGGAAGTTATCCAAGCCTTTGCTTTCTGACAGAAGAGAGGAGGTATCAGAATTCCATTGTATTCCTGTTCTTATCTGAAATTACTTTTAAAATGTAATTTAATCTTAAAATAAATATTTGTGATGCCTTTTGAAATTGGTTATGAATACAAGCCATCATCCTGAAAAAAAGTCATGACTTCTTACAACTCACAAAACTCTCCTATGTAAAAAAAAATAGTCCAGTCAAACAAAGCAATGTATGGACCCTGTCTTAAACACATGGATCCTTCTCTACCTCTTTGCTGAGAAAAGGGAGTGATTCTTCATAGACAGACCTCTGAAATCAAGGTTGGTCATTGTGGCATCAGTCTTCTGATGTCTTTCCATGTTGACTTTCTTGACATTATTATAACAATTTTCGTAAATTGTTTTCTTGGTTCTCTACTTTCTTTTGCTTCAGTTCATACAAGGCTTCTCCAGTTTCTCCAAGTCCTCCATATTTGCTGTGACTCATAGAGCAATAATATTCCATGATCTTCATGTACCACACTTTGTTCAGACAATCCTCAATCCCACTTCTAGTTCATTTCAAATACAAGAAGTGTTATTATAAATGTACTTTTGCCTCTGTCTTTGACTTTCTGGGAATCTATGCACATTAATATTGCTTGGTCTTTCCCTCATTCTCCCCCAGGCCTATGAGTGGAAATGGGGATATCACCTCTGAGTATGTGCTACATTGTGTGCTCAAATAGAGACCTAGGAAGGAACTTAGCAGGAACTGGGGGAGGATGCTCTATAATTCTTTACTCTCCCTTTTTTATGATTAAGAGGTATGCATATGTATGTATGTGTCTAATTTTGAATTTAATAGCCCTAGAGGATTTTGGGGTGATGGTAGAACAAAGCAGGAAATTACCTGACTCTCCCAAATTCCCTCAGAAATACTTTAAAATAATACCTCAAAGTGAACATTAGAGTGGCAAAAATAACTAAAATTTGGGGTAAGCAGTTGTCCAGCTTAAGACAACTTGGGAGGATTTTAGGAAAGACCTGACCTCCCAGAGTGGTGGTCTGGCCTGATTAAAGTGAAGATACTTCAGGGTAGGTACTGATTAATCAACAAAAAGCAAGCCTTGGGGGCTGATGTGTGGGCAACAGTCTCAACTTCAGAAACTCTCATACTACAGATATTGAGGGGGTGCAGAGAGCAGGGGGAGTTAGGTAGTTGATTGGGAAAGATTGCAGGGCCCTCACACTGGTGCCAGACTCTGGGCCTAGGTACACTGACCAGATGCAGTCCCAGGCTATGGCTGTGAGCAAGGAGGAGCAGGTATACATAGCTGAGTTCAGTTGCAGATGGAGAGGGCCTTTGTTGGCTGTGGTCACTTGCAGGAGAGCAGAGCCCCTGGGTTTGGTTCCAGGGCTGAGGGATGAGTTGAAGCTTGCAGCCATGGGAGGGACCATAGGGAGAATAGTTTGTGGTGACAATGTCTCTGGGAGCCCTGGTCACTGCTCAGGGGAAGAGGAGTACCTGAGGTCAGGCTCCCAGATAGAGCTCAGAAAATGGTAGTGCAAAAAAACCTGAAGCCTAAGACATTATCCCTTACACCTCAGGACTAGAGTTTGACTCTACTATAAAGTTATCAGCCAAGAAATAAAATGCCAAAAAAAAAATAGTAAGCAAAAGAGAAAAAACCCAACCATAGATAGCTACCATGGAGATAGAGAAGATATGGACTCAAACTCAGAAGAAGACAGGAGAATCAAAACAACTACTTCTACTTCAAAGAAAAATGCAAAATTGTCACAAGTCAAAAAATATTTCCGGAAGAGCTTTAAAAGGACTTTAAAAATCAAATAAGAGAAGTAGAGGAAAATTCAGGAAAAAATAAGAAGAATGCAAGAAAATAAAGAAAATTATGAAAAGAAAGTCAAACAATTAGAAAAAAAAAAGATCCAAAAACTTACAGAAGAAAATAACTACTTGAAAATTAGAATTGGGCAAGGGAAAACTTAATATGACTTAATAAGTCATTAATAAGACACCAAAAAGAAAAAAGAAAATCAAAAGGATGAAAAAAATAGAAGAGAACATGAACCATCTCATTAGAAAAACAATCTGGAAAACAGATTAAGGAGAGACAATATAATAATTGTTGGAATACCTAAAGGTTATAATAAAATAAAAAAATAGTCTAGACACTATATTTCATGAAATTATTAAGGAAAATAGCCCTGAAGTTTTTAAACTAGAGAATAAAATGGAAATTGAAAAAATCCACTGATCACTACCTGAAAGAATTCCCAAGATGAAAACTCACAGGAACATGGTAGCTAAGAAGAATATACTAAAGCAACTAGAAAGGAACAATTTAAGCACTGTGGAGCTACAGTCAGGATCACACAAGATTTAGCAGTTTCTACACAAGTAATTATAACTTTGAATGTGAATGGGATGAACTCATACATAAAATGGAAATGGATAACAGAATGGATTAAAAACTAACAACCAAAAATCTAGCATGTTGTTTATAAGAACCATTTGAAAATGAGAGATACACATAGAGCAAAAATAAAGGGCTGGTATAGAATTTATTGTACTTCAGCTGATACAAATAGAAAAGGAGTAGCAATCATGATCTCAGACAAAGTTAAAGCTAAAATATATTTAATTAGAAGAGATAAACAGGGAAACTACATTATAATAAAGGGTACCATAGATAAGGAAGTAATATCAATGTGAAACCTATTCTAATATTAAATAAATTGTTTAGAATAATAGTCAAAGAAGGAGTTCTACCAAGCTCCTTTTGTGAAAAAAAAATGTCCTGATACCTAAACCAGGAAGAGCAAAAACGGGGGGGGGGGGGGAGGGAGGGGGGAAATTATAGATCAATTTCATTAATGAATGTGGACACATATATCCTAAATAAAATACTAATTAGGAGACAACAACAATATATCACAAAGATTATATATTGAGACCAAGTGGAATTTATATCAGGAATGCAGAGATGGTTTAACACAAGGAAAACTATTAATATTATTCAGTATATCATTAACAAAAGTAAAAATCATATGATTATATCAAAAGATGCAGAAAAAGCTTTTGACAAAATACAACACTTGTTCCTATTTAAAAAAAAAACACTTGAAAGCATAGGCATAAATGGAATTTTTCTTTAAAATGATAAGAAGTATCTACCTAAAACCACCAGCAAGCATTATTTGTAATAGCAATGAAGCCTTGCCAACAGGATCAGGAGTGAATGAGGATGCCCATTTTCACCAATATTACTTTTTTGTGTTAGAAATGCTAGCAATAGCAGTAAGAGAAGAAAAAGAAATTAAGGGAATCATAATGGGCAATGAGGTAATAAAAACATCTCTTTTTGCAGATGATATGATGACATACTTAACAAATCATAGAGATGGAGCTAAAAAGTAAGTTAAAATGATTAACGATTTTAGCAACGTAGCAGGATATAAAAATCCAGACAAATCATCATTTCTAGATATCACCAACAAAACCATTCAGGAAGAGATAGAAAGAGATACCCCATTTAAAATAACTATAGACAATATAAAATACCTGAAAGTATACCTGCCAAGAAAAACCCAAGAATTACATAAATACAGTTATCAAACACTTTTGTATAAAGTCAAATTTACATAATTGGAGAAATATTAATTGTTCATGGGTAGCCCAATATAATAAAAACAACAATTCTACCTACTGTATTTATTCAGTGTCATCCCAATTAGACTACGAGAAAAAATTTATTGAGCTGGAAAAATTAATAATAAATTAATTTGGAAGAACAAAAGGTCAAGAATATCAAAGGAATTAATGGAAAAAATGTAAAGGAAGGAAGCTTAGTGATATCAAATCTTAAACTTCTCAAAAATATCTGGTATTGGCTAAGAAAGAAAAAGTGGATCAGTAGAACAGAGTAGACATACAATACATATTAGTAAATGATTATAGTAACCTTGTGCTTGACAAATGTCAAGATTTAATCTTTGGGAATAAGAAATAACTATCTGGTAAATGGTGTTGGGAAAAAATGGAAAGTAGTCTGGCAGAAATTGGATATAGACCAATATCTTGCACCATTTACCAAGATAAAGTCAAAACGGATACATGACCTCAATATAAAGGTAGATATCAAAGCAAATTAGAAAAACATAGAACATATTACGATCAGACTTACATATAGGAGAACATTTTATAAACAAACAAGAGGCAGAGAGCATTGTGAGATGTAAAATTGATCATTTTGATTACATCAAATTGAAAGGGTTGTATAAATAAAACCAAAGTAGCCTAGAATAGAAGGAAAACAAAATATTGGGGGGGGGGAGATTTTTCTCAGATAAAGATCTCATCTCTCAAATATAAAAATAACTGTCAAATTTATAAGAATATGAGTCATTCCCCAATTGATAAATGGTATGAATAGGCAGTTTTTCAATGAAGAAATAAAAGTTATCTATAGTCCTTAGGAAAAAAAAATGCTCTAAATAGTTATTCATTAGAGAAATGCAAATAAAAACAACTTTGAGATATCATCTCACACCTATCAGATTGACTAAAATGACAGAAGAGGAAAATGACAAATGTTGGAGTTGTGGGAAAATTGGGACACTAATACATTGTTGGTGGAACTGTAATCTGATCCAACCATTTTGGAGAGAAATATGGAATTATGCCAAAGAGTTAGAAAACTGTCTATACCCTTTGAACCAGTAATATCACTATTAGGTCTGTTTCTCAAGGTGATCAGGGAAAAAAGGAAAAGAACATAGATGTTATAAAATATGTATAGCAACCCTCTTTATGGTAGCAAAGAACTAGACATTATGGGGATGCCCATCAATTGGGGAATGGTTAAACAAGTTGTGGTATATGACTGTGATGGAACTGTATAAGAAATGATGAGCAACTGTTTGTGGTGGCAAAAAACTGGAAATTAAGGGGATGCTCATCAATTGGGGAATGGCTAAACAAGTTGTGGTATATGAATGTAATAGAATACTATTGTGCTATAAGAAATGAGGAGGAGATGGACTTCACATTTACCTGGAGAGGTTTATACAAACTGATGCTAATTGAAAAGAGCAGAACCAGGAAAAATCTGTACACAATCACAGACACATCATATGTGTGGTGACCAACTTTGATAAACTGGACTCTTCTCAACAACGCACAGTTATAAGACAACTCTGCAAGTCTCAAGATGGAAGGAGATGTTTACATTCAGAGAAAGATCTAGAAAGAACAGAGTTTAAATGGAGACTCAAGCAATCTACATGCTCTAGTTCTTTTCCATATTTGGTTTTGTTTCTTCTTTCCCATTGTTCACTCTTTTGGTTACAGCAGACTAATGTGTCCAGTGTGAAAGTATTTATAGATCCTATACTTGATTGCATGCCACCAGGGGGGAGGGGAAAGAAGGAGGAGAGAAAATTTGAAACTTAAGGAATTGTGGAACTGAATCTTGTAAACTAAAAGTAAACAAACAAATAAATTTAAAAAAAAAGAAATGATGAGCAAGAAGAAATATAAGGACACTTTCAAGGTCTCTCTGAAGAACTTTGGAATCAGCTGAGACATGGGAAGCAGAACCAAGATGGCAGAGTAGAGGAAGCAATGTAATCAAACTTCCTTAACATTTCCCTCTAAACAACTTCATAATAATGCCTCATATCAAATTCTGGAGCACCAGAGTCAATAACAAGTTTGAGTGAGACACTTTTCTAACCAAGTCAACTTAACAGATCTGAAGGAGAGATCTATGATACCAGGGAGAAGGTTGTCCTGGAACCCCCATGGTAGCAATGCCAACCGTGGAATTTGTAGGTGGCAACAGCAGCAGCAGCTTCAGGAGCTCTTAAGCCAGAGACAGTAAGAGGATTGAACAACTAGTCAGAAAGATATTAGAGTATCACAAGTGAAATTTACCAGAAGAACAAACTGAGTCAGTTCTCTGAATAAGATATCACTTATTAACAGGAGCATGTGACCTGATAATAAAGAAGAGGTCAAATGGCTGTGCCTTTGGCCAATATACCCTAAATTTCAGGTGCAATACATTTTAATAAGCATAGAACAAAGAACAAAAAAAAAATCGTGTGATTGGCCAAGCTTACAGAGATAAGAGATTATTAGTTATATCAAAGAAAATGGGCATACCCTTACGTGGGTTGATGACCACCTCTTTCTATCTCTAAGAAATGCTGTTGTGAATTTTGTGGGTCCTAGCTGCATCCTGAAGTTACTAATAAGAGCAGAATTACTGGAAACTGAGTAAATAGATAAGAGTAACTTAATTGTTAAAGATGGAACAAGGTCAACTTATCCTGGCTTACTAGGGATATCCCAAAAACCTTGCAGGAAATGCTAAGATAATGTTTTGTGAAAGCATTTTGAACAGAATTGTTGGGTCTTTTTCTTTCTAACTAGAAGCAGTTGTGCAGAAGCTTAACTTTTGATATCCAATTAGAGAGAGAGGGAAGCCAAACTTTAGCACACATAAGTGTCTTCTCTCAGAAGACAAAGAAGCCAGAGAGAATTTTTAGATGTGGGGTAATAGTTTAAAAGGGAATATAGAAGGGCTTTTAGACTTAGGAGAATGGGAGGATAAAGGAGGAAGCTTTAGAACAGAGTGGGACAGAATAGGACAAAGGGGTGAATAAAAGGGTATTTAGATTTAGAGGAATGGGAAGATAAGAGAGGGATTGCCGGAGTGGGGATAGGTTAAGTAAGAGGAGAGCAAGGTAGCAGGTAGAAGTAAAGTAGAAGAGTTAGGATAGATAGGAAAAAAGAGATATGCACAAACATAAAAACAGGATTAGGAGTAGAATCTCTTAGGGAAAGTATATGTTTATATATGTATGTATGTATATGTATATACTAATACCTATATATAAATATATCCATACTCAATTGCAGCCTTGGGGTGGCAGGTAGGGGGAAGGAAGGAGGAAAAAAAGAACAAAGTAAAAAGTGTACAGCAGAGACCAAAAGAAAACCTACAGGGAAGCAAAGAAAAGATGGACAACTTTCAACATAACAAACAGAATTTAATATATAGGCTTTCTTGAAATGAAAAGTTATTGCTGTATATTCTGAATCCTCTCCTATGTTTTGCTATGCACATGGCATGCTTTTTTTCTTTTCCATTTTATATTTAAGTTTAATATATAAGTTCATGATGTTTCTTTTTCTTTTCTTATTATGCTTAGAGCCAAGTGATAGAGTATCTTGGTTTGTGCAACAGCCAGGAGTCCGGTGTCATTATATTGAGAAGTATGTGGTAACAAGTAAGGTGTAAGAAGACGGGAAAGGTAGGAGGGAGCTATGTTATGAAGAGATGTGAATGCCAAACAGAGAATTTTGTACTTAATTTTGAAGGTGATAGAGAGTGTCTGGAATTATTGAGCAGGAGGATTACATAGTTAGACCTGTGCCTTAGAAAAATCATTTTGATGGCTGACTGGAGGATGGATTGGAGAGAGGAAAGATTTGAGGTAAACAGACTCAAGAGCAGGCTACAGCTAATCCAGGCATAAAGTAATGAATGGTGGCAATGTCAAAAGAGAGAAGGGGGCATACACAACAGCTTGGATGGGGGTACGGGGGTAGAAGAAGGTAGTGAGATATAGTAAGAAGTTGAGGATGACTCTGAGGCTTTGAATTGGAAGGACTGAAAGGATGATCCTTTTTTCCTTAATAGTATTTTATTTTTTTCCAATTCCATGAAAAGATAGTTTTCAACATTCAGTTTTGTAAAATTCTAAGTTGTAAATTTTTCTCCCTTCCTCCCTTCCCTGTCCCCCCACCTCAATACAGCAAGCAACTTGCTAGAGGTTAGACATGTATGATCATGTTAAACATATTTCCACGTTAATCGTGCTATGAAAGAAGAATCAGAACAAAAGGAGAAAACCATAAGAAAGAAAAAGCAAAAAAAAAAGTGAAAATAGTCTGCTTCAATCTGCATTCAGACTCCATAGCTCTTTCTCTTGACTATAGATAGCATTTTTCATCACGAGTCTTCTGGAACTGTCCTGGATCATCGTATTGCTACGAAGAGGTAAGTCTATCATAGTTAATCATTGCACAATGTTGCTGTTGCTGTATACAATGCTGTCCTGGTTCTGCTCATTTCGCTCAGTATCAGTTCACGTAAGTCTTCCCAGGCTTGAAAAGATGTTCCTGACCATACCACCCCAACCATAATTGAAGGAAAAATCTCTATGTCCATTTCTTCTCTCCTTCACTCTCTCATTTTCTTGTTCTTTCTCTCCCTAGCACTTTCAGGCTCTGTGGGCTTTCCTCCCTACCCATTTTATAGAAGGAGTAAAGTGAAATTCAGGAAGTTTACAGTGATCCAAAAATCACAGTCAGGGAGTAACAAAGCCAACATCATTTGGAATTGAGATCTCCTGATTCTTCATTCAGTACTTTCTCTATACCACTCTGACAACTGAAAGGTTTTGTTTTACCCCAACTGGAGGAAAATAGTTTCTACATTTTATTTTTAAGAGCAACAACTGTTCACTAGAGTTGGAATAAATTAAATGTTAGGGGCTTGTTTAAATTTCTTTGGGCTAAATCATTCAAGTGTACTTGAATAAAAAAATGAATACATTGTTGGTAAATTTGTGAGAGGAGATTCCTTAAGTGCCCAGGGAGAATTGTCCCCACCACAACATCTACTAGACTGAAAGTCAGATAACATGAAAGCCAGACTGAAAGGAAAAGAAATGCATTGCGCCAAGAAGAAAGACTGCTTCTGATAACAACTTTAGATTCCTAGTATGCAGATTTGGTTTCAAGGTCGGGTTTAATGGCTTAGATTTCAGGCCTGCTTAGAGGACAAGAACAGGATGCAGTCTGTCTCAATAAGGAAGTTAGTCTGGAAAGTCCTACCTTTGACTTAAAGGACCAATTATATGGGGTGGGCAGAGCTGGTGAGAGAGCAGACAGGGTTCTGGGTTCTTCTGGCTTTTAGCTTTGAGAGAGAAGATGAGAAATGCCAAAGTCTCTTCAGGTCACTGAAGGGAGAGAGAGAGAGACTCTGGGGAAAAGCTCATATGAGGGGAGCTGCCAGTCTCCCCAGCTTGCCACACTGGAGACTTCAGAGAATTTACATTTGGGTAGGATCTAAGACTCTCTGTCTCTGTCTCTCTATCTCTCCCATTGAGTTACTTTGCTTATGATGGGAGAGCTCTTTCATTTATATTGTCTCATATCATCCTATATGTATATTTTCTCTGATTTCTGTTTTGCTGTTGACTTAGATAAATGTGTTTCTTTGTCATTTGCTACATGTGTTCATTGTAGTACTAGCATCTGGTGAGAAGGGAGTCAACCTGTACTCCCTCTTTCTTAGGAGAGCAGAATGACAAACCTCTGGTCCCAACCTCCTGTTTCCCCCCCTTGCAGAAATCAAAGTCTTCCTTAGAGAAAGGGGAAGTAGATGCCAGAGTGTTCTATTCTTGCCTCACTGTGAGTGACATCTAGAATGACTCATGTGGAAATGATGGAATCCAGCTACTGACCCTAACTCCAATCTAGTCACTACCCCTACTCCCAATATCCCAACTTCCTCATTTGCCTCACTGTCTTACTAGAACAGCAGATGAGTCCATTACCTCAACCACATACCACATCCATCTAGTTTTAGATAGGACCACAACAGCCAGCCGAAAAGAAAGCAGCACCAACAGGATACTGAGCAGGATGTTTGACCACTAAATCGCAGTCCAAGTGGATGCTTGTACAGTAATAGCAAAGGTGAACTTATGACATGGAGAGGCTCATTATAAAATTATTATCATACATTAATACCTCCCCAGTGGACTTTTCTGTATACATTCTGGGTAACCACATGCAAACTTTCACCAAAACTAGGACATCTCCCATATAAATAAACCCCTCCTATTTTTAATATTCACATATTCTGTAATTGCATCTTTTGCTCTATAAAAAGCCATGTCTTACTTTGCTAGTTGTAGATTCCTCTAAGGAGCCTAGCCCACTGGAGAGTGTAATTCTCAATAAATGCCCCTGCTAATCACAGACACATGGTATGTGTGATGACCAACTTTGATAAACTGGACTCTTCTCAGCGACGCACAGTTATAAGACAACTCAGGATGGAAGGAGATATCTACATTCAGAGAAAGATCTAGAAAGAACAGAGTTTAAATGGAAACAGAAGCAACCTACATGCTATCATTCTTTTCCATGTTTGGTTTTGTTTCTTCTTTCCCATTGTTCACCCCGTTGGTTACAATCCTTCTATACAACCAGACTAATATCCAACGTGAAAATATTTGCAGATCCTATACTTGATTGCATGCCGCCATGGGAAGGTGAAGGGGAAAGAGGCAGGGGAGAAAATTTGAAATTCAAGGGATTGTAGAACTGAATCTTGTAAACTAAAAGTAAATAAACAAATAAATTTAAAAAAAAAATAAATGCCCTTGATTGGGTTGGAGATGGTCTGAATTTGTGAATTCTTTTGAACCAACCCTACAACACAACAACAACAGCATACCTCACTCCTCACTACATGTGTTAGGTACAATATTTGTGGGATCCTGGGTAGCTGATGACTTGCCATGTAAACCAGGACTTTGTACATTACAGGATAGAAGTAATTGAGTCCAATTTTAATTCAGTCTGCTTCAGAAGGAGTCCTATTCACCTAGGTATAGTGTATTTAGAGTTCAGTAGAAATGGGAAGAAATTCAGTCAAACAGAACAATCATGTAAGAAGGCTATTTTTCTTCCACGATTTATACAAAGACACTGGATCACCAATATACTCCTACACATGCAGATTCAACCACATTAAAAAACATCACTTAAATGACCCAAAGCCAGGGCTGACCCTAAGAACCTAACACTGAGTACCAAAGGGGAATGGCACATGTTTTCTAAATTTGACATAACAATCCAACTCATGCCTTCTCAAAATAATTAGGAGATATATTTTTGGACTGAGAGACAGGAAGTCCTACTCTTACTATACTCTCTATGGTGTTCAATAGAAGCCAGAGAGATAGAGTCAATAAAGAAAAATCAATCACAAATAATATGAGATTTATTATTATTGACTTCACTCTTAAAAACATAAAATAAATATAAGACAACAAAAATATACAGCAAAGCAGGTGAAATGAGAGTTATAACAAATGGTTGACCTGGACTGGGGACTGCAGTGGACTTAGAAGATTGGTCTTCAAGAGCATAGTGGAAAACTGCAACCAGAATTCAGCAACCTATGAAACTAAGAGAAAGAGACAGAATGAAACTGAGCTTGAAACATACTTAATTCATCTCATAGGAGTGGGAGGAATCTAATACCAAATATTCTAAATTGAAAATCATGTAAGTCTTTCCAGTTCTAAATCCATGATCCTATAATCTTAAAAGTAATAAAATTTGAAATAACCAAACAGAGAACTCTATTTAGACAAAAATCTTCACTGGTTTGTACAATCCTACTGAAATGGGTCTGTTCTGAAGCTCAGGATCTTCTGGGATCCTGTTATTGAGATCCCTGGAAAGAGGTTCCAGTTCTCAGCATAGCAAGACTGACATTTGCTTCCCTTTCTAAAATGAGTGACGTGCTGGGTATCAGTGAACTAGAGGAGGTACCTTTGTCTTCCCCTTGAGTATCATTCTTTACTTCAAAGTCCAAAACTGGATTTGAATCTATCACTCCAGTGATGGACAAATCTGGGGCTCAAGAGGACTTTCCTTATTTTTGTGGAAGGAAAAATAGTCCTGAGAATCTGATAAGGGTATCACAGCCATGATAGGGTAGTCACAAGTGAAGGTGAGAATAGAAAGAAAATAGAGAAAGTGAGACTTGAAAGCAGGAGCTCTGTTTCATTAGCAAACTTACAGCATTATTCCTTTTCACCAGCCCTTTAGATGGATCTCCCCACATCACTACACCCTCAAATTTTCAGACTGCACTGATCACTTAGTTACACCAAATCCAAAGAATCAGACCTGAGAAGCACTGATGGATGACAAGGTGGAAATATGTTGTCTTCTGCCTATCATGAAGTCAGCCTCAACTATTGCATTATGATTTCAGGGGGGGCCAAGAAGCTCCACCTATATAAATAGACCTTCTCCTGACTCTAAGGTAGGAAATGGAGAAATTAAAGAAATCTAGACCATGAGTCCCTAGGAGAGAAAGGCAGTCTTTTAAATTTCATTACTCTTTTGAGTGTACACTGACTCTATTAATGATAAAAATAAAATAAAATCAATTAGTAAGCACTTTTAAGTGCTTGCTCTGTGCCAGGCACTGGGATTACATAAGGATATGAAATTAAAATTTCCAATATCATCTATAACTGTTATATTCAATCAATATTAGGGCCTCCTTCTTTATCCTTTCTACTCCAGCTATTGGAGCTCCCAAACCCCTTTAGAGCACACAGAGCTATACTTTAGATGACTCCCACTCAGTGACATGCAACCCATTCACAGTGGAAAGAGAAGAGATCTACGCATCTTACCTAGTTCATCTTTTAGTTGCAATAGCAAATAACACATCTAGAAAGAAGAAAACAAGAAGATGAGATTTGAACAATCCACAGATGCCACTGGAATGTGGAGAACCTCCCTTTCTACCAATAAAATGAATCCCTCAATTTCCAGTGTCATAAACAGTGCTAGAGTTGATTCCTGGAGAGAAGAGGCCAATGGGGAAACTGACTTGTGCAGTATTGACGGAATGATTGGTGCGAGCCAAGACATGAAGGTTCAGAGAATGAAGCAAGATTAATTGGAGGTTAGTGATAACAGGATCAGCAGGATGATGGAAAAGAACCAATTGGAATTTGACATGACCTCTGTCTTATAAAATCTGATTGAGGAGTCCCAATGGTGCCTGACACTTGTAGAAAACTGGAAAATAAATCTGTCTGTACAAGCTCGGGGTTGGACTGGAATGGAAAAGTGTCAAGATTTTAATGACCTCCTTGTATGGTTGTTTTAGAAACTATGCATGTTCTCTGTTTTATCTTGAGTCTTACTCTAAATATAACTAGAGGATTGTTATTGTATTAAATATAGATTTTATTCCATTAAAATAACTGATTTATTGATTGCAGAGAAAACAAATCTAACTGGGAGACTTACAAACCATAAATTTAAATCTTCTATAGATAAGACAATGAAAGTATACATGACATTATGTATTTTGGACACAATATAGAGGATCCTCAGTAAAAACTTGTATGAACTGACAGTGAAAATAGAACCGAGAACAATTTATGCAATGACAAAAAAAAAATGCAAAAGAATACCAAATTGAAAGATTTCAGAAGCTAAACAAAGTCATGACTTCATGAATGCTGTTACTTAAGGAGACTGAAAGTCAAGAAGATACCTGCCTTTAGGCAAAGAAATGGTTGACTATAGGGGTAAAGCGGACTATAAAGGGTAAAATTGACAGATGTTTCCAATATGTCACCTTGCTTTGCTTAATTTTGATTCTTTGCTACTAAGGAGTGTCCTACTAGAGCCCAGGTTTGGAGAGGCATTATACAACCAAATCAAACATAAGAAAGTGTCAAAAAACATTTCTAAAGCAAAGATCCTTTGTGAAATAAGGAAGTCTTTAAGACGATATAATTAAGTCAAGCAGTTCCTGTAACATCCCTATGTAGAATGTAGTCTAATATCCTTTCATTAGAAAGGAAAAAAAACACAATAGAAATAATACAATGGGCCTTCAAATATGAAAGACTATAATTTGCCAAGTTATATGTTATGGATCTGGAAAACTCATATTTGGGAGAATTTATATCTAAGACTTTCATTCCATCCTAATAGGTGATAAGTCTAGGCTCTGTCTCTTGACATCAGAAAAACCTTAGTGTTTCTCTGTTTTCTCATTAGTTAAGAGTTAATCATTTATGAGTCCTCCAAAACTCCAAAAAGAATCTGAGCCAGGAATAGTGCAGATATGAAATTCTTAAGTTTGGATTCCATTCATGAGAGCAATGGGTTCCCCAGTAGGCACCCACCTAGGCTCTCTCAATGGTAACAGTGGAGAAAGAGGAATATGTGGCATGCATACATGAAAGCAAAGGAAATTTGTAGAAATCAAAAGGAAAATGAAAAGAAAGCATGGAGATACGAAAAAACTTAAACTCTTACTGGAAGATAGATAGGGAAGAGGAAGAAAACTGAAAAAGACTTTTAAATTCTTAGTTAGAATCCAAAGACTGGAGATAAATCTTAATTTTTTATTCTCCATTTTATGTAAATCAGTTTTAAGAAAAATGGTGAAGAGTGAATAAAAGGATCAAGTTAACTTACCATAATTGCCCATCAGTGTTGTAAGTGGGTACTAAAACAAAGCCATAATTCACTGAAAAAGAAAATTTACAAAGAAAATGAACCCATCTCTGTTTTTAAACCTCCTGGCCCAATGGTTACACTAGGAATGGCTCTATTTTAGACTGGAATTGGATCCAGAGTGGCAATGGAATGAGGCAGGGAACCTCTGGAAGCTGAGTGGTAGGTAGGACACTTGGGCTATTGGAATATAGAATGACCATCATAATCTGCCTTGAATATAGAGAGCTAAAATTTGGGATTTTTTCAGGAGAGGATAGAATATCTAATGTATCCTTATAAAATTCAGACTAGCTTCTGCTACCTCTTTCTGCCTCCAGAAAAACCTTCATATTTCCATACTTTCTCATTAATTGAGCATTAATCATTTACAAGGCCCATAGGAACCCAGAGAAATCAGAGGGAGGCTTAATCCAGCTCCCCAAATCCCACGTCATTATATAATTTACTAGTCCTCCATCAACACTCAATATACACACTCTTTGCTGGACTTGATGAAGAGTACAGAGTGAGCATATAGGCTGAGAGGTTGCATTGGTAATAGTGGAGAAGTCAGAATTTGGAATAGAATCTGGCAGGCATATGTGAAATATAAAAGATATTTGTAGATATCAAAAGGTATAAAGAAAAGGCCTGGAAATACTATGAAAGAACTTAAATTCTTACTGAAGAAGACAGAGAAGAGGTAGAAAGCTGAAAGGTGCCTAAAAACTTCAGTCAGAATCCAAGGACTAGAGATGAATTTTAATCCTTTCTTATTTATTATAGGTAAGTCAGTCTGATGAAAAATAGAGTAAAACAAAGTCAAAATTAAGTTATCTTTTCTAAATCTTTGTCCTTGTTCTTGTCTGTGGAGTAATGTATCTGAGAAAAACAAAGGAAAGGAAAAATGAGTCTACTTTTTTTTCTATATTCTGTTTTAGATTCTTAAAGACATTGGAAGGTTATATTGAAGTAAATATTAATGGTCTGAGATTGAAAATATATACAGAATAGCATGCAGAGAGAGGCAAGAAAATTCTGGAAATTAAGTAGGAGGTAGGAGATGCAGGGGACATGGGGGAAATGTCTGAGGTCAACCTTCAGAGTTAAGGCTGGAAGAAAAAAACTCAGTGTCCATGTAAGGATGCAAAGCAAGAGAATTGGTGGAGCCTTGTGAGAAGGAATATATCAGGCCTGATCAGTGGTGACAAATTATGTTGTCTGACATTCAGTATGTAGTTGCACCCCCAAAAGATTTGGGAGGTGAAAGTTACCTAGATTATTTGCAGAAATCCACCCTAGTGCGTGGTCTAGGACAAGGGTGGGGAAACTGCAGCCTCCAGGCCACATGTGGCCCTCTAGGTCCTCAAGTGTGCTGATCCTTTGACTGAATCCAAACTTCACAGAACAAGTCCCCTTAATAAAAGGATTTGTTCTGTAAAACTTGGACTCAGTCAAAAGGCTGCATCCAAGAACCTAGAAAGCCATATGTGGCCTCAAGGCCACAAGTTCCCCATCCTTGGTCTAGGAGCAATGGGCCCTTGGGGCTGTCAGTTGACTTTCTGGAGTTCAATGTCCTGAACCTTCTTTCAAAGGTTTATTTGACAGGTGCTGTCACGTATGAATACAGAAAGCAATGGAGGGCATCTGGGAAAAGTGTAGAAGGATGAAAAATTAGAGCTATTAGAATATAAAATGATCAGCATAATTTATGAGTTACTATGGATATGGAAAGCTAAACTTTGGAATTTTTCTGGAGAGGATAGACTATCCAGTCATCCTAATAAGTGATGGAATAAGCCTTTAGTGCTTCCTTCTGACTCTAGAAAAACATTAGTGTTTCCATATTTATGGAGGTCCACATTTATGAGGTCCACAAGAGTCCAGAGAAATAAGAGCCAAGTTTGGTCCAGATGCCTAATTCCCAAGACATTGTACAATTTACTAGATCCCCCAGCAGGGGCTTGTGTACATCATTCTCTCTGCTGCACTTGATGGTGGAAATGGAGGCTGAGAAGTTTTACTGGCAACAATGGAGAGGTCAGAATTTGGAATACAAATTGGTAGGCATGTATGAAAAATAAAAGATATTTGTAGAAATCAAAAAGTGTAAAGAAAAAGTCTGAAAATACTATGAAAGGATTTAAACTCTTACCGAAGGACAGAGAAAGAAGAGGCAAAAAGCCAAAAAGGATCTAAAAGCCTTAGTTAGAATTCAAAGACTGGAGAGATAAGTCCTAATTAAGCCTTTATTACTGATTATAGATAAGTCAGTCTGAAGAAAAATAAGTCATGCTAACTTACAGCTTTGAGTCATTTGCAGTTGGTCTTGATATACTTCATTTTTCATGTCAACTGAAAAGAAAATTAAAAGACAAAATAAGCCTGTTTCTGTTATTGATCTTTTTGGATTCATAGTGACACTGGAAGGTTATACTGGAGGAAATACTAATGGTCTGAGATTAAAAATGGATCCAGAATGGCATGTAGAGAAAGAGACAGGAAAATTCTGGAAACCGAGTAGAGTGACATGGGGAAAATGTTTGAGGTTGATTCTCAGAGTTAAGACTAGAGGAGAAAACCCTAGTGGACACCTACGGATGCAAAGCAGGAAAAATAAGTGAGTCCCTGTGAGAGGGTCCGGGTAAGTAACAGTTAAGTTATGCTGTCTGATATTCAGTATGCAGTTATGCCCACAATACTTGAAAAAACTGAAAGATTCAGGGGTTGAAATTTCCCTGAAGTATAGCTCTCCACCCCATCCTAGAGCATGGTCTAGGGGAAGCATACTCTAGGGTCTGTCAGTGGACACTCTGGAATTCCATGTCCTGAGCCTTTTTTCAAAGGCATATGTGGTAGGTGCTACTCTGTTTGATATAGGCAAGTGGAGGGCATCAGGGAAAAATGCATGTTAAAAAAAAAAACCTCTAGGGTACTGGAATAGAATATGACCATCTTTCTCTAAAACTTGGCATGGATCTGAAAAGCTAGGATGTGGAATTTTTCTGGACAGGATTGGACATTCAATTCATCCTAATAAGCAATGTGATTAGCTTTTGCTGCCTCTTCCTAAACACAGAAAAACCTTATTGTTTCTATACCTTCCTATTAAATGAGCATTAATCATTTACAAGGCTCCCAGAAATATATTGAAATGAGAAACAAGTTCAGTCCAGATGTCCAGCTTCTAAGCCATTACATGAGTCCCTCAGCAAGGACCTGTATGTATACATACATTATCTCTTGGGCTTGGTGGAGACTACAGGGAGGGTATGATGACTGAGACATTTTATTGGTAACAATAGAGATATTGGGATTTAGAATAAAGACTGGTAGGTATATATGAAAAAAAAAATCTGTACAAATAAAAAGTTTAAACTCTGGAAATACTAAGAAAGGATTTGAGTTCTTACTGAAGGACTGATAGGAAAGAGGAAGACAACTGAAAAAGGTCTAAAAATCTTAGAATCCAAAGACTTGGAAGTGAGTTTTAGCCCTTTCTGGTCAATTATCAGTAAGTCAGTCTGAAGAAACGTTTTGAAATGACAAAAAAAAATCAAGTTTACTAACAGTTGACAACATCAGACTCTCCAGAAAAGCCGAAATACACTGGGGAAAAATTCAGAGAGAAAATTATCCTATTGTTATCATTAAGCCTGCTGCCCTCCTGGTGACACTGAGAAGTTTCACAGAGGAATAAGGGCTACTGCTCTAAGGTTGAAAGCATCTAGTATATCATGGAAATTCTGGAACTTGAGTAGATGACAGTGATGACAGGTGACAGTCCTAATTTCTGACTTTGAACTAAATGAGAAAACACCAGTGATCATACAAATATGTAAAGTGGGAGAGCTTGTGAACCCAGTAAGAGGGAGCATATCACGCTTCTTCAGTATGCTATATGACTTTCATAGTACAGGTATACTTATGACACTTAGAAAAACTAGGCTGAAATTTCACTGGATAATTTGGAGAAGTCCACCCCACCCTAAAGCGAGATCTTGTCCCTGGCACTTTCAGGGGATACTATAGAACCAAATATCCCAAACCTTCTTTCTAAGGAATATCTGACCATTGGTTCTCTGTATGCACACGGACAAGAGGAAAGGGAATCAGGAAAAAGTGTGGTCAAAAAAACCATCAAGAACATTAGAATACAGAATAATCATCATAATATATATATATGTATGTATATATATGTAACCTTCTATGAATCTAGAGAGCTAAAATTTGGAATCTTTGTGGATACAGTAAGACCAAGTCATCCTAATTATTGATGAAACTAGCTTTTGCTAACTCCTTTGCACTCCAGAAAAACTTTCGTGTTTCTGTACCTTCTCAATAATTGAATTCTAAACATTTACAAAGCTCACAGAGACATGAGTCAGGCTTTGTCTAGATGTCCAATTTCTAAGGCATGATACAATTTATTAGTCCCCCCCGCCAGCAGCCTGTAGACACAGTATTCTTGATGGTCTTGAGAGATAGTACAGGGTGGGCATGGAAGCTGAGAGGTTTCGTCAGTAACAGTGGAAAGGTCAGAATTTAAACAGAGACTGTCAAGCATACATGAAAAATAAAGTTGTTTGTTGTTTTTTTTTTTAATCTCAAAAGGCATAAAGAAGAGGTCTGGAATACTGCTAAAGGATTTAAGCCCTTCACAGGTACAGAGAGGAAGAAAACTGAAAAAGGTCTAAAAATCTTAGAATCTAAGGACTGGAAATGAGTCTTAACTAAATCTTTCTTGTCTAACAGACTAGGGGTAAAGTGACAAAGAGCAAAAAAGAAAAAAAATAGTCAAATTAACTTACCTACTCTGTTTTCTGAATCCATAGCTTTATTCTCCTCTGAGGAAAAACAAAGCAAAAACAATATAAGCTCATTTTTGTCATTTATCTTTCTAGATTCGTTGTCAGATCTGGGAGTTTTGGGGTGAATTTATATTGGAGAAAGTATTACTGGTCTGGGATTCAAAATGCATCCAACATGTGAAGAGAGGCAGAGAAATTCTGGAAACTTATTAAGAGGTAGAGAATCCAGGAGACATGGGGAAAATTTCTGGAGTCTAATTTCAGAGTTAAGACTGAAGGAGATAATTTAAGTGATCACTAAAAGATGCAAGGATGGCAATATGGTAGACCTCTGTGAAAGGGAGCACATCAGCCCTGGTCAGTGGCAATAAATTATATTACATAACATTCAATAGGCAGTTATACTCATGATACTTGGAAAACTCAGAAGATTCAGATGTTGCAATTTCCTTAGATTGTTTATATGTGTGTGTGTATACATAAACATATTTATTCATTTATTTATCTATTTAATTAATTATTTATTTGTTGCAGAAATCCACCAAGATCCACCTAGAGCAAGGTCTAAGACAGTGGTTCTCAACCTTCCTAATGCCGTGACCCTTTAATACAGTTCCTCATGTTGTGGTGACCCCCAATCTTAAAATTATTTTCATTGCTACTTCATAACTATAATTTTGCTACTGTTATGAATCATAATGTAAATATCTGATATGCAGGATGTATTTTCATTGTTACAAATTGAACATAACCCACAGGTTGAGAACCACTGGTCTAAGAGAAACATGCCTCTCAAGTTGAGCTATGACATTCAGTGTCCTAAGCCTTCTTCTGAAGACTTATCTGGCAGTTGCTTCTCTGCATGAATATGGACAGCAATGATTATCAGGGGAAAGTGTAGGTGACAAAAACATTGAGGAATATAAAATAACCATCATAAGCTAATGTCTTAACCCTCATCTGGGAAACTAAAATTTGGAAGATTTAAACATAGGACATCTAACACATTCTAATTGTTGACAGAACTGATCTCTGCCTCCTTCTAAAAGCAAAAGAATCTTAAACCATTTATGTCAGTAAATATGACGAAAATTGGTTCAGTGATAAAAAAATAAAGGATCAAGTTAACTTATGTTTTGTTTTCTGCATTGTCTCTCCAAAAGATATGATGATGTCTGAGGAAAACAGTTCAAAGAAAAGAGTAAGCCATTCCTGTCACTGACACATTTTGGCTTCATGGTGACACTGCAAAGGGACATATGGCAACAGGAAGCGCTACTTGCCTAAGGATTGAAAAAATGTCCAGAATTGCATCTGGAAAAGAAGAGTAATACCTAACACCAAAGAAAAGTTAGTGGATTCAAGTGACTTGCAGGAATTTCCTGAGGTAAAATCTCAGAGATAAGGCAAGAGAGGTGATCATGCAAAACATCTGTGACCATGCAAGGATACAAGGTTACTCAAGGGAGAGTTCTGAATTTAGAATGTGGACTGGAACAGAGATTTGAAAAATAAAGGACATCTGTAGTCGTTAAATGTGATTAAGACAAGGCCAGGAAATGCTATGAAAGGACTTAAGCCTTTCCAAAAGGCAGTTTGAGAGGAGGAAGAAAACTAACTAATGGCTAAAAAAAAAAGTCACTCAGATTCCAAGGACTGAAGATTAGAATCTTTTTTTTTTCTTTAATGTGTGCTCTTTTATTTGAACTGGTCTTAAGTCAGTGTACAGGTAAAGCTCCTCCCCTCCCCCAAGTACTGGCACCAATCTCAAAACTTGTAGGGAGACTATGAAAGTCCTCATTCACATCTATGTTGGGGGTAGGGAGTGAAGATTAGAATCTTTAGCTTTTCCTGTCCATTTGTAAGTAACTAGGACTCAAGAAAAATTCCTGAGTGACAAAGGGGGTGATTTAACTTACTTCCTTTTTTATCCTTGTGAGTTATTTGTGGGATCTCACTCTCTAAAGAAAAAAAAAAAACAAACAGAAAATAGAAGCTGTTTCCCATCATTAGCTTTTCTGGCTCCATGGTGGGACTATATAATAGGAGAAACAGGGACTAGTGGTCTGAAGATTGAAAGCACAATTCAAAATGACAGCTGAAGAGACAGGGAGATTTTGGAAACTGAATAGTAATATAGGGCCTAACATAACATGGGAAATTTTCCGAAGTTCATTCTCACAGTTAGGGATAAAGGGAAAAACCCCACTGACCATGCAAGGAAGAAAGGTGGGAGTCTTGGTGGATCTATGTGAGGCAGCATATCTGACCTCTTCAGTGGGAAGAACTTTTGCTGGCTAACATGAACTTCTATGGAAGACAGTTAAAGAAACAAGAAATTTATGGTGTTGATATCTCTGAATTTTTTTTTTTCGCAGAAATTCACTCCATCCTTAAGTCTGGTATTGAAGAAACACACCCCTGGGAACTGTGAGGGGGCAACATGGAGATGGATGTCCAAGATTTACTTTAAAGGGTCTATTTGTAGTTTCTTTTCTATATGAATCTGGTAGCAGTGGAGGGGATCAGAGCAAAGGGCAGGTAGAAAACAAAAATGGAGAGCAGAGAATGACCTTCATTTCCTATTATCATTCATAGATCTGTAAGGCTAAGATTGGCAAAATTACTGCTTCCATCTGACACCAGAAAAACCTTGGTGCTTCCTTACTTGATAATTAATTGAGATTTAATGAAGCATAAGGCAACCAGAAAAAATAGGAGTAACAACCAGGCTTAGCCCAGATTTATAATTCTCAGGCTAGAATTTCATTTACAAAAGCAATAGAATGGACCCCCACAGGTTTTTTTTCTGTCTCTGTCTCTTTCTCTTCTTTTTCTCTTTCCTCTCATTTTTTTTGTTCTCTCTCTTCTTTCTCCCCCTCTTTGTCCTCCTCCTCTTCCTCCTCCTCCTCGTTCTCTCTCTAATTCTCTCTCTCTTTCTCTTTCTCGCTAGAGTGGAAAGTTATGAATTTAGAAAGAAGACTTGAGGAAATATTTGAAAAATAAAAGACAGTTATAGAAGGCAAAAGAGATCAAGACAAGGCCTAGAAATACCTATTATTAGTATAATATAGTAAGTATATTTATTATAAGTATAGTAAGTCCTTATTATGGGTGAGCTAGAGAAGAGGAAAAAAATTGAGAAGAACATTAACACTCAGTTAGATTGCAAGGACTAGAGTTAAGTCTCAAGACTTTCCTGTCCATTTATGTCAGTCAATCTCAACAATAAATATGTAAAGGAGAAAAGAATCAACTTACCATAATATTCAGTCAGAACATGTGCTCTTCCAAAAATTTCCCAAGTCACTGAAAAAAATTTTTAAAAGGATATACACTCATTCTTGTCATTGTCCCTTCTTACCTGCTGATGAGAATGGGTGCTATACTGGAGGAACAACAAGGACTATTAGTCTGGAATGGAAAAAGATATCTAGAAGGGCATGAAAAGGTCAGGGAATTCTATAAATTTAATAGCAGATAGGGGATTTAGTGTACATGGAGGAATTTTCTAAGGTCTACATGAGTAGACATGATTAGGACATGGGAAAAAAGCCCAGTCACCAAGCAAGGAAGCAAGGTTTCAGAGTACTTAGACCTAGGTAGACGTAATAGTGAAAATTGTACACTAAAATAAGTGGAAAGTACCTAAGGTTAAGAAAAAAAGCAATTTACCTTTAGTTATCTTGAAGACCAGATTAGTAGATGGTAGGATATATTGTGTCTTCTTAGCATCATTTGTAACTTTGAGGGGTGCTAGAAAAGGCAAAGAGAAAACAAAAATTGAGAGAAATTAAATAATTCCCAAAATAGCCATTTCTTACTCTTGACAGAACAGAAGCAAGGAGTTGATATAAAACATTTCTCAAGGGATCTTTTGGGACAAAGCTCTTGTTCACTGGTAATCTACGTCCCTCCATTGAACATATGGAATGTTTCTATCTAGAAAATTTAGCGGGGGGTGGGGGTGGAGGGAACTCTATTACATTCTCTAGATATGTTTTCTGCAACCTCTGTGTTTCCTCCCATTCAAGATTCTTGATTGGAACAGGGGAGAATAAAATATCTAAGAGAGGAAAGTATTTTCATAAGAATGTGGTTCTTCAAAATAAAGTAAAAATGGGTACATGATTTAGTTATAAAGACTGATACTATAAGCAAACTGGGAGAGCAAGGAATAGTTTACCTGTCAGATTTATGGAGAATGGAAGAATTTAGGATCAAACAAGAGCTAGAGAACATTATTAAGTAGAAAATGATAATTTTTATTACATTAAATTGAAAAGGTTTTGTACAAACAAAACCAATGCAACCAAGATTAGGAGGGAAGCAGAAAACTGGGAAACAATTTTTATAAACAGTGTCTCTGCTGAAGGCCTCAATTCTAAAATATAGAGAGAACTGAGTCAAATCTATACAAATACAAGTCATTCCCTAATTGATAAATGGTCAAAGGATATGAACGGGCAGTTTTCAGAGGAAGAAATTAATGATATCTGTAGGCATATAAAAATGCTCTAACTCATGATTGCTTAGAGAAATGCAAATCAAAACAATTCTTAGGTACCACATCTCACCTGTCACATTGGGGAACATGACAAAACAGGAAATTATAAATGCTGGAGAAGATGTGGGAAAATTGGAACACTAATGCATTGTTGGTGGAGTTGTGAATTGATTCAACCATTTTGGAGAGCAATTTGGAACTACACCCTAAGGATTATAAAAATGTGTAAACCCTTTGACCCATCAATACCACTTCTAAGGCTGTGTCTCAAAGAGCTTGTACAAATGGGAAAAGGACCCATATGTACAAAAATATTTATAGCAACTTTTTTGTGTTGGCAAAGAATTGGAAATGGAGGGGATGCCCATCAATTGTGGAATGGCTGAACAAGTTGTGGTATATGAATGTAATGGAAAACTATTGTTTTCTGAAGGCACACTTCAGAAAAACCTGGAAAGACTTATATGAACTGAAGCTGAGTGAGGAAAGCAGAACCAGGAGAACACTGTACACAGTTACAGCCACATTGTGTGATGACAAACTTTGACAGACTTGGCTCTTCTCAGCAATGCAAGGTTCTAAGACAACACCAAAAGGTTCCTGATGGAAAATATGGAAAATACCGTCCACATCCAGAGAATTATAGAGTCTGAATGCAGATTGAAGCATACTATTTGCTCTCTTTCTCTTTTGTTTTGTTCTTTCTTTTTGTTTCTACTTTCTCATGGTTCATCCCAATAACTCTTCTTTACAACATGACTAATGTGAAAATATGTTTAATGTGAATATATAGAGAGAGTGTATATATCTGATTGCATGCTGTCTTGGGGAGGGGAGAAGGGAGAGAGTAGGAGAAAATTTAAAACTCAAAAGCTTGTGCAACTGAATATTGTATACAAAAAAAAAACAAATAAATGAATGAACAAATGAACAACCAAATGAATAAACAAATGAATGAACGAATAAAAGAATGTGGTTCTTCATTTTAGAGTCAGGTTAGAAAACCCATAATCCCACTCCAGATTCAGATTTTCATATGTAATGTAATTTTAAATGAGATTTAATCATGTATGAAGGAACTAGGGGGAAAAAATCAAATAAGACCTAAGCTCAACCTACATGTATAATTCCTAGGTCAAGGTTCCATTTACTAGAAGGAAAAAAAAGACTGATGGAAATATCTGAAAAACAAAAGACATTCACAGAAGTCCAAAGAGATTAAAACAAGACCTAGAAAAATTATGAAAGTATTTAATTCTTTACTAGAGGAAAGCTCAGGAAGATGAAACAGTCTGAGAAGAACCATTCCCCAGCCACTGCTACAAACAACACTCAACAAAAGATTTCAATGAAAAAAAGGTCAAGTTAACATGCAACTATGATCAATTTGACTAAATTTTATGTTGGTTGAGGGTTCCCACAAAAAAGAAATTCAAAAATTTGCAAATTCATTCATCTAAGTGAGGCTTTAGGACTCATGATGAGTGTGGGGATCCTATAGTGGAAAATCAAGAAGAGCTACCAGTTTTAGATGGAAATCTTATATATGATGAGATATGGAGAAGAAGAAAAATTCTGAAAATTGAGGAGCACCTGTGGGACTCAGGAGACTCAGAGAACTTTGCTGACCTTTAATCTCAAGATTCAGATTTTGGAATAAATTCCTGTAACCCTGAAAGGAAAGCACACTGAAGCGTTTATGGAATCAAGTGAGACATATTAGGGAAAGCTTAATGTTTAAATAAAAATAAGAGAGAAGGACTTTTGGCTGAGAAAAAAAGCAACTCACCTTCAGTTACTGCCTTCTCTTCATCCCCAGAAATCATGGTCTCAATCTTTGGTGTCTCCTTCATCATTTCAGTGATAGAGGGTGCTGAGAAAGACAGAAAGAAGAGAAATGGGATTCCCAAGCTTGAGCTGGGAATGAAATGGCTCAAAGGGAATCAGTACCCTTTGAGGTTGCTCAAATTATCAGAGAGACCAAAGTAATAAAGGCTAATTCAATGGG
>CM053585.1:403710992-403728602 GCA_028646515.1 Pseudochirops corinnae
AAGGGGGAGTAGATTTCTTATGTCCCATTGGAATATATGTAGCTAACACTAAGAACCACTGTAGACTGAGAAATTCATTTCTGCTTTAATTTGCCTTGAGATATAATCATGTATATGACAGAGAAGAAAACATTTGAATACAATCAAAGCTCAGCACAGACAATTTCCAAGTCAAGGTTCCATTTCTTAGAACAATAAAATAATTCATACTCAGAGAACTTTGCCAAGGTTTGATCTCCAGGTTCAGATATGGGAATAAATTCCAGTGACTCTGAAAGGAAGGGTCCCTAGAGAGCTAGTTTATGGAATCAAATGAATCATATTAAGGAAAAATTTATGTTTAAAACCAAATAAGAGAGAATGACCCTTGGGTGAGGAAAACAGCAACTCACCTTCAGTTACCTTATCATATTTGTACTCAGAAGTCATGGTCTCACTCTTTGGTATCTCTGTCATCATTTCAGTTATGGAGGGTGCTGGGAAAGACAAAAAGAAGAAAAGAAGAATCTGTATAGATAACACTAAAAACCACTATAGACTATGAGACTCATCTTTGCTTTAATTTTGCTTGACATACAATCACATATATAGCAGCTAGGAAAGGAGTTGAATGGGATCAATGTTAGTCTAGAAACACAATTTCCAAGTCAAAGTTCCATTTCTAAGAACAATGGAATGAATCCCTTAGTTGGAATGGCATACGCTTTCCCTGTTTCTCTCTCTCTTTCTCTCTCTCTGTCTCTCTCTGTCTCTCTCTGTCTCTCTCTCTCTGTCTCTCTCTCTCTCTTTCTTTCACTCTCAACAATACAGAATTATGAATTGAGAATGAAGACTGCCATGGATATTTGAAAAATAAAGGACATGTGTAGAAGATGAGACCTGGAAAAGCGATAAAAGCATTAATATCTATACTTAAGGATAGCTAGGGAAAAGGAAGACAACCTAAAAACTGGAGTCATATCGCACAGACTTGGAAATAAGTATCTGAAGCCTTTATTGCCCCAAACAACACTCAGCAGAAGATTTGAATTTAAAAAGGGGCAAGTTAGTGTGCAACCATTATCAATCACATCATATTTTACATTTGATCGAGGGTTTCCACTAAGAACTAATTTTTAAAAAATGCAAACTCAAGCCTTTCATTGACCCTTCATGCCTCATGATGAGGTGGGAATGCTTTATTGGAGAATCAAGAAGAGCTACCAGTTTTGTATGGAAAATGTATCAATGATGAGGTGTGGAGAAAGAGAAAAACTCTGAAAACTGAGGAGCACTTGATGGACTCTGGGGATTCAGAGAATTTTGCTAAGGTTTAATCTCAGGATTGGGATGAAGGAATGAATTCCAATTTCCCTGAAAGGAAGGTATAGTGAAGAGTCTACAGAATAAAGTGAGACATATTAAGGAAAACTTCATGTTTCAAAAAAATAAGAGAGAAGGACCCTTGGCTGAAAAAACAACGACTCACCTTCAGTTACCTTCTTAACCTTATCCTCAGAAGTCTTTGCCTCACTCATTGGTGTCTCCATCATTTGAGTTATGGAGGGTGCTGAGAAAGACAGAAAGAAGAGAAAGGGGATTCCCATGCCTGAGCTTGGAATGAAATGATTTAGGAGTTTTTTGAATCTTTAGAGAGACAAAAGAAATAGAGGTTAATCCAACATGCTTTTGTCATGGGTCCTATGAGATTATATGCTCATTCCTTGGCAACCTGTGTTCATAAACCCTGCTAATATGCAGGGTGCACATCTACATAAAGCAGAGAGGAGCAAAATGTTCAATGACAGTCTCAAGTCATAGATTTTGTTACTTCTCTATTTCTTTTCACTGATGATTTTGGGGGAAAGGAGAAAGAGGGAATAAAAAATCAAAAGAGGCATTCATTTTCACGGGAATGCAGATTTCTTGTATCCCATTAGAATCTGCATAGATAACACTAAGAACCACTGTAGACTGAGAGATTTATTTCTGCTTTAGTTTCCCCTGAGATATGATCATATATAAGGAAGCTATGAAAAGAAATAGCTAATATCAAACCTCTGCCCAGACTCACTATTTCCAGGCCAAGGTTCCATTTCTTGGAACAATTAAATGAGTCCCTTATTGGAATCGCACATGCTTTCCCTCTTACTCTGTCAACCTGTCTCTGTATCTCTCTCTCAATAATAGAGAGTCCTAAATTGAGAATGGAGACCAAAACTGATATTGGAAAAATAAAGGACATGTGTAGAAGATGAGATCTGGAAATGCTGTGAAACAATATCTTTACTTAAGAATATCAAGGGGAAAGGAAGAAAACTGGGAAGGGCCTAAAAATAGACATAATATTGAACAGACTTGCAAATAAGAATCCCACACCTAAACTAGCAATAGCTACAAATTTATCAGTTGAAAAAATATCTGAATGAAAAAAGGGTCAACTTAATGTACCACAGTGATCAATCACACCATATTTTACTTTGATTGAGGGTTCTCGGAAAAGAAATTGAAGAAAATTACAAACTCATGCCTCTCATTGACCCTTCAGGTCTGATGATGAGGTTGGAGAATCAACAAGATTTAACAGTTTTGGATGGAAAATGTATCTGTGATGGGATATAGAGAAACAGAAAAATTCGGAAAATTGAGGAGCACCTGCTGGACTCAGGAGACTCAGAGAACTTTGCTCAAGTTTAGTCTCCAGGTTGAGATACAGAAATAAATTCCAGTAACTCTGAAAGCAAGGATCCCAAGGGAGTTTATAGAATCAAGTGAGTCACATTAGGGGAAAATTTTATGTTTAAAAACAAATAAGAGAGAAGGACTCTTGGCTGAGAAAAACAGCAACTCACCTTCAGTTACTTTATCATCCTTATCCTCAGAAATCATGGTCTTGCTCTTTGGTGTCTCTGTCATCATTTCAGTCACAGAGGGTGCTGGGAAAGACAGAAAGAAGAAAAAAGGGATTCCCATGACTGAGGTGGGAATGTAATGGCCCAAAAGAGATCAGTAGCTTCTGAAATTTTTTAAATCTTCAGAGAGACAAAAGAATTAGGGGCTTATCCAAAGTGCTTTTCTCCTGGGTCCTATGAGCCGGTGGCCTGATTCCCTGGCAGCCTGTGTTCATAAAAACTAGTAATATGGAGGGCACAGATCTGCAAAAAGAAGAAAACTTCAAAAAGTTCAATGACAGTCTCAGGTTAGGGACTTTGTTACCTCTCCATTTCCTTTCAGTGATGATTTTGGGGGAAGGGAAGAATTGGAATAAAAAATGAAAAGAAGCAATTATTTTCATAGAAATATACATTTCTTGTACCCCATTAGAATCTGTATAGATAACACTAAGAATCACTTTAGACTATGAGACTCATTTTTGCTTTAATATCAATTGAGTTATAATCATAGGTAGATGGATAGATAGATAGATAGATAGATAGATAGATAGATAGATAGATAGACAGACAGAGAGACAGGCAGACAGACAGACAGATAGATAGATAGATAGATAGATAGATAGATAGATAGATAGATAGATAGATCAGCTAGGAAAGGAGTTGAATATGATCAAAGTTCAGTCTAGAAACACAATTTCCAAGTCAAGGTCCCATCTCTTAGAACAATGGAATGAGTCCTTTAGTTGGAATCTCATGAGCTTTCCCTCTTTCTCTGTCTCCCTGGCATCTCTCACTGTCTCTGTCTCTCAACAATACAGAGTTCTGAATTGAGAATGGAGACTGGCATTAATATTTGAAAAATAAAGAATATTTATAGAAGATTAGACCTAGAAATGCTATGAAAGCATTAATATCTATACTTAAGGTTATCTAGGGAAAAGGAAGACAACAGGGAAGAGCCTAAAAAATAGAGTTACATTGCACAGACTTGAAAATAAACATCTAAAGCCTTCCCTGATCAATGCCACAAACAGGACTGAAGAGAAGATTTCAATTTAAAAAACATCATTAGTGTACAACAACCATGATCAATTATATCATATTTTACATTTGGTTGAGGGTTTTCACTGAAAATAAGTTTTAAAAAAATACAAATTAATGTCTCTCATTGACCCTTCTGGCCTCGTGATGAGAGTGGGTAACCTATATTGGAGAACCAAGAAGAGTTTCGAGTTTTGGATGGAAAATGTGTCAATGATAAGATGTGGAGAATCAGAAAAATTCTGAAAATTGAGAAGCACTAGATGGACTCAGCAGACTCAGAGAACTTTGCTAAGGTTTAATCTCAGGATTGGAATGAGGGAATGAATTCTACTGACCCTGAAAGGAAGGCACACTAGAGAGTTTATGGAATCAAGTGACACATGTTAGGGAAAACTTTATGTTAAAATAAAAATAAGAGAGAAGTACCCTTGGCTGAGAAAAAGAGCAACTGACCTTCAGTTACTTTCTTATCCTTAGAAGTCGTGGCCTCACTCTTTGGTATCTCTTTCATCATTTCAGTTATGGAGGGTGCTAGAAAAGACAGAAAGAAGACAAGAGGAATTTCCATGCCTGAGCTGGTAATAAAATGGATCAAAGGGAATCAGTAGCATTGGCTGTTTTTCAAATCTTCAAAGAAACAAAGAAAGTAAGGGCTAATTCAATGTGTTTTTCTCATGGTTCCCATGAGCCTGTGTCCTCATTTCCTTCTAGCCTATGTTCATATACCCTGGTAATATGGAGGCTGCACATGTACATAAAACAGAGAAGTCCAAAAAGTTGAATGACACTCTCAGGTTATAAATTTTGTTACCTCTATTTCCTTTCAGTGAGAATTTTGGGGGAATGGAGGAATAGGGAATAAAAAATCAAAAGAAGTAGTTATTTTCAAGGGGGAATAGATTTCTTATGTCCCATTAGAATTTATGTAGATAACATTCAGAACCACTGTAGACTGAGAAATTCATTTCTGCTTTAATTTGCCTTAAGATATAATCACATATATGGCAGGGAGGAAAACAATTGAATACAATCAAAACTCAGTACAGATAATTTCCAAGTCACAGTTACATTTCTTAGAACCATAAAGTCATTTGTTAAGTTGGAATCACACCTGCTTTATCACTTTCTCCATCTGCCTGTCTCTTTGTCTCTCAATAATACAGAGGTCTAAATGGGGAATGGAGACTGGCATTGACATTGTAAAAATAAAGTTATAGAAGATGAGATGTGGAAATGCTATAAAAACATTAATATTTTTACTTGAGCATATCTAGAGAAAGGAACACAGCCAGGAAGAAGCTAAAAATTGGAGTTATATTGCACAGACTTGGAAATAAGCATCTAAAGCCTTCCCTGACCACAAACAGAAAAAAGGGTCAAATTAGTGTATAATCATGATCAATCACGTCATATTTTACATTTCATTGAGAGTTTCCATTGAAAGCAAATTAAAACAAAATCCAAACTCTTGCCTCACATTGACCTTTCAGGTGTCATGATGAGGATGGGGAACCCATATTGGTGAATGAAGAAGCATTACCAGTTTGGGATGGAAAATGTATCAATTATAAGGTGTGGAGAATCAGAAAAATGCTGAAAATTAAAGAGCACCTGCTGTACTAAGAGAAGTCAGAGAACTTTGTTGAGGTTTAATCTCAGGATTGAGATTTTGGGAATAATTTCCAGTGACTTTGAAAGGAAGGTACACCTTTCCCCCAAGATGGCGCCAAAGGCAAAGAAGGAAGCCGTTGTCCCCCGCAAGACAGAAGCCAAGTCCAAGGCCTTCAAGGCCAAGAAGGCAGTGCTGAAGGGTGTCCATAGCCACAAAAAGAAGAAGATCAGAACATTCCCCACCTTCCATCAACCCAAGACACTAAGACTTTGAAGGCAGCCCAAATACCCTTGGAAAAGTGCCCCTTGGAGAAACAAGCTTGATCACTATGTCATCATTAAATTTCCCTTGACCACCGAGTCTGCTGTGAAGAAGACTGAGGACAGCAACACCCTGGTCTTCATTGTGGATGTCAAGGCCAACAAGCATCAGATCAAACAGGCCATAAAGAAGCTGTATGACATCAATGTGGCCAAAGTCAACACATTGATCCGGCCTGATGGAGAGAAGAAGGCCTATGTCTGTCTTGCTCTAGACTATGATGCATTAGATGTTGCCAACAAAATTGGAATCATCTAACTTACTGTGTCCAGCTGTGTCCCATTCCACCTGCAATAAAAAGTTTTCCAGAAAAAAAAAAAGAAAGGAAGGTACACTGGACAATTTATGGAATCAAGGGAGTCATATTAGGGAAAAAAATGTATGTTTTAAAAAAATAAGAAATAAGCTCTGTTGACTGAGAAAAACAGCAACTCACCTTCAATTACCTTTTCATCCTTATTCTCAGAAGTCTTTGCCTCACTCTTTGGTGTCTCTGTCATCATTTCAGTTATGGAGGGTGCTGATGAAGACAGAAAGAAGAGAAAAGGAATTCCTAAGCTTGAACTGGGAATGAAATGGCCAAAAGGGGAAAGGGACAAAACTGGGAAGAGCCTAAAAATTGGAGTTATCTTACACAGACATCAAAATAAGAATCTAAAGTCCACAGCATATTTGATTGAAAAAGATGTCAAGTTAATGTACAACCGTGATCATTCACACCATATTTTATTTTGCCTGAGGTTTCTCACTGAAAAGAAATTCAAAAAAATAATAAACTCATTTCTCTCATTGACCCTTCAGGCCTCATGATGAGAGTGGGAAGCTCTACTGGAGAATCAAGAAGAGTCACCAATTTGGGATGTAATGATAAGATGTGGAGTATCAGAAAAACATTGAAAATTGAGGAGCATCTCCTGGACTCAGGAGACTCAGAGAACTTTGCTGAGATTTATTCTCATGATTGAGATTTGGGAATAAATTCCAGTGACTCTGAAAAGAATGAATGATGGAGAGAGTTCATGGAATCAAGTGAGTCATATTGGGGAAAACGTTATTTTTATGTAAAAATAAGAGAGAAGGACCCTTGGCTGAGAAAAACAGCAACTCACCTTCAGTTACCTTCTTATTCTTATCCTCAGAATTCATGGCCTCACTCACTGTTGTCTCCTTCATCTTTTCAACTATGGAGGGTGCTGAGAAAGACAGAAAGAAGAAAAAATGGATTCCCATCCCTGAGCTGGGAATGAAATGGCCCAAAAGATATTAGTAGCTTCTGCAGTTTTTTTAAATCTTCAAAGAGACAGAAGAAGTAGGGGCTAATCCAATGTGTTTTTCTCATGTGTCATATGAACCTGTGGCCTCATTCTCTGGCAGCTTTTGTTCATAAACCCTGGTAATATGGAAGGTTCACATCTATATAAAGCAGAGAGGTCCAAAAAGTTCAATGACAGTCTCAGGTTATAGATTTTGTGACCTCTCTATTTTCCTTCAGTGATGATTTTGGGGGAAGGAAAGAATTGGGAATAGAAAATGAAAAGAGGCAATTATTTTCATAGAAATATACATTTCTTGTTTCCCATTAGAATCTATATATTTAACACTAAGAACCACTGTAGACTATGAGACTCATTTTTGCTTTAATTTCACTTGACATATAATCATATGTACAACAGCTAGGAAAGGAGGTGAATGAGATCAAAGTTCAGTCTAGAAACCCAATTTCCAAGTCAAGGTTCCATTTCTTAGACCAATGGAATAAGTTCCTTAGTTGGAATCTCACATGCTTTCCCTCTTTTCTGTTTCCCTGTCTCTGTGTCTCTCACTTGTCTCTCTGTCTCTCAACAATACAGAGTCCCAAATTGAGAGTGGAAACTGGCAGTGACATTTGAAAAATAAAAGAATATTTGTATAATATGAGACCTGAAATGTTATGAAAGCATTCATATCTTTGCTTAAGAATATCTAGGGAAAAGGAAGAAAACTGGGAAGAGCCTAAAAATTGGAGTTCTATTGTACAGACTTGGAAATAAGTATCCAAAGACTTTCATGGGCATTACTACAAACATCACTCAACAAAATATTTGAATGAAAAAACGGTCAAGTTAGTGGACACCCAGGATCAATCACACCATATTTTACACTTGGTTGAGGGTTTCCACTGAAGAGAAATTTTTTAAAATAACCAACTCATTTCTCTCATTGACCCTTCGGGCCTCATGATGAGGGTGGGGACCCTATATTGGAGAATCAAAAAAAGTTTCCAGTTTTTAATCGAAAATGTAGCAATGATAAGATGTGGAGAATCGGAAAAATTCTGAAAATTGAAGAATACCTGATGGACTCAGCAGACTTAGAGAACTTTGCTAGGGTTTAATCTCAGGATTGGGATTTGGGAATAAATTCCAGTGACTCTGAAAGGAAGGTACACTAGAGAGTTTATGGAATAAAGTGAGACATATTAGGGAAAACTTTGTTTAAAAAAAAATAAGAAAAAAGGACCTTTGGCTAAGAAAAACAGCAACTCACCTTCAGTTACCTTCTTATCTTTATCCACAGAAGTCTTTGCCTCACTCATTGGCATCTCCTTCATCATTTCAGTTATGGAGGGTGCTGAGAAAGACAGAAAGAAGAGAAATAGCATTCTAAGCCTGAGATGGGAATGAAATGGCTCAAAGGGAATGAGTTTTTCTAAATCTTCAGAGAAACAAAAGAAGTAGGGGTTAGTCCAATGTGTTTTTCTCATGGGTCATATGAGCCAGTGGCCTCATTCCCTGGCAGCCTGTGTTCATAAATGCCGGTAATATGGAGGGCACATGTCTATATAAAGCAGAGAGATGGAAAAAGTTCAGGTTATAGATTTTGCTACCTCTGTATTTCCTTTCAGTGATGAGTTTGGGGGAAGGGAAGATAATGGGGAACTGAAAATCAAAAGACACAATTGTTTTCATGGGAATGTAGATTTCTTGTGTCCCATTAGAATCTGTATGGATAACACTGAGAACCAAGAGATTCATTTCTGGTTTCATTTTCCTTGAGATGTAATCATATATGTGAAGGTTCCTACTCAAAAAAAATTCAAAAAAATAATAAACTCATACCTCTCATTGACCCTTCAGGCCTCATGATGAGGTTGGGGAACCTATATTAGATAAACAAGAAGATTTACTAGTTTTAGATAGAAAATATACCTATGATAAGACATGGAGAAACAGCAACTCACCTTTAGTTACCTTCTTTTCTTCATCTTCAGAAGTCTTTGCCTCACTCATTGGTGTCTCCTTGGTTTCTTCAGTTACGGAGGGTGCTGAGAAAGACACAAAAAAAAGACAAGTGAGTCATATGCCTGATCTTGGAATGAAATGGCCTAAAAGAAGTCAATAGGCTGTTTTTTAATCTTCATAGGAATGACCCTTCATAGGGTCTGACCCCATGGGTTCTCTCCTGGATCTTCTCATCTAGCAACTTCACGCCCTGGGAGCCTTTGTTCTTACCCTCTAAATATGGAGTGCTCACAACTAGAGAATTCAGAGATGGCCAAAAAAAAAAATTCAATCACATTCTCAAGATGTACATTTTATCGCCCCTGTTTTTCTATTCAGTCAACATTTTTGTTTGCGGGATACAGGTATAGAAAATCTAAAAGATGAAAATACTTTCATTGAAATGTGAACTTGTTGCTTCTCAGTAGAACCAAGATAAAGAATCCTTAGAACCACTGCAGCCTGGGAGTTTCATATGTCATTTAATTTTATTTGAAAATTGATCATATACAAGGCAGCCAGAAATACAGATAAAAGATTCAGACTCTCTCTCTCTCTCTCCTTCCCTTTCTCCCTCTCTTTCTCTCTCTCTCTCTCTTTCTATCTCTTTCCTCTCTCTTTTTTCTGTCTTCCTCCTCTCTCTCTCTCTCTCTCTCTAGCTCCCTCACTTTCTCTCTCTCTCTCTCTCTCTCTCTAGCTCCCTCACTTTCTCTCTCTCTCTCTCTCTCCCCCTCTCCCTCTCCCTCTCCCTCTTTCTCTCTTTCTGTCCCTTTCCTCTCTCTTTTTTTCTGTCTTTCTCCTCTCTCTCTTTCTCTCTCTGATAAAGGTGTTGAGTTAATCATTCATAAGAGGGACTTGAAGAGATATTTGAAAAAAGAATCAACACTACAGAAATTTAAAAGAATCAAGAGGCCTGCAAATACTATTAAAGTATTTAAATCTTTACTAGGTGATGGCTAAGAAAGAGGAAGAAAGTTGAGAGCAATAAAAATTGGAGTTAGATTGCAAGGACCAGAAGATCTGGATAAAGGAGTCTGTGACTTAAGATCTTAATCAGTCACATCATGTTTTCCATCATGATTGTCAGTTTCCTCTCAAAAGATATTTTAAAAGTATCCCAACTGGGGCAGGTAGGTCACACTGTGGATAGAGCCCTGGGCCAAGAGTCAGGAAGACCTGGGTTCAAATTTGGCCTCAGATAATGTACCAGCTGTGTGACCTTGGACAAGTCACCTAACCCTCTTTGCCTCAGTTTCCTCATCTGTAAAATGATCTGGAAAAGGAAATGCCAAACCACTCCAGTATCTTTGCCAAGAAAAACCCAAATGGAGGTCACAAAGTGTCAGACGTAACTGAAATGATTGAACAGCAAAATACAAACTCATTTTGGTCATAACCCTTCTGGTCTCACGGTGAGAACAGGGATCTCTGATGAAGCAGCCAGAAGCACTAACTGATCTGAAGTGCCAAATGACGCTTCATCTTAGCATGTGAAGAGGCAATGAAGTTCTGGTAACTAAATATCAGTTAGGGGACTTGGGAGACATGGGGGTGAATCTCAGAGTTAGAACTGTCAGTGAAACTACAGTGACCATGAAAATGATATAGATGGGAAAGAACAAACACTCAAGGCACTGGCAACAGAGAAAAGCTTCTGCTTAAAAAAGAAAGAAAAAAGGAAAGGGCTTTGACTAAGGAAGAATAGAAACTCACCTTCAGTTGCCTTCTTAACTTCAGCAGCAGAAACCTGTTTCTTCTCAGCCACAGTTGTAATCTTTGAGAATTCTACAAAACCAAAAAGAATAGAAAAGTTAACTTATGACTGGGCAGAGAATGAAATGAACTGAAAGAAATGCAGCTGTCTCTTGTAGTCTTGACAGAAGTAAATGAGGTGGGAGACTAACACGACCCATTCTGCCAAGTGGGTACTTTGGGGCAGGATCATCTTATTGGGAGCCTGTGTTCCTACCCTGCAAATATAGTGTTCACAACCAAAGAATGTAGAGAAGGCAAAAAGAAATTCAGTCATGTTCTCACATAATGGTTTCTATCATCTCTATATTTCCTCTCATTTAACTATTTTTTGGGGGGGAAAGGTGGAAATAGAAAATCTAAAAAAATGCTCCTTCACTTTAAAGCCAGAACAGGCAACCCATGGTCCCACTCCAGCCTCAGAGTTTCATAAATGCCATTTGAAATGAACAGAGTTAATTAGCAGAGTAAAACATAACTTACCAAATAAAAACAAAGATGAACATTATTAACACTATGAATGTAATGATCCAGCTTAATACTGGAGAGAAGGAAAGAGAATGGATTTCACAGATGGGGGACTATTTGTTTGGAATATTTTTTGTATTGTCGAACAAAGATAGTATTTAGGCATTTTTGCTGAATTGCTTTTTTTCTTTCCTTATTTTAAAATTTTGTCACAAAGGATAACTTGCTCAGTAGTGGGGAGGAGAAATAATATATTCAGAAAAGCAGGTAAATATATATACACAAGTTAATCTTGATTTCCTCATACTAGATATAGGAGAGTATATGTATTATTAACATTTCAGGAATTCACCCATGCCACCCACCCCACCTCCCCAAATAGAGATCCTCCTGTCTACCTTTTGCTAATGGCACTGATGCGTTCTACTAGGGTCCATGACCTAGATTAACAATCTTGCATTCAAAGTAACAGGAGCAATGGACCAAGAACCAAAAGACCTTGGCTCTTGTTCTGGTTCAAGCCATTTAATCTTGAACTAATCACTGAAACTTTTGGGGTCTCAGTTCTTTGCTCTGTAGAATGAGGAGTATTGGACAAGATGATGTCTAAGGTCCCTTCTTCAAGTCTAATTTGTTATGAGTCTACTTTTTTAGAACCTGACTCTTGTCTCTCATTCTCTCTCTCACACAAAGCTTTCTCACTTTCGAACATCAAATTTGAAGTCTTGCCTCTCACAATTATATAAATGACATCTGGAATACCAGACCAACATTAGCACAGCATTCCCTAGTGGAATAAGGCAGTTCAGAGTCTCTCTGATGCAACATTAAAAAGGAGTAGGTTGGTCAATTAAAGCCTAGTGGATGCCTAGCATCTATCACATCTCTACTGCTTTCTCAGGTTGCAGAGCTATTATAATGGGCAGAAGCAATTCAGACTCTTGATGGCTGGAAGGTCTGTTATTGCCATGAGCATGGTCTCCTTCCCCCCTCCCTTCCTCCCATCCCCCAGATCTCATCCTGGAAAGCAAAGCTAGGTTGGCTGATAAATAGCACAAGGGCAGAGCAAGAGAGGATAGCAATAAAGGGGGAAAACTGAACAATGTTTATGCTCAATGAAAGAGAATGAACTCCACTGGGTGAACTTTGAGCAATAGCATTTTTGTAGTCATTGAGAAATGGAAGAAATGAAAATAAGGGGAATATCCTGAGAAAGAGAAAAGCTGTTCTTCACTAAGGGTAGGACCTTGGAAAAGTCACACAGATTTATGTGGAAGAGGTACTCCAACTCCTTTGCCTTCCTAAAGGTAATTCACTATTATAAGTATGAACCCTTCAGCCTTTGCTAAGGCCAACAGGCGGGTAAGCACATGAGAGTGTCTCTTTCTCTCCCCAACTTCAGCACTTGCCCCCCCACACACATACACAAGATGACACATCACCAGTTAGTTTCCCATACTATTCAGATTGTAAGGGACACTAGAGATTATTAGTTAAATTTTTCCCTTTTACAGATGAGTAAATTGAGGCCCACAAAAGTTGAGTGACTTTCTAAAGGTTACACAGTCAGTGAAGTAGTTGAATGAAGATTTTAACCCATGTCTTTTGCCTCTAAATACAATTCCCTTTCCTTTAGATAGAAAAAAAATACCCACACAACAGTTTGATTTCACAGGCAGAAAGGAGTTGGGAGGGATGCTGTAGCATGGGCCCCGAAATCAGGGCATCAACTGAACTCACAATCATCAGCTTACCTGGTTTTGATGTTGGAGCAGACATTGTCAGAACCAGCATGGTGGTGACAAGGATCACCTGCTTCAGCATGGTGCTTAGTGATATAGGAGGAATTCTCAGAGAATGAAGAAAAGTAGTTTTTATGTGTCTAGAGGGCCTATATATAGTTCCCAGTCCCATAGCCTTCCTCAACTTCAGTCAGTCCCTCCTCTCACCTCTCCCTAAGGCAGCATTCCAAAATTTAGAGATTAAAAGAATGCCCCTGGAGGAAGGAAGTACCCAAGGGTGGGACTAAAATTGAGGGGGGAGATTAGAAGATGAAGAAAACAAGAAACTAGTACTGGGGTAAGGTTGGGATAGGAGAAAGAGCTGATAATCAATGCATTTTCAAAAAGTCAGCTGCCCCGTAGACATTCCTATACTTTTTCTTGCTTTTTCACAGGTAGAAGAGAAATTCCTCTTTCCATCAGATGATTCCAGCCATTATCAGACTTTAAGCTGGTTCTGTTGAGATCTTTGTCCCTCCTGGGTCCCTAACATCCTCTGTGGTCCCAGGATCAGAAGTTGGATTATGATTCCAGTTGTTAGGATCTTCAGGAGTCACTAATTAGGAAGCTCCAAGGACCTTAGCATGACACTGATACTGACTGGAAACTGGCATTATTCCATATGAATTTGGTATAGATTAGTAGCAAAAGTCTAAGAGAAGGATGACCTACACACATTATGCATGTTTACATTCAGAAGGTCTAAATCAAAATGATATGTATGGTCCATGGAGTAATTAATTAATTAATTAGATGATCAGGAACAACTTGTGAAAGAAGTTAAATTTAAGTTGGACTTTAAGGAATGAGCATGAATTAAGGGAGTGGGCATTCCAGGTGTTTATAGAGAGAAGTGTATGAGCCAAGGCAAGAAGGCTGGAATTGCTTCTTGAACTTAATTGAATTACTTTCTGAATGTAGATTTATCCCCAGGAGAGATCAATTTTGCAAAGGGTGCTTTTAAAAAAGAGTAACCAAAGATGATTTCAGAAAAACCTGGAAAGACTTATATGAACGGATGCAAAATTAAGTGAGAAGAACCAACAGAATGTTGTACACAGTAACAGTAATTGATGAACTGCAAGTAACAGCCATTCTCAGCAATACAATGATCCAAGACAATCCCAAGGGACTCATGATGAAGCATACTATCCACCTCCAGAGAAAGAACTGATATAATCTGAATACAGACTGAAGAATGCTATTTTCTCTTTCTTTCTTCTTTTTTTTGTCTTCTTGTACAAAATGACTAATGTGGAAATGTTTTACATGATTGCACATTTCTAACCTATATTGCATTGTTTACCATCTCAAGGAAGAAAGGGAGGTGGGAGGGATAGAATGTAGAATTCAAATCTTCTTTTAAAAATATTAAAAATTGTTTTAAGATGTAATTGAGGGAAAACCAAAAATAACATTTTAAAAAATAAAGTGTAAAAAAAGACTATTATTCTGGATGGTTCAATCTCATCAGATAGCAGCACCCCATCCTCCTGCTGTCCTGTAATGGTCAAAAGTGTAATGGTCTTATGGTAGGACTTTGTAGAAGTAGGAGAGAAAACTCACTATTCATTTTCGCATTCACTCATTAAATATTTATTTAGTGCCAAGTGTTGATCTATCGAATGATCAATGTGCTATGCTAGGAAATGTACAAAATTTAGATAAGAAAATGCCTTGTGCTTGTGTTCCTTTGAAAGGAATTGCCACTTACCAGTCATGTGGCACTGGAAAAATCACTTCATTTCCCTCGTTTCAATTTCCCCATCCTTATGACAGGAAGAAAAATATTTGTACACATCACACGGCTTCCTTGGTACTGGGAATGTTAAAGGGGAACATGGGTTTTGATGGAAGAACTGCCAGCTTTGCCCCTCCATTCCCAGTGCTGCAGATCCTCCTTTAGGTGCCTACTCTACCAAGAGATCTCACACACACCATAAACCAAATAGCGATGCTGTGTTATTATCATGAGGGTGAGAGGTCTCAGGGAAACCAGGAGGCCAGTAAACAAACCTCTCCCTGAATAATACCACTTTGGAATCATTGAAAACTTGCAAGGCACCACATGGAGCTGTGAAAGCAGCAGCAAGAAAAAAAATTACACAAATTCAGCTCAGATATGCACTCTCCTTTCAAGAAAAATGTAGAATCATGAATTAACATAAAGTCCAAAGTCAAGAAGTAGGGTGGGAGAATGAGCAAATGAAAAAAGAATATAAGCATAAAGAGCTACCATGGTGACAAGCTTAAGACACAAACACCAAAGAAGAGAATGACTTGGAAATATCTACTAGCAAAACCTTAAAGGAAAATGCAGATTGAACATAAGCCCAAAAAAAATTTCTAAAAGAGCTAAAGAAAGCATTTTTCTTTTGAGGGTCATACATTGGCAGTTATTATTTAAATTGAAGAACAGATAACGAGAGGGGTGAGGGGGCAAGGGAGGAGACAGAAAGCCGAGAGCCTCTCATCTGTGTCTGCTCTAGATGGGGTTGATCCTGATTTCTGAGCCTTGGTCCAGGGCACACAAGGAAGCACATGATAAGATGAGGTTCCAGGGGTACAGGTTGAGGAAAACACCAGGGGTGGCCAGTTATACTTCCAGGCAGAGGTGGGGGCTAGGAATCTCCTTGAATCAGCCATACCCTTTCCTTTTAGGAACTGAAGTCTAGTGATAAGTTCTATCCCACAAATGTCTTATAAAACATTCTTATAGTTAAAGTCTTTGTGCTAAAGAATCCTTTCATCACCTCTCTAACTTCTTGTACTTTGCTTCTAGTTTCTTTCAATATGCATCCAACTTGTAAGCTGCCTGCTCAACAGCTGATACTTGCTCCTCAATTAAAATGATCTGATCCAAATAAGGCTGAAGTGCTGCACATTTCTGTTTTAAGACCTTTAGGTTTTTGCTTACGTTTATTGCAATATCTTTCATTTCTAGATACTTCAAGCTAGTCAGTTTGTTCATATTTTCCAGAGGTTTATAATCTTAACTGGTGGCTGTCAGCTCTCCCTTCAGGTACGTGGCCATTTTGGAGAACATGTCCTGGCACAGCACCATGACGTCCACCTCAGTGGGCTCCCTAGCCTCCTCTGCCATCTTCACCATAGCATCATTTAGGCCGGGGAAGGGAGGAAGGAGAAAGGATGGGGAAGGAGGAGAAGGGAAGGGAAGGAGCATGAAGGGGGAGAGGGAAAGGGAAGGGAAAGGGGACAAAGAAAGGGAGAAAAGGGTAAAGATTTTTAAATTTAAAAAATTCAAAAACCAGGAAGAGGGGCAGAGGCAAGATGGCAGCATAGAAGCAGGAAAACTCTGTGAGGTCCCCCCATAACTACCTTAAATACCTATAAAATATGTCTCTAAACAAATTTTAGAGCTACAGAACCCACAAAGTGACAGAAAAAAACAAATCTCCTGCTGAAGGCAGCCTGTCAGGCCAGCAGGAAGGGTCCATTAGAGCACTGGGAGCAGAGCCCAGCCCCACATGAGCTGGTGGTTTTAGCTCCAGGGTAGCCCTGACCAGCAGTGGCTGGAGAGGACTTCAGGAGAGTGGATCACCAGCAACTGTGGTGTATTCCAGAAACATCAACCCATAGCTGCCAAAGACAAAGTAAAAGGTCAGTGGAACTCTGGTGGAACTAGGGGGAAGGAGGCACAGTCCAGCCTGCACCCCCTGAGCAAGAAGCAGTGGAGACACAGCAGCTGGGCAGCCACCTACACGTGGCTGCTTTCTACCTCCTGGCCTGCAGATTGTAGGGGGGCCAAGCAACCATTCAGAGGCTAAGTGCTCTTGTCTTAACCTGCCTGGATCTGGATCGCAGTCTTGAGTGGTGGTCCTGAGGTGTGTGACCAGTGAGCCAAAGCTGGTGGGGGCTGCAGAGACTTCAGCCTCCTAATAGCTCTGGCAGCTGTGAAAATCCCAGCATTTTAGGACAAAGCTCTCCTCTCTGGAAGCAGAGTTCTACTGTGGCAAAGAGCTCAAAAGTCAAGTAATTGAATGGCAACATGAACAAGCAAAGGAAGCAAAGCAAGCACAGCAACCCAACTTTAGATTCCTTTTTGGGGGACAAAAAAGATCAAAACATTGAACAGGAGAAGACAACACAGTCAGAATTTCTGCACCAAAAGCTTCCAAGAAAAATTTGAACTGGTTACAGGCCATGGAGGAGCCCAAGAAAGATTTTGAAAATCAAGTAAGAGAAGTAGAGGAAAAATGAAGAAGAGGAATGAGAATAATGCAAGAAAATCATGAAAAGAGAGTCAACAACCTGACTGAAGAAAATAACACCTTAAAAATAGATTAACTCAAAGGGCAAAAGAGGCCCAAAAAGCCAATGAGGAGAAGAATGCCTAAAAAAGCCAAAGTTACCAGATGGAAAAAGAATTTCAAAAGTTCACTGAAGAGAATAATTCCTTCAGAATTAGATTGGAACAAATGGAAGCTAATGACTTTATGAGAAATCAAGATACTATCAAACAGATCCAAACAAATGAA
>CM053585.1:403729102-403793826 GCA_028646515.1 Pseudochirops corinnae
AAACCAGAACTGAAAAGAAAATTTGACACTCAAATACAAGAAGCATGAGAAGGTAAACATGGAAAAGAAATCATAAAGAACTTATCAAAGTTGAACTATTTACAAGCCAACATGGAAAAATGATAATTGTAACTTATGAAACCCTTTGCTTTAAGATTTGTAATGTTTGCACTAGTGAACACCCTCACAATGACCCTGGGAGGAAGATAGTCATATAAGAACCATAGAGTAGTGGTGTCAAACTGAAATAGAAATGGGGTCACCAAACCATATACAGTGGTTCTCAACCTGTGGGCCGCGACCCCTTTGGGAGTCAAACAACCTTTTCACAGGGGTCACAGGAGTCACAAGGGTCACTTAAGACCATTGGAAAACACATATTTCCAATGGTCTTAGGAACTGAGACACCGCTCTTCTTTCTGTCTCCAGGTGGGTCCACCCACATGCAGATACGCCCACATATGAGTATTAAAGAATCGCAGCATTAGGAAGATTGAGAACCACTGAATTATAGAAAAATCCCTGTGGCAGCATGCTGTCTTAGTAAACCACATAGTAACATGATACACGTTCTATTGCATTTTTATTTATTTTGTTAAATGATTCTCAATTAAATTTTCATCTCATTCTACCACCATCCTGGAGGGTTACACACTACACTATAGCCTGTACACTGTGTATTTGATACTGTAGAGAACAAAGCCTTGAACAAAGGGCCAAAATATCTGACATCAAACATTAGTTTGAATCCTACATCAAACAATACTTACCAGATTTGTGGCCACAAGTGTGTCAAATCACCTCTACGTGATTCAGAGACTCAGTTTCCTCATCTGTAAATGGGAATGATAATCTTTGCACTGTCTTAAAATATTATCAAGATCTGAATGGTTGTTATTATCCTCATTGTAAAGATGGAAAAACATAGCCCAGAGAGTCCTAAGTGACTTGCCTAGATTCACACAGATCATCGTCAGTCAGGGCTTGTAGCAGCAAGCACCCCAGCATACCCAGGGCGGCTGCTAGCACAGCTTCTTTTATCTGCTTTCTAAAGGAAAGCAACTCAAAAAGGGTTAACCATCTTACTTTAATCAAACAACACATATCATTTACCTAGTTTACAGGAAAAAGTCAGCACCCTGAACTTCAGAGAATACAAACAGAAGTTACAAGCAGACAAAAATACAGACAGAGAAAATAATACAGTTCAGCAGACAGGGCTTCCAGCTGTCTGACCATTACATCATACCTAGTTAGTCACCAGAGAGAGAAGCACCAACATCTGGGTTTTCAAAGCTAGGGGCTCAATAGCTGCCCAGAATCTCATCTGGCCAAGTCACACAACTCTTCCCCACGTGAGCCCCAAAGCACAACCTCACATCAGAGGTATATAAAACCCTCTCCAGAGTCAGAGAGCATCAGAAGCCTCCTGACCCACTTGACTACGAAGTAACAAAAGTTGTGCCTTCCTGAAAAACAAGCCCCACACAGCCTCCAGGTGAGCACCTGCAGCCTACTAGGGGGCAGGGTATATTTTCAAATCAGGAAAGGTCCTCAGGTTCAATTTAGGCTTATTAATGGTCAGGGAAGATCTTCAAATTCCTATTACCATTACAGGACTATGAGCTGATTTTCAGGGAAAATTTAGATTAGATCAGAATCTTTCCCATCTAACTAAATGGTAGGAACAGGTATTAGAATTATGGTGACCATGTTTCAAGAAGCTTATACCCCAATGTCTAATAAGCCTATAGAGCTTCAAGATGATACCAATTTCTGTCCTGGGGAAATGTCATTTGTTAAGCATCTCATCAGAGTTCTATTCCCAGTGCAGGAGGAGTTACATGGAAATTCTCAATGACTGATTTTCTAAGGTCCTTTAGACAAAGATGGTGCCTGGAAAGAGGCAAAGAATTCAGAAAGGAAAAACTGTGAGCAAGGTTGTATCTAAAAGAAGCAACAACCACAGAAAATGGAATCAACTTACAGGTATCTCTATTGTGTTGGCCATTGCTATCTGAGGGCTAGAATCATCTAGAAGCACAAACATGAGGGACAGTGACTATTCCCTTTATCTCTGGTTAGGGGAAGTATTTAAACCGAGGTCCTTTAATTCACTTTTCTAATCTCTCTTTCCCTTCAATATGCTTATTGTCATTCTCTCACTAAAAGTGTCATTCCCTTAATAAAAATATCATGTGTTGTAGTTGCGCTCTCTACAAGGCAGACTGGGGAGGGCACAGTGGAATCTTGTATTGTTACTTAATGTTTTCAGTTCCTAGGGCATTCATTTCTAACATTAAAGCCAGCCTATTTCATGAAGGATGATAAAAGTTAAATCTCTGGGCAGTTAGGTGGTACAGTGGATAGAGTACCAGGCCTGGAATCAGAAAAACTCATCTTCCTGAGCTCAAATTTGTCCTTACTAGCTGTGTGACCCTGGGCAGATCACTTCACCCTGTTTTTCTCAGTTTTCTCATCTATAAAATGAGCTGGAGAAGGAAATGGCAAACCACTCCAGTATCTTTGCCAAGAAATCCCCAAATGGGGTCATGAAGTGTTGGGCACCACTGAAAAAAAGACTGAACTACAACAAAGTGAAGTCCCTAATAGGGAAAACTGAGGCTAAAAAGTAGAGTATGGCTTTGACTCACAAAGATAGCCTGTGACCACACCTGGTTTCTCCTCTAAGGAAGGTTAGGAAGAGACAGACATGACCCAAAGCATCTCAACTCCCAGGGCCCTGTTTCTCATCACTCCCCTCCCTTCCTCAAAGCCCTGGTCTTTCTCTGCCAAATTAATGTTTGTAAAGTTTCTTTACCAAAAAAAAAAAAAAGCCTCTGAAATAGGCAGTGAAATCTTCCTATTCTCTCTTTTGCACAGGAGTCAATTAAATTTCAGAGAAATTTAGGGACTTGACTAGGGTCAAAATCAGGACACTCCCTCCTCATCTCAATGTCCTGTCTTCTGTGTTTTCCTCCAAGTCTCAGGTAAAGCCTCACATTCTGCAAGAAGTCTCCTGATCTTCCTTAAATCGAGTGCATTCTCTCCGAGATTGTTCCCAATGGATCTTGTATATGTCGTGTTTATGTATAATTTTTTGTCTCCCCCGTTAGAGGTGAGCTCCTTGAAAGCACGAATTGTCTTTTGCCTTTGCTTAGAACAGTGCCTGGAACATAATAGATGCTTAATATTGTTGTTGCTTGTCCTTTGTTTTTAGAAAAGGACCAGTGACATCACTGGATGGGGGAGGGGGAAGGGAATGACATCTTGACTCTTGTATTAATTGCATTTAAGTGCAGCAGAGTTACACAAAATCACTGGTTTCACCCTCTCTTCCAGAGTCATTAAAATTCCCTGGCAGGACGAAAGTCCAGATGACTGATGGCGACTCAGGATGCAGAGGATGACCTTGGATGCCTGACCAAGCTCTAAGTGCTCCATGGTACCTGCTTCAGTGGAACAAATTGTTCCCATCTGCCCATAACCAGGCAGGGGTCGTCTTCCCCCTAACTCACCCATGGCTTTGAGGCCTGTTGGTTACCCTCAACTTGGTTCAGCCTGTCTGCTGAAATGCTTTACCCAGGTGTGGCCGCGCTGCACACTGCTCTGCACAGTGCTTCTGGGAGCCACAGGTTAGAGCGGAGTGCCAGGTGGGTACCAAAGGTAGATGAGCCACCCCGAAAAGGGGTTGGCAAGGCTTCAGAACAGAGGAGCTAGGCCTCCTCGAACACCCATACCGAATGCAAACCCAGGTCATCTGAGGCCAAGTTCAGTGTTCTATCAACTTTATCACACTGTGTGTGTATGTGTATGTGTATCTATGTGTGTGTGTGTGTGTATGTATATACAGATGTAGATATATACATATAGATATATGCATACATACATATAGGTATATACCCATACATATGTACATATGCATATATACATATATTCACACATATTTATATATAAATGTAGATATTTACATATATACATACATATATACACACACATATATGTGTGAATTAATGAATGTTAAAACATGTGTGAATATACATACACAATATATGTATATACACACACTTTTTCACATTCATTAATTCATTTAATGATAGCTAAAATCTCTATAGGCTTTAAAGTTTACGAAATACTTTTTATTTATGATCTCATTTGACTTACAAGAGAACTCAGAGGTGGGTCCTACAGATTCCCGTTTTCTATAGTTGCCATTTTACAGGCAAGGGAACTGAAGCTCTGGGGCTTCTTACTTGTTGCAACAATAGAAAGGGACACAATATAAAAGGTTAAGAGAGAGTTACTATCCTAGATAAGTAAGAATATATAAAGAGAGCACATAGCTCTCTTTGATGAATTACAGTCTTCTAACCTCAAAGACCGACATCCTAGCACACTGCTAGAACTGGCTAATAAGACTATTAAACTTCAGTCATTGATCTTGGAAAGACCTTAGAGAATTGGGGAAGTACTATGAATTAAGGAGCATCCACTGCAGCCGGGAGCTTTCTGACTGAGTTCCTGCATTTGATGCTGAAGGTCTCTTCAAATGGGATATTGTAGGACAAGGGAAAGGAATACACGAGTTTCATTGCAAAACAAAGATTATATTGCAGTCACCTGAGGCCTCGGGGAGCCCAGAGACTGGAATGGGATTTTGCCCCCAACCTCTTTCAGAAATGGATTTGGAGAACTGCAAAATCTTATTCTGCAAATCTACTTCTGAATTGGAGGTGGGGGTTGCTAGCTTTCCTTTTTTGTATTAAAGATATTGCCTCCTTTTCAGGGGTTCCAGTAAGATGATGGGTGGTGAGAAGACAATATGATTTCTAGTTCCTTCCACCTTCCCTATCTAGTTCCTTCCCACCTATCTAATATCTCCACGTCCAGTTCCACACTTTGGAATCTTGGAATGCTATAACTTGTTGAGAGGTTGTGTGGTTTTTGTCCTTTATTCTCGAAGAGGACCATGACATCAAGGAGGTGATGATGTAACTTGCAGTTGACTTGGATTTGAGTGAGGGACGGCTGTGGCTCACTTTCTCCTCCAGAGTCATCTGGGTTCAGTGGCAGATATTGATCTGGAGGATCAGAGATGTCCCAGGATGCAGTGGGAGACCTTTGCCCTTTTAAGCTAAGGTTTTTAAAAATTCTCACTTTGAGTGAGGCAATGCCCATTCAGGGAATAGGCCTCTTTAAGAAGTGAGTCAGGGTAGCTAGGTGGCACAGTGAATAGAGCATCGGCCCTGGAGTCAGGAGGGCCTGAGTTCAAATGTGGCCTCAAACACTTCACACTTAACAAGCTGTGTGACCTTGGGCAAGTCACTTAACCCCAATTGCCTTGCCTTCCCCACTCCAAAAAAATAAATGAATAGTGCTTTTTAAAAAATTCATTTATTTATCTTGAAGGTCACAAAATATCCCTTTGAATTTACAAACTACTTATTTAAGACACTTCAGAGACTAAGCTTGAGATCAACATTTGATTATTTTTCTCATATCTACCTCATTTTTTAAAAAGTAATTATTTTATGAGCATTTATTATCTTTGCTTTCTACTACTCCCCTTTGAATAATAATGTAAGAAGAAAAAGAAACCTTATAAATCTACATGATTCATCAAGACAAATTCCCACATTAGGGAGTTCTTGTCCTTCAAAGTTGTTTTTCTCTATGGTTCTCAACCTGTGGGTCATGATGCCTTTGGGGGTTGAACGACCCTTTCACGGGGTAGCCTAAGACCATCAGAAAATACAAGACACCGCTCCTCTATCCATCTCCAGGTGGGTCTGCCCACATACAAGTATTAAAGGGTTGCCACATTAGGAAGGTTGAGAACCACTGCTCTACAACATTGCTGTCATTATATAAATTCTTCTAGTTCTTCTAGTTCTGCTCATATCATTTGGTACTAGTTCATAGAGATCTTCCTAGTTTCTGAAACTGTTCATTTTTGTCATTTCTTGGAGCGCACAATAATATTCCATTATATTCACATATCATAATTATTTTAGCCGTTTCCCAATAGGTAAGTACCCTCTTAGTTTCCAGTTTTGGCCTTCTACAAAAAGGAATTACTATCCATATCAATTATGTCAATAATGTCAGCACAAAGGTTACTGAGACTCTTTTTCTTCTTTCTTTGATTTCTTTGAGATTAAAACCTAGTGGTGGTATCCCTGAGTCTGTGCTCCCAAGATGGCTACTCTATGACCCTTGACCTACCAATATCACTAGTGAGCCAATATTCCAAAGAGATCAGATAAAGAAGAAAAGATTCATATGTACAAAAATATTGCAAAAATTTTTGTTGTAGCAAAGAATAAGAAACAAAGAGGGGGTACCTATTAATTGGGGAGTGGCTAACAAAAGTATGGTATGCTACTACAATGGAACATTATTAGACTGCAAGAAATAACAAAAAGAACAATTTCAGAGACTTTTGGGAAGACTTGTTGCAGAGGGCAAAGAGCAGAGTCAGAAGAACAATTTACATGGTAGCAAGGACATTTGAAAGACTCTGAAAGGCTTCAGAACTCTGCTCAGTGCAATGACTGACTGTCATTCCAGAGGACCATTGACAAAACATGGCATCCATCTTCTGACAGAGAAATGGTGTACCCACAAGAGAGAATGAGACACACATTTTTTGCACATGGCAAACACAGAGATTGGTTTTGCTTGACACTACACTTATTTGTTACAAGGATTGTGTTTTTCTCTTTTTATTTGGGGAGAGGGATATTTAAAGGGAAGGTGGAAGGAACTAGAAATCATATTGTCTTCTCCCCAAAAGAGGACAAGATAGATGCAAAATAGGATCAGTGATGCATTTTCTAAATGCACAGAAAAGATGGGCGGGTCCATAGGGAATCACAGAAATTCAGGACCTCTTTGAAGAAACTTATCCACATTACCACTCACAGGCCTGAGAGAGGTTGGAAGAATGGGAGAAAGATCAAGCAATACTAACATGTATAAATCCCCAGAAAGTCAAAGAGAGAGGGGAAAGGTGCCTTTATAATAGCTTTTCCTGCTTTTACAAAGAACTAGAAGTGGGATTGAGGGTTGTCTGAATGATGTGGCACATGAAGGTCATAGACTATGGTGGACAGAGAACTTGGGAAGCCTTTTATGAACTGAAGCAAAAGGAAGTAAATAGAACCAAAAAAAAAAACCAATTTATTCAAATAGTTATAATAATGTCAAGGAAATAACATGGAAAAGCATCAGAAGACTGATACTGCAGGGACCAAGCTTGACTTCCCAGGCCTGTCCATGAAGCATGGCTGCCTCCTCTCAGCAAGAGGTGGAGAATAAGCCATGTGGTGCAAGACAGGACCAATACATTGATTTGTCTGGCTTAACTATACTTCTTTGTTACCTGGGAGGGTTCTGTGAGGGGTGAGTGTGTGTGCCAGGGTGGTGGCATGTGTTCACAGCAATATTTTCAAAAGGCATCACTAAAATATTTATTTTAAAATTAAATTACATTAAAAAAAATAATTTGAAGAAGAGCAGGAACACATCAAAATTCAAATGCCTCCTCTTTTGTGCTGGGGGGCTGGGCGTGGGGGGGGGAGACAGGGGGAGGAGATAATCTTCCTCTTTTTGTATTGAGACAGAGGAGGGAATGCAGGAACCAGGAGTAGCCAGAAAGCAATCTGGTTCCTGGGAAGTTTGCCCGGCTTAGTTAGTGAATAGGCCATTGAACCCAGGTCCTGTGGAAGAGCTCTAAGAATTCTGAAGGCACCTTGTCCCCTAATGCACAGGTCCCTGACTGTTTAAGATACACACTCGGGGCAAACCTACATCTAATACAGGCAAAGTTGGTTCCATGCTTTTTCTGGAATCATCCACAGAGAACAAAATTGAAAAGTCAATCCCTCCTACGCAAGAGCCATGAATCAAAATGGTATAATAATAACTGTCTATTTCTTCTGGTGCCAGAAAAGACGTCTGTCAATCAGTTTACGTTCTTCTCTAAGGAACAGGTGTTGGCTCCTTTGTCACAACTGATACCATCTTCATGCTCTGAAAGATAATACAGAGTCAAAAATGCCCACCCTGGAGGCTTAAAACAGCCACTCTTCCCTCCTACTCCCATCCTATATCACTTCTTAGGACCATGAAATGAAAGCATCTTATAATTGTCTCAGTCAGATCTCATCTTAAAACTTTTTGGTCTCTAGGGATGTTGTAGACATATCAAAGAGGATAGAACGTGCAATCTCTGCCCTTCCTTGAAGAGATGTAAGCTACCTGGAACATTGCATGCACTTTCAATCTTGGTTAATGGATTGGTTTGCTTTGTTTAAATGCTTTCTTACTCTCTTCTCTTTGCTACAAGGGATGGTTCTGGTTCACTTTAGGTATAGGAGGGGAAATGAGCATATGAGAATTGAAGGTAATGTAAAAACAAATATATTGGTAAAATTTTTAATAAAAATAATAGTTCATCCAACACTTTAAATTCTTAATTAGGTTCTTAATCTGGTGTCCAAAGACACTTAAGAGGTCCATGGATAGATTTCAGGAGATCTGTAAAATTTTACTGGAAAATATTCCATCTTTATTTTCACTAACAACTGAAATTTAGCACAACCTTCTATTACACTTTTTAAAAATTATTTTAAGCAGGAATTAGTAATCTTCACCAAATTACCAAAGGAGTTTTTGACACAAAAAAAGTTAAGAACCCTTGCTTTAAGGTTTACAAGGCATGTTCTTGTAAATAAACTCACAACAATCTTAGGAGTTAGGTAATAATATAAGCACTTGGTGTAGAGAACAGAGCCTTCAACTAAAAGTCAAGACACCTGGCTTTGAATTCTACATCAGACACCAGGTTTATGTCTATAAGCAAAGCAAGCTACATCTGAGTAGTTATATTCCACAGAGACTCAGTTACCTTATCTGTGAAATGGGGATAATAAGTCTTACACTGCCTTAAAGTGCTATAGAGGTATGAATTATCATTATTATCCTCATTGCATAGATGGAAATACTTAACCCCAGAGAGGCTTGAATGACTTGCCCCGATTCACACAGATAAGTAAGTATCAGAGCCAGGACTGTGCTCGCATTTTCAGGGAAAGTATCTAATCTTTCCGGTCTAACTACAGAGTAGAAACAGGTGTTGGAATTTGGGCAACTATGTTTCAGGAAGCCTATATCCTAATGTCTAAAAAGCCTAGAGCTTCAAGATGATATCAATTGCTACCCTGGGGAGATGTCATTTGTTAAGCATGTCATCAGAATTCCAGTCCCCAAGCAAGGGAAGATATGTGGAAATTCCCAGTGACTGACTTTCTAAGGTCCTTCAGACAAAGAACATGGGGTCTGGTGTGGGTCAAAGAATTCAGAAAGTGAAAACTGTAAGCAAAGTTGTATCTAAAAGACTCAGCAACCCAAAAAATGAAACCAACTTACAGGTCTCACTGTTGTGTTGACCATTGTCATCCCAGGACTGGAATCATCTAGAATCATAAACACAAAGAGAGACATGACTGTTCCCTCTGTTACTGGTTACGGGAAGGAAAGATCTTGTGTTCTTATTGCGCACCAATGGTGTCTTATTCCTCACTCTGGCCCCCACAGTTCATAGCACAGGTTTGTTGTACAGAGTGGAGGCTCAAAGATTATTTGTCAAAGGCTTACTAGATAAATTAAGACCTCCTTAAGCTGATATTTGAGGTCCTATGCAGTCTAGCTCCAACTTTCTAATTTTATTGCATACCAACCCCTTTCATTTATCCTGTGATCCAAACAAGTTGAATCAAATCTTCCCTTATACTTAATCCTGCCCTTTCCCCCCTTATATACTATCCTCCATGCCCAGAGGGATCTCCCTACACTATTTACCTACTGAAATCTTTTTCTTCTGTCTAGACCCAGCCCACGTGCCACTTCTTCCAGGAAGCCTCTCCCTGCTTCCACCAGCTAGTAGAGATCTGTCTCTTCTTAACTCTCTCAGAGCAGATCGCTTCTATATACCTACACAGCTGAAATTCAGACTATTTTTATTTAATTAATTCTTAAGTTTAACTAGAAATTTGTTTATAATCCATATCTTTCATATCTGTTATTAATCACCACGTATGTATGCACTTATATATACATATACGTATGTGTGTACTGTATAATTTATGTGTGTATTTGTCTTAACCATTGCACCTTGAAAACAGACATCTAGTCTTTGAACTTTGTATCCCAGCTCGTACATAATGCTTTGCACATAGTGGGTGCTTAATCAATGTTTGCTGAATTAAATTGCTTTTTTGGGTGAACCAATGAATGAAGAATGAACAAATGAATGAAGAATAAATGTCCCATTTACAAAGGGCAAATTATAGTTATTCCTCTACTTTTAGCTGGAACGAGTCTATATATTCAGGGCACTGATTGCAGGAGATAAACTAATTTCTCAGGTGAATACATGTAATATATTTCTTTGTATAACTATAAACTATTTTTTATTTAATTAATTCTTAAGTTACCTAGAAATTTGTTTATAATACACATCTGTTGCTATTGATTATTAAATAAGATTGGAATCCATTCTTTTTCCTGTTTAATCCAACAATTATTTTAAAGTACCTACCCTGGGCAGAGCACTATGCGCTTTTAGAAGGGAGATCAAATTTACATCATTCCTAGCAAGATCCACAATGCTTTTCCTCATGGAACTTGCAATCAAGAGAAGGGATGAGACAAGAATAAACAACTAATACAAGGGGCGGCTGGGTGGCACAGTGAATAGTGCACCACTCCAGGAGTCAGGGGGAGTTCAAATGCGACCTTAGACATTTGACACACTTTCTTGCTGTGTGACCTTGGGCAAGTCATTTAACCGCAATTGCCTTGCATTTCTCCCTCCAAAAAAAAAAAAGGAATAACTAATACACAGTAATACTTACAAATTCATTGGTCCAGACCTATGATTTTACTGGCATAAGAAATCCCTGTGATAAAGCACCCTCTAGTAATTTTAATCAGTCTTCTATAGGTTATAATCTTAGAGATTTGATATGTGAGTTTCAAGCAGGTAATCAAGGAAGGAAAGGGTTCACGAAGGAGTCAGCATTTAAAATAGAATCAAGTTAGTAAGTCAGTCAGTCAGACATTTCCTAATATTCAATAATAGTAAATTCTAATATTCTGATTTTCTAGATGAAGTGTATGGAAATCAAGCGACAATTTAGGTCTTCATCATTGTTAATGTTTCTAGATGATCTAAAAATGGTGTAACTGTTAGCATTCTCCACCTCTTTTTAGCCACCCTATAACCACCACAACAGATGGAGAAGAACCAAACAGGCAAGGGACCATTCTGCATTTGTCTTTGTTTCATGGGTTGCTATGAGCAAAGAGCAAAGGAAGAGAGGAAAACGACCAGGTGCTGTGCTAAGCACATAACAAATATCTTATATGACTCCCACAACAACCCTGTGAGACAAATATCCCCATCTTACAGTTGAGGAAACTGAAGCAAACAGAGATTAAGTGACTTGCCCAGGGTCATACAGCTAATAAGCGTCTAAGTACATTTTTGAACTCAGGTCTTCCTGCCTCCAGCCCCAGTAATCTATCTACTTTAACACCTAGCTGCCAATATCACCTGAGGACCAGCCCCCAGTTAATTAATAATAATAATAGCTAACATCCATAGAGTACATACTATATTCCAGACACTGTGCTAAGCACTTCATAATTGTGATTTAATTTGATTCTCATAACAATCTTGGGAAGTAGATGTTATTATTATCTCCATTTTACAGATGAAGAAACTAAGGCAAACAGAAGTTAAGTGACTTGGCCAGGGTCGTGCGGCTAGTAAGTATCTGAGGTCATATTTGAACTCTGGTCTTCTCATCTCTGGGTCCATTGCTCTATCCACTGAACCACCTGGCTGTTTTGTGAGAAATAAATATAGTTTGTCACTGGAAGCATGTTGATAACCGTTCCACCATGCCAGAACCTTCCAGGGCTTCCATTCAGCCATCATGGCCTTCAAAAACCCAATATCACCCCCACAGTAAGACATCAGAATAAGACTTCCGGGGGGGGGGGGCGGGGAGGAGAAACCTAGGTCAAATTGTTAGTTAAGTGACAAAGGTGGAATTCGAAGCTCCGTCTCCCAGTTCCAAGTCCAATGCATTCTCTACTTTACTGTACTCTTTCTCTAAGTCTGAGCTATAAAGATCAGGTAGGAAATCAAAAGTTCAAAAAGACATTCCAACAATAGGGAATAATATAAGCAAAGACAGAGTAAGCAGAGCTTGTTGGGGATTGGGAGTATGAAGCAGAAAAGATTGCAATGAGGCACCAGCTTGTGATAGCTTCTAATGACAGGAAAAGGTGCTTGAAGTTCGTCCAGGAGGCAACAGGGAACCAGTTAAGTTTGTTGTTGTTGTTTTAAACAAATGAATGGCAAAACCAAATCTATGCATAAATATTAGCTTGGCAGCAATATTGGAAGGGATGAGGATTGAGAGGAAAGGGAGAAATGAAATCAGGAAGACTTAGCTGTAAGTTATTATAAACCCAACTTGAACAGTGGAGATGGGAATAGAAGAGGACTTGAAAACTAATTCATTCTGGTATGAGCTTCTCAATCAGAAATCAGAACCCTGGGACTCTAGATTGCTCTTACGTAGCATTAGAACTACTTTTCTCCATTAACTTTGAACTGAATAAACTGGAGAAATTATACTTAAGGATCTACAGACACAGAGTCTAACTACTTAGAGTGAACACCAAGTAAAGGCAAAACTGCCACTTTGGCAAATAAAGTTCAAGGGGTACAGCAGATCTCAAACCTCAGTCCTGACACAAAGCTATGGAGGATAGAGGGAATGACGTGAGGTGTCAGGAAAGCAGAAAACGCGGGATATTTCTCCTTGGAGACCCTGTCCTCAAGGAAGGGAACTAGATGGAGCTATCCTCTAGAAAGTTTTGTGCGTGTTCCCATGAAACTTCTGACAACATCTAAGAAGGAGGAAGGAGAAATAGGAAACAGGGGGCATGATGGGGGAAGAGAGAAGTATTAAGAGAGGGATACATGGGGCTGGGAATGGGACCCAAAGTAGGTTGGAGTTGGGCAGGGCCCCAGAACTACACAGAATCAGGGAAGAACAGTGAAGTAAGCCGAGGAAGCTGCAGGGAGGAATCCTGTGGGTAACCTAGAACAAAGTCCCAATCACAACACTAAATTTCTAAAATTTCTAAAGGAGAAAAGTACTTACTAGTCACCTTCTTATTGAATTCTTCATTTGACTGTCCATGAGATTCCCAGTTGACATCTTCACCATATTCCCAGTTGTAATCAGTACTGTGCTCCCAGATTGAATCCTCTTTGGATTTCCACAGTAGCTCTAGGTCAGGTTTTGGGGCTGATTTTTCTGTGTTTTCGCTGCTGCCTTTCTCAATGGAGTCTCCTTCCATGGTTTCTTCACTTAATTCCTCAAATTCAGAGCTAGAATCCCAATCCAGATTTGAACTAAATTCATTCCTGATTTCCTCTTGTCTGGGGATATAATTTTCTGTTGGAGAAACTAAAAGAAAAATAGTAGGGAAAAAAACACAAGAAGAAAATGCTGATGGTTGTTTCTTCACAAAGCATTGTCCATAGTCAAATCTATTCTATAACTCTTCATCTCCAGATAGGAAAGATGGTGGCTCAGCCTTTATCCCTCTTTTCTTTACATGTGGTCCTCTTCGATCTGTTTATGTGACATGAATAAAAAGGAAGGTAGAAGATAACCGTGCCTTATGATTACATCAATTTCTTTCCTTTTCTGTACCAGTAACTGGCAATTTGAGAAGTCAAGAACTGTAAAACCATGGATACCAGCATACCTTGTTACTCTCAGTTCTCACATTATCAGCAGCAGCAGCAGCAGCAGCATTAGCATTTATATAGAATTTTAAAGTTGTGATCCTCACAAGAACCCTGATTGGTAGGTGCTACTATTATCTGAGGAAACAGAGGTTAAGTGACTTGCCTAGGATCACACAGCTAATAAGTGTCTGAGGCCATATTTGAATTCAGATCTTCCTGATTCCATTCATAACTCAATTCACTTTGCTGCCAAATAGAGCCTGTCTTGCTGTTTCTGTTGATTCCAGACAAAAAAAATCATCATGTTCATCATCAACTTTGCAATGAGATCTTTGAATCAGAAGACAAAGTCCTACCGCAGCTCCAGCACTAACCAGCACAATGACTATAGAGTATAGACAAGTATCTTCTTATTCATTTTTTTTGGGGGGGGAGAAGAGAAGGCAATTAGGGTTAAGTGACTTGCCCAAGGTCACACACGGCTAGTAAGTGTGTCAAGGGTCTGAGGCTGGATTTGAACTCAGGTCATCCTGACTCCAGGGCGGGTGCTCTATTCACTGCACCACCCAGCTGCCCACAAGAAAAGTATCTTAAGCCCTCTGAACCTTACCTTTATCATCTCTAAAATGGGGGTGATAGGACTTATAATACATATTTCTTAAGGCTGTCAAATAAGAAACAAACCATCACCCACTACATAAATTTGAAACCATTATATTTGTATAGTCCTTTGAAATTGTCATCTGTTATCTTATTAAGAGGAATACGTTCAACACATATTTATAAGTTGGCATAGTAAATAAAGCACCGGGCCTGGAGTCAGGAAGACTCGAGTTCAAATCCAGTCCCAGGCACTTATTTGCTGGGTGACCCTGGGCAAGTCATTTAACCTTAACTTCCTCAACTGCAAAATGAAGATCATATTACCTCCCAGGACTATGGGAAGGATCAAATGAGATAATGTTTGTAAAGTGCTTAGCACAGTGTCTGGCACATAATAAGTACTATATAAATTCTTATTCCTCTTCTCCTTATAAGATGGCAATTAATAAACTAGATATCATGGTTTGTGGTCCTATCAAACTGAGGAAAGATTTGTGTTCAGAGTCCCTTATTTTGTGAATTATCCCTTACAGGTTAGTTATAGAAGTCTAAGCTATTCAATTTTTAAAAAAAGAATCGTTGCCTCTTCTGGCTTAATCCTTCCAATCCATCTACCCATAGGATGGTCAAAAAGGACTTTCCCAGGATCCTTCTCTTCCTTCTTTCTGAGATTATCTCTCATTTACATTGTGTGTGTATGCACTTATGTGTGCGTATGTATGTATAGATAGATAGATATACACACAATGTATATGTTATATATACACAAATATACACACATATATATGTATATATGTTTTTAGGTACATAATTTTTTGCAAGGGATCCCCCTTAAGAATGTAAACTCCTTGGGGTGGCTAAGTGGTACAGTGAATAGAACACTGGCCCTGAAGTCAGGAGGACCTGAGTTCAGATCCAGCCTCAGACACTTGACACTTGCTACCTGTGTGACCTTGGGCAAGTCACTTAGTCCTAATTGCCCTGCCTTCCCCACTTCAAAAAGAAAAAAAAAAAAAGAATGTAAGGTCCTTGAGGACAGGTGTGGTTTTTTACTTCCTTTGTAAATCTAGTACTTAACACAGTGCCAGACACTTGGTAAGTGCTTAATAAATGCTTATTATCTGATTGATTTTATCAAGAGACTTGAACAGGAAGGACTTAATGCAAATATACACACTGACTCTCTGGAGGGAAAATGTCTGTGTCATAAAAGGCTCACAAGTTTTTCTACAAACAGTCTGCATATGTAGTTAGCATGGGTTGTCTTTTCTAACAAACTCTTCTCAGATTTCCAAATTAACATTGAGTTAGATTACTCATCTTATAATTGTTCCCTTCTCTCCCCAGGGAAAAGAGAGAGAAAGAGATAGGTAGGGCCCCTAGCAAATTTAGCCACAATGTTTTCTTCTGTCAGTTCAAGAGTAGAATGAGAATCTGGACCGCTGGAATGACTTGCTAATCTTTGGGTCTCATTTTATTGCCTAATAAATAATTATAATTAGTATGTACATAGTATACTGCAGATTCCAAAGTGGGTTGTTTTTTTTTTTATCTCTTCTCTCATTTATTTTGTTCTCACAACAATCTTTAGGGAGTAGGTAGGACATTTATCCTAGAAATCATGGTCTTTGAGTTGTAAGAACTTGAATGGCCATTCATGAATCAATTGAAAAGCAAGGCGTTGGACACCAGGAAATACTAATAGGAAGAATAAAACAATCTCATTCTCAAGGAATTTACATATTCTCAGAGGAAATGTGTTCTCAAAAAAAGGTACTTGGAATTGTGGGGACTGGAAAAGGATTTGTGTAGAAGCTGTGTGTTCTGTATTGAAGGAAGAATGGAATTCTATAAGGTTGAGATGAAAAGTGAATAAATTCTGGGCATGAAGGTAACCAGTGCAAAGGTATGAAGATGGAATGAGGTATGAAGAGGGAAGAATAGAGTGAAGGAGAATTTGGCTAGAATGAACAGTGTGCAAAGGGGAGTAATGTGTAATAAGACTGCAAAGATAGGTTGGGATTAGGTTGTGAAGGACTTTAAAAGCCAAGCAGAGTTCATATTGCATCCTAGTGGCAATAGGGAGTCATTGGAGTTTACTGAGAAGGGGATGGGCATGATCAAAATGTGTATTTAAAGTAGATCAATTTGGGAGTTGTATGAAGAGTGGATTGGCATGAGCAGAGACTTGAGATAGGGAGACCAGTTAGGAGGTGACTGAAGCAAGAAGTGAAGAGAGCTTGAACTAAGGTGGTAGCTATGTGAGTAGAGAGAATGGCTGAGAGATGTTGTGAACTTAGAAAAGGGAAAGATGTGGGAGCTGATTGAACATGCTATCTGAACAGTCATGGTTATAAACCTGGAAGACTGGAAGAATGTTTGTACCTGTGACAGGAATAGGGAAGATAAGAAAAGGATTGTGAAAAAAAAGATTATGGTTTCTATTTTGGACATGTTGAATTTGAGGTGTCCCTAGGACATCCAGTTTGAAATATTCAATTAGCAGTTGGTGATAGGAGACTGGAGCTCTGAAGACAGTAGCATGATAGAGAGATCTGTGAGTCATCTCTATACAGATAAAAATTAAAGTTGTTTGAGCTGATGAGGTCACCAAGAGAGTATAGAGAAAAAAAGAGAAGAGGACCCAGGATAGAACTTTTTGAAATATACACAGTTAGGGGATAAGATATAAAAATAAGCCAATAAAAGAATCTGAGGAGTGATCAGAGAAATAAACAACAACAAAAAGAAGAGACAGTTGTGTGAAGAAAATCGGAAAGAAAATATTACCCTGGAGAAGAGGTTGGTCAATGGTGTCAAACGCAAAAGAGAGACCAAGAAGGACAGGAACTGATAAAAGACCAACATGTTTGGCAATTTTAAGAGATGGCTGTTCAATAAACATGACGACTACAGAGAAGCACAAAAAGATTTACATGAACTGATAAAGAGTGAAAAAAGTCAAGGAAAGAATATACACAATGACTACAATATTGTAAATAAAAAGAACAGCCACTACCAAACAAATGTGAAAGTTGCAAAATTACAAAGAAAAGTATGGCCCCAAATAAAAAATATGTGAACACACATACATACTCTCTCTCTCGCTCTCTCGCTCTCTCTCTCTCCCTCCCTCCCTCCTTTTCTCTCTCTCTCTCCTTTGAAGAAGTGAGAGGTCTAAGGATGGGAAACATTCTATATATTTTCACAATTTTTTTATGATATATTGATTCTGGTTATTCTCTTCTTCCTCTTTTTTCTTTTAAAAATATTCTTTATCATATAGGATAACTTTGGGGGAGGGGAGGAAATAAAGGCAAAAACTTAGGTTATATAAAAACAAAATATATCAATAAATATATTTTCAAAGAGATTATTGGTAAGTTTGGAGAAACTTGCAAAGGGTTGAGACTGGGGACAAATAAAAAGGAAGTCAGAGCAGGAGAAAGTACTGAGGAGAAGGAAGGGTGGGAGGTCTCCATGAGGGTGAAGAATAGCTTTAGGAAGGATGAAATACAGATGGGAATGATCAGTTATGATCAATCAGATAAAGGAAAGTCAGAATTTTTGATCAAGAAAGTTGAACACGTATGAGTGGTACTCACTTATGGTGAGGTCCAGGATACAACAATCTGTGTGTGTGATGGATGGAAGTAGAGTGAAGGAATGACGTCTGGTATTTAAGGAGTCTGAGAAACATGGAGGTTAGGGTGTTTAATGGAGCATTGACATGGATATGGAAGTGCCTTGGCATAAAGACAAGATTTGGGAAGGAGAGGACAGTAAGTCAGTTACTGAACTCATAGAGAGAGTTACTTGGGGCTAGTAGAAGGTAACCACTGTGACTATTCATTTTCACTGATTGTTCCCTATGTCTGAAATACTTTTCTTACTCATCTTTACCTCTTAACTTCTATGGCTTCTTTTGAAGTCCCATCTACAATCCTATCTTCGATGAGAAACATATTCTGATTCTCTCTCAAGGCTAGTGTCTTTCCCTTGTTGATTATCTCCAATGTATTACTTAGCTAGTTAGGTAGCTAGTTAGCTATTTGTCTGTCTGTCTGTCTGTCTATGTGCATATGCACATATACATGTACAATTTGTACATATTTGCTTACGTGTTGTCTCCCTCATCAGACTGTGAGCTCTAGAGCAGGGACTATGTTTTGCCTTTCTATCTCTAGCACAGTGCCTAGCACATACAAGGCACTTGATAACTGACAATGAATCTATAGGGGGAAAATTTTTTGATGGATGAACTTCAAAAGAGGAAAGGTGCTTTGTGAACACTATAGCAAAGGAAGAGTGGAAATGGCAGTAGGGAGTAGAGAATATTCTAATTTCCCTTTCAAGATCAGCAGGGAAGGTGGGTGAAGGAGTCAATGCTAGAAAACATAGCAAAGAATGTAGTATCTTCTGGGCCAGAAGGTCTTAATAAAAGTAAATAGATAGATATGTGAGAGAAAGAGGTTCAGATTAAAAGGAAGTTTGGTCATTATGGAACCAAAATTCCAGAAGATGTAAATGGAAGGGAGGGGTAGAGTTGGAGTGGGACCTGGGTGGAATACGTTAAGGAGAATAGAGATGAAAGAAGAGGGATGGCATTAAGTATAGTGTACTCCTAGGAAGGTAGTGATTAATACAGAGAAAGTATTTAAAAGGAAATGTCAAAAAGGGAAGCAACCAATAAGTCTTTATTAAGGGTCTCCTTTGTCTCAGGGACTATGATGGGTGCTGAAGATAAAGAGACAGAAATGAAACACCACTCTCAGGGATCTTAAATTCTAAGGCTGGGGAGGGGTGGTGGAGAGGGGAAAAGAGCAAGATATATACCAACACACACACACACACACACACACACACACACACACACACACACACACACACATATATGTATGTATGTATGTATATGTATATACATATATATATATATATAAATGTATTTAGAATAAATGCAAAGTAACTTTTTGGGGGTGAGGACACTATGTATGATAGCCATCAGATATTATATTATATAGGAAACAGCTTTTAGAAATGGCAGGGACAGACTGTACAAAGGTGCAGGAAGAGGAGATGGAGTGGAATTGCTGGAACTGCTGGAATTGACTCCTCAGAGGGTAGAACTAGGAACAATGGGTTAAAATTGCAAAGTAAATTTAGACATGGCATTAGGAAAAAAATTTCCTAATAATTAGATTTATCTAAACATGGAGTAGTGGGTTCTTCTCTACCTGAAGGTCTTCCACCAAAGGCTAGGTAGTCAGTTGTTCGGAATGTTGTAGGGGAAAGTCTTGCTCAGGTGCATATTGAAAGGCAGTATGGAGTAGTGGGTAGAAGGGCTGGGCTCAGAGTCAGGAAGAACTTGGGTTCAAATGCCTCCTCTGATAAATACTGGCTGTGTCACAAGGAGGTAATCACGTAACTTCACAGCCAGTAGAAAACTAGACATTACCAAAGATTTGTTAGTCTGCATTGGTACAGTAAATTTCCACAATGAGAATTATAACAAAATTTAAATCATAAATCCAGAGGGAAAAAATCATCTAATTACATTTATATAATATACTAATCTGTCAAAATCTTTTTTAACCTGGGGTTTAGTGGGTTAAGTGAACTACATAAGGTCATTGCTAATGAGTGTACAGATCCAGCACTGGGGTTTGGATCTTCTGACTTTATACATTCTGTTTCCACTTATAACATTGAGTTACAGAATCGTTGAAAAATATACATTCATTAATGACTGCAGATGCTTTCCAAATACCAAGTATGTTTTAAATGCTCATTGTACTCAAGAGCACACCTCTGCTGTAAGCAGAAGCTATATCATGAAAGGCAAGAGTTTTCTACCGAGTATGAGGGTCAGGTTTACCTTGGGTGGTGGTTGGATCCCCTTGGAGCACAGGCAACAGGGCTAGGAGAGCCAAGATCCCCCACTGCATAGCTCTCATCTGGCAGGAAGTGTGGAGCCCAGAGGAATGAAGCACTAGGGCTAATCAAAGGACTTCTCTTCTGTCTGTCTTCAATATCCCTGAAACAAGAGGAAATCAGGTGAACTGCAGAGATTCAGAGGCATAGAGAAGGAATTTAAAGTGTTGATGACAGGAGGGAAAACACTGTAAAAATGAGGAGGGGAAACAAAGAGGTAAGCCAATGATTGACAGGAACTTGGAATGCCATCAAAAAGCATCTCCATTTAAATCAAAATATTGAGAATAGTTATTGTTTGGGTCGCACTGGTCAATGGCGTAAGGAGTACCATAGAAGGCTCTGAAAAGAAAAGAACTTTGAGAACATTTAGGGTCATTCCAAACCACTGGTGCAAACTTGAGATAACATGAATTAACAAACCATTAGGGTTCTTTGTTTTGGCTTGAGAGCACAATGAACAAAGCCACAAGGTGTTTGTCATTGGAAAAGAACAATACACATGTGAGGAAATACAGGATGGAACACCTGGATTTTGGTCAAAGAACTCTTCTCTTGCCTCTTGGCTATGGCCTAACACATGCTAAGACCTAAAAAAGTACTCTTCATAGAGGCTAATGATAAGATAATTCTGATCCCAAATCTCTCTTTTTTTTTTCCATTTTCAAAGCTATGCATTCCTTACCCTCAGGACCTTCATCCATGAAAGTTTTCACAGGTGGTTTCCAGACTGGAAGTTAGTGGCTCTACCCCTCCCATTTCATTTTTTCTTATCTTGACCATGCAGGGTCAGCAAAATCACAGTATTCTCATAGTTTGGAGTGGGAGGGAAATCTCAGAAGCTATATAGTCCAACCCCTATCTAAATCATGAATCTCATGGCAAACCTAGGATTCCAGATATATCTCTGCAATATCTCTAGCAAAGTATGATCATCTATACCTTAAAGTAATCTTAAACAGCACATATTGGAATTCATACTCCTCACTTCCTAGGCAGCCTCGAGGGCCCAGTTTACAGAATCCAAATTATGGAGTGACCTAGGATTATAAATTTAATATTGAAAAGGAACTTGGCTGTCTTCAAGGTCATTTTATAGTTAAGAAAAATAAAGTTCAGAGACGTTAAATAACTTGACCAGAGTCACACAACTATCAATCTAGTCAATCTGAGAATCAATGTGACAATTCAAGACAGGATTCACATCTAGATTTTCCTTATTCTAAATCCAATACTCCATCCCCTGTATTAGAAATGTCAAACACCCAGCCTTCAGGTCACATTGGGGCCTCTTCCCACAAAAATAGGACAGTCAGAACCAGACTAAAATATCATTGGGAAATATTGAACAAATAAATAAAAAAGATGATGGAACATAGATCACGTGCATGTGTGGTTTTCTAAGATAATAAGTGCCTCTGTTTTACTTTTTAGGCTCCTTATTCCTATTTGAGTTTGATGACACTGCAGTGTACCATGCTGCCCCTATAAAATGGGAAAAAGTTGAAAAAAAAGTAGAAATCAACAAGAATTTGCTGGTCCCAGAACATACTCCCTCCTCATCTCTGCCTGTTAGAGCCCTTAATCTGTTAGCAGCTCCTGAGGAGGACCTTCCTGCTCGCCCCCAGCTCTAGGTGCTTTCCTTCTCCTCTAGGATAGCCAGGGCATTCTGTCTAATCTCTTCTTCACCCCACTCACTCCCTACTTCTCTGTGTTGCTTATTGAGTTCCATTAGTGGAAGTACCTACAGGGCAGGGACGATTTCATATTTTGTATTTGTATCTCCACAAACTAGGGCATTGTCTCATACACAGGTGCATTGTTGAACTGAAAGCAATTCCTGAAGCTGTGATTAAAAGAATGAATCTTATCTGAGAGAGAAGAAAGACCCAAGGACCCACTAGAATCAGAGTAATGCAACAGAAAGAACATGTGTTGATTTGGAATCAGAGTCCTCAGTCTCTGACTCTCTGTGGGACCTAGAGCAAAGTGCTTCAGCTATCCAGACCTGTTTCCTCGTTTGTAAATGAAGGGCTTGACCTATGACTACAAAGTTGCCTTGAAACTCTTCTAGGTATGACCTCATAATGTTGATTCTCTGACTCCAGATTTAATTAGTAATGGCAGCTAAGAGGCACAGTGAATAAAGCATGGGCCCTGGAGTCAGGAGAACCTGAGTTCAAATCCTGCCTCAGACACTTGACACTTACTAGTGATCTTGGGCAAGTCACTTAACCCCAATTGCCTTGCGTCCCCCCTCCAAAAAAGGGGGAGGCAGCTAGGTGACACAGTGAATAGAGCAGGAATCAGGAGGACCTGAGTTCAAATCCAGCCTCAGACACTTAATACTTACTAGCCATGTGACCTTAGGCAAGTCGCTTGACCCCAATTGCGCTGCCTTCCCCCTCCAAAAAGCAAAAAAAAAAAACAAAACAGGTTTAATTAGCAACAGTGGCATACATTTGTTTGTATTTTCAGTCATGTCCTATTTTTTGTGACTCTATTTTGGAGTTTTCTTGGCAAAGATACTGGAGTGGTTTGCCATTTCCTTCTCCAGCTCATTTTACAGATGAGGAAACTGGGGCAAACAGGGTTAAATGATTCACCTAAGGTCACACAGCTAGTAAGTGTCTGAGGCCAAAACTGTACCCAGGTCTTCCTGATTCCAGGGCCAGAGCTCTATCCATTTCACTATCTAGTTTCCCTTAGCCCTATGGATGACATACGTAATTGAACTAATTTGTGAAGAAAGGTCAAAACAGACTTAGAAATGAAGCCAGCAAGTTGTCTCTAGTGGCATGGTAAGCAAAGAGCAAATGGGAAGGAAGCAAAAGGCCCAGAAGAGACACAATCATACACTGCTCTATGATCCCTCCTAATCTTTCAGGAATCCTGAGCCAAGAATTATACAACCATGCTGACTTCCATTGTCCATGACAAAGTCACATCCAGCCTCTCACCGGACAGTCCTGTTTCTGAGGACATGAAGAGAAAAGTGAGAGGAGAGTCACCTCTGCTGGAATCTTCTGAAGGAAGACAGAATCAAGACATTCTCTAACAAAGTTTTGAACTGTGGCAGATCCCCACTTTAGCTGCCTCACCCTGACCACTTCAGAGAACATGAACATCACACAGCGTTCACACTGATTCCAACTTCTTAATCTCAACTGCTAAATTTCCAAGAATCTCCAGACTGAAAATTTAGCCCCTGTTACCTGCCTGGTGACCACAAGCCAATGCTACCTTCTTCTTTGTTATCATTATCCTTATCATAGCTAACATGTATATAGCACTTACTACATGGCAGGTACTAGGCTAAGCACTTTGCTATTATTCTCATTCAATCCTCACTACGATCCTGGGTGCTATCATTATACTCATTTTACAAATGAGGAGGCTGAGTCAAACAAAGGTTAAGTGACTTGCTCAGGGTCACCTAGTAAGTGTCTGAGGCTGAATATGAACTCAGCTTCTGACTCCAGGACCAGCACTCTCTCCACTGCGCCACCTAGTTGCTTTCATGGCCTATGGACTGCTAATTTTTGTTCACAAAGTCCCCCATCCGGCTATCCTCTCTACTTACATAAATTATTCCAGTTCTTTAACATTCAATCCAAATTTCACCTCCTCCAAGAAACCTTCCCAAACTATCCAGTCACAAGGGTCTTCCAATACCATATATATGAATATGTACCACTCAAGTGGTACCAAACCACAATTGTTACTTATCTTTTTTGATGTGTACATCATCATGTCACCTCTTTCCTGATCCACTCACCCCCTAATCAGTGAATCCCTTTCCAAAATATTACCTTGTACTTATTTTGTATATGCTTATACATGTATGTACTCTCTCCTCCATGAGAGAGACAACTCCTTGAAAGCGGGGACAATTTCGGTTTTCTTTGTTTCTCCTGGGTCTAGCACAATGTACATAGTAGGTGCTTAATAAGTGTTTATTGATTTATTGCCTTTAGGTTTTTTGAGGGAAGAAAATCGTGTGTGCGTGTGTGCGTGTGTGCGTGTGTGTGCATGTGTGCACGTGTGCGTGTGTGTGTGTGTGTGTGTGAGTAAACCTTAGCTAGCACCATGCTTTGTATGGAATAATAGTTTCAATAAATGCTTAAGAGAATGAACTGAATTAAACCGAATTGAAATGAGGAGGAAGCCTGCCCAAGATTTCTGGTTACCTCACATTCTCCCACATTTCCTTTTACCCACTTTCCATTTCTGACTCCATTTAGCTCTATAGTCTCTGTTAGACATTTCAGATCTAGAGAGCCAGGGTTCCAGGCTTCAGAGGTGCAATGGACCTTCGAGAATCTAGCCCCCTCATTTTATAGATGAGATAGTAAGAAGATGAACCAGAATCTGTCTGACCCCAGAACTCCAGATCCAGCAGCCTTTCCACTGTGTCTCCCTCAACGCTCCCCAACCTCCCTCCCACCTGAAACACCCTCCTGCCTCTTTGTGGATTTGAATCATTCCCATTTCTCAAAACCTAGATCAAATCCCACCCCCTCCAGGAATCCTGACTATTCCTGCCCACAACAACTGGACCCCTCTTCCAAACGCCCATAACATTGTACCTTTCATGTGGCACTTAGGATTTATTAGCCTGCATTGTGCATTAAATTTCATGTGTACACATCTTACTAATTACGTTTTCCAGCTCTCCTTGGGGTTGGTAGTAGAGACACTCCATATATATACCTAAAGGGTATAGACATAGTGCTTTTGTAGGTCTCAAGAGTCCATGTTAAACTTTCAATGTGAGCATTTATACCCCAGAAATCAGCAAGTGCTATATATCAACTTGATTTATTGTTTTGTTGGTTGTCTGAACTTAAGAAAGTCCTGGAGAAATGGCTAATAATGCAGATTAAACTTAACAGTATGTCCTGTTTACCTCCCCCACTCATCCAGAGCTGGTTGTTAAATGTTTTACTAGCATACATCCCCCACCCACTCAAAGTTGGTAGTTTTACTAGCATACATCCCCCCATCCAGCCAGAGCTTGTTATTAAATGTTTGCCAGGTTTCTTGACCCTTGAAGAGATTGTTCTTTATTGGAACTAGCTAGTGAATGGATTTTGTTTTGGTTAGATTGAAATGAATTTGCTTTTCCAGAGCTCTGGTGAGATAAGAGAAGCTGGCGGTAAGAAGGCAGGTCTCAAATGTATGCAAGGAAGTGGAAGGAAAACAACCTCTAGATGAAAAAGTACTTTATAGGATAGGAAAGTTTGCTATGAAATCCTTCATAAATGAAATCTTTCCTGCAGATTCTCTCCTTCTTCTTTTAAAGCCAGAAATAAAGGACCCATCAGCCCCGATCCTTCCTCTGTACCCCTGCTCCTGCCCTCACATCAAGCTGCAAGATCAGGCAGTGCATACTTCTCATGAATGTATCCTTGTTCTGCTGGTATCCTGCTCTGCTTAGGGGCTTTTCTGACCATGCTCCTCTTCTCGTTCCTGAACCCTTAGGCCACATTCTCATTGAAATCTTGAACAACATTGATAATGTTTTTGTGCTTGCTCATCTTCATCCTTATCTTTCTAATCACAGGCAGGGTGGCACAGTGGAAAGGGATATGGTTTCAGATGCAAGAATTGCAGCTAGTTTTGTAAAAAGCTGGGAAAGTCTGGAAAGTCTGGGCCTCAGTTATTAGTCATTAGTAGATTCCTCAAACAAACACAAACCTATTAATGACTCCTCTTTGGGTCTGCTCATTTATCCAGCACCAAATCCACCTCTCTGAATCATCCTATCACCCATATCTCTTCATCATTTCCACAAGAATAGCTTGAGAGAGTTTGCCAAATACTTTGCTAAAGTCTAAATAGATTAGTCTACCATGTTATTAACCATGTCAAAAAAGTAAATGAGATTAGCCTGATATGACCTAATCTTTATAGTGCTATGCTGACTTTGGCGTCATCTTTTTCGAATTATATCTTTAATATGATCCAAAACTTTCCCATGTGAACAACAACAAAAATTTTTCCTCTAAAAAAGTTCACTGATAAGTAGATCTTATTAGCCATCAATAACATGTCCTTCCTAATTCCCTTTTCATTTCTTTTGCATTTATTCTACATAATTGTATATATACACTCCCCATATACACTGTATTTGTATCCTGAGTGCCGAGTACAGTACATGTAGCCAGTACTTAATAAATACTTGTGGATTTGTCAGGCATTGTGCTTGATGCTAACGATATCTTTTTCAAGTTCCTTGAATTGCTAATGAAACCAAATTCTTCCCAAAGTGTTCAGCTAAGGTTTGATGGACTAGTCAATTCATTCTAATTAATAGAAGAAAAAGTTATGCTTGTATTAAGTAGTTGAATACAATGTCAACTTCCTTAGATTAGTGAGAAGCTGTTACTTTGAATGGTGAATAGAAATCTAAGCCTAGGTGCCATATAGCAGTGCATACAGAAATTACATACTCCATACAGTGGCTGGAGCTGAAAGAGTCCATATGTGTGTCTGTGTGCATATGTAATAAGAAAGTCTTAGAGTAATTCAGGTGAAAGTGCACAAAAAGACTTAAGTTCTATTCCCTGCTTCACCAGACTAGGTTCCTCATCCATAAAATGACAAGGTTGAACCAAATGATGTGTAAGGCTCCTTCAAGACATAACGTTCTAGGATTCTAAAGGAGGGGAAAGAGTCACCTCCAGAGATTTCAATCTATTAATCCAGTAGCTTTCCAAGGAGACTTTGGGAGACTGCTGCCTTGCCTTCGGTTTTCCTCTCCCATCTCTATTAACAAGCTAAATGCAATATTGTCATTTAATTTAGTTTGGTTTTTACCCACCATGGGGCAGTCTAATTCTAGGTGCGGTTCATCAGTGTTCATACAATCTTGCAAGAACATACTGATTGTTCTAGTTGCCTTTTAGTAAAGGTTTGGTGAATGGTCATTGTTTTGGATGTTGACCACAAAGTCAGATTTAATGGATTCCACAGAATTTAGACTTGGAAGGAACTGTGTTGTTTGTTGTTTTCAGTCGTGTCCAACTCTTAGTGACCCCATTTGGAGTTTTCTTCGCAAAGACACTGGAGTGGTTGCCATTTCCTTCTCCACCTCATTTCACAGATGAGAAACTGAGGCAAACAAAGTTAAGTGGACTTCAATCTGCTGCACCACCTAGCTGGTCTTTGGAAGGAACTTTAAAGATCATCTAGTTCAAACTTCTAATTTTATAGTGAAATGTGCCCAAGATCACTTAGAATGCATGGAGACCCACCACTAAGTTTGAATGTTTTTTAGGAATCTGTCCTGAGACCTTTTTTCTCTTTCCTTCTATATGGTCTCACTTCATAATCTTATTCATTCTCACAGTTTCAAGTTATTATCTCCCTGCAGATGATTCCCAGATCTATCTATCCAGCCCTAGTCTCTCTCCTGAGTTACAGTCTCACATCATTGGCTTTTGGAGATCTCAAATTGGATGTGCTGTAGACTTCTCAATTTCAACGTGTCTGAAACAGAATTCATTATCTTTCTACCCAAACTCTCCACTCTTCCCGAATTTTTATTGCTGTCAAGGACACCACCATCCTCCCAATAACCCAGGCTCAAAACCCCAATAACATCCACTCACACGCAACCCCATATGTCTCATTTTTTGTCAAGTCTTATTGTTTCTGCCTTCACAACATCCTTCTCACACACATAGCCACCACTGTGGTACAGGCCCTCATCACCTCACACCTGCACTATTACAAAAGACTTCTGGTTGGTCTCCCTACTTTAAGTAACTCTCCACTCAAGTATCATACTCAGCTGCCAAACTGATTTTCCTAAAGTGCAAGAAATTCTAGTCCTCCCTATTGGTCAAATATAAAATCCGCTTTTAGGATTTTAAAGTCTTTCCAGTCTTATACTTTACTCCCTTCCACATACTCTATGGGCAGCTAGGTGGAGCAGTTAGATACAACACTTGGGCTTGTGTTGTACTCTTCATGAGTTCAAATCCAGTCTCAGACACATAATAGCTATATGACCCTGGGTTAGTCACTTAACCCTGTCTACCTCAGTTCCTCATCTGTAAAATTATCTGGAGAAGGAAGTGGCAAACTACTCCAGTGTCTTTGCCAAGAAAACCCCAAATGAGTTGGGGTTTCAAACATCCCTAACTCAGTGTACCTCTCCCTCCATGTTGTTGCCCCTACCTCCTTCTCTTGACTTCCCTGTTTCCCTTCAACACTTCAAATCCTATTTTATGCAAAAGGCCTTTCCTCCCAACCTCTCCAACACCATCATTGCTAGTGTCTTCCCTGTAAGATGATCTCCTATTTATATATAGATACATTTATATGTAGGCATAATTGCTGACTCCTATATTGGAATGTGAGTTCCTTGAGGGCAGGGATGATGGGCAATAAATAAAACCCAATAGGTGATGAGCACTGAAATTAGAATCCTTGTGGTATAAATGGACAGAAAGAAAAAAAGGAAGCGATGTTGTAGAATTGGAATCAATAAGACTTAGCAACTGATTGGATGTGGGGGGGGGGGGAGAGTGAGATAGGAGTTAAGAGTGACTCCTAGGTTATAAACCTGGGTGATTGGGGGTGGGGGGTAGTACCCTTAACAGAAAAAGAAAATGTGTATGTGTGTGTGTGTGTGTGTGTGTGTGTGTATAATACTTGAATATATATGTTATACTTGAATATGTTATACTTGAAATACCTATGAAAAATCCAGATGAAGATCAATCAACCAATTAAAAAGCATTTATTAAGTGCTTTCTTTTTCTTTTTGGAGGGGGGGAAGGCAGGGCAATTGGGGTTAGTGACTTGCCCAAGGTCACATGACTAGTAAGTGTTAAGTGTCTGAGGCCAAATTTGAACTCAGGTCCTCCTGACTCCAGGGCCAGTGCTCTATTCACTGCACCACCCCTATTAAGTGCCTTCTTAAGAGACAGTGTCAAGCCCCACGTCTGACACATACTGGTTTTGTGACCTTGGTCAAGTCACTAATGCTCTAAAGAACTCTCTAAGACACAGAAGAACTAGAGAACTCTCTAAGGTATAGAGAAGGTGCTGACCTGTGTGAGGTTCACTTTGCAAGCAGTTGTGTCATGCCACAGGGAAGTGTTTGAGGCCCGGGAATTAGTTGGGTCACGTGGAGGTCAGGGCATATTGCACTGTCCCTGGCCAGGGGATACTGCACTGCTCAAGACTCTCTTGCATGGGGTTACCCTCTGTTCCTGATTGGCGTCTCCACACCTTGGGGCCTTCATACCCTTGTAATTGCACTCCCCCTCTCACAATTCTGTTCAGCTGGGCTCTATCACGTGTGGTAAATGGATCTGGGGTCTATTTAAGACCTAGGGCTAGGCGGTATCTTCGGAAGTCTGCCTTAGTATGTGGCTTTAAGGCTTCCCCATGGAGAGACCTTAATAAACTTTTCTGTTTGAACCTCAGAGCTGTGACTCTTCTGTTCCTGAAAGGTACACTAGCGTCAGTGAGTTGTGTGTGTAATCGGTTGCCTCTGCTGGTAAGTGAGGGCACTCTAAGAGAGAACCCTGACAGACCTGTATGGGTAGAGGGAGGTTACTCATCCAGGGAGTTCCCTATACCAATAAAGTCCGAGTCCAGTTTCTGTTCCTATTATATGCCAGTAACTGTTAGGGCCCTTCCTAATTTCCTTTTTTATTTCTTTTGCATTTATTCTGTCTATATCTATATGTGTGCATACTATCTCCTCCACGTCTATTGTATTTGTATCCTGAGTGCTGAGTACAGTACATATATTAGTTCTTAATAGATACTTGTGGATATTTGTCAGATATTAAGCTTGATACAATTTGTCGATATTTGACAATACATTTGCTAGGTATTGTGCTGGGATACAAACACCAAGGATGAAACAAACCCCATGCTCAAAGAGCTTATATTGTGTTGGTAGATTAGACAGAGAGAGAGAAAGAGACAGAGGGAAGGAGGGAGAGAGAGAGATGTATGTAGATAGATTGATATACAAAAGAAATACAAGGTATTTCAGAGAGGGCACCAGCTATTGAGAGAGAGGATAGGAAAAGACTGAAGAAGCTGATGTTTGAACTTTGCCTTGAATCCCTTGAATGGGATTCTCTGAAAAGGGAGTGCATTTCAGGCATGGAGGTTGGCAGACGTCACATAGGAGAAACAGAAAGAAGAGCAATTTGGCCCTTTTGGTTCTTAGTAATTAGAGTGTGGGAAGGGGAGTAATATATAATGAGACCAGAAAAACAGGTTAGGGAAAGGGTATGAAGAGTTTTAAAAGCCAGGGATGTTTACACCTGATTCCAAAGGCAATAAGGAGCTGCTGGCATTTATTAAATAGGGGGTTGATGTAGTTAGATCTAAGCTTAAGGACAATCAGGTTAGCAGCTGTGTGGAGAACGGACTGAAGTGGGCAGAGACTTGAGACAGGCAGAGCAAGTACAAGACTATTACAATAAAACAAGCAAAAGGTGGTAAGGGACTAAACTAAGTTAGTGACTGTGTAGCAGAGAAGAAAGATGAGATGAGACAGAGACAGAGACACAAAGACAGAGTGAGAGAAAGAAAGGAGAGAGGGAGAGAGCAAGAGAGAGAAAGTAAGAGAGAGAGAGCATGAACAGTAAGATAGGAATGTTTTGTTTTAGTTTTCTTTTTAAGTCAGAGAACTTGCATTCAGAGCCAGCTTTGACACTGGGTGACTGACTCTGTCCTTTTCTCCTTCCCTTATTTTCCTCATTGGTAAAGTGACAGGTTGGGAGCAGGTGTCCTCTAAGGTCCCTTCTAGTAACAAACCTATGGTTTTCTATGACATGTTATGGAAGCAGAAAGGACAATATTTGATAATTGACTAGATATGTGGGGTGAGGTAGGGTGAGGAGCTGAGGATAATGTCTATATTGTGAACCTGGGGGCCTTAAAGAATGGTTGTCCCTTTGACAGAATGGAGAAGTACAAAATGGGAAATCAAAGTTGGACTAAACCAAGCATATGCCAAGGAAATCTGTATGAATACAAATGTTTTAAGGGATTTTTAAAAATAAGATATAGCAAAGAAGCAAAGACACCGAAAAGAAAAGAAAAAAGTATAGGCCATATTAAAGTCCACAAAGTATATAAAAATCCATCAGTTGACCTATATGCCTATTATCTCATTTATACCAAATACTTATGAAAATGAACTATTTGCTTACAGAAATTGTCCTTCATAAAACTATGAGAAAAGAACTTTTGCAAATGATTCTTTATAGCAGGTTGCATCTTGATCTTCTCAAAAGCAGGTCTGACCATATTGTTTGACCTTTTTATTGAGCATGGTAGCCATTTATGGCATTCATAACCATGGTAAAATGACCATTGCAATTCTTCCCAAAAGGGTCCCATAGAAGGATAAGGAAGCAATATGAGTTCTGAACTAAAATTTTCCTCTATAAAGAGTTCAGAAAGGAACCTGCTTTATTTCTGCTCCTTGCTTTGGCTATGTTTCTGCCCTAGAAAAAATAGATAGCCCTTAAACCCAGTTACTGCTGTTCTCTCTGCCTCTCCCCACCCTCCCAGGTATCCTAGTTCTAACAGTTTCCTACAAAGCCAAAAACAATAGGAGAGGACAGAGAAGGTTGCTGGAGCTAGGCATTTGGCTTGCCTAGGTCACCTGAACTCTCATGCCCCAAGTAAATGACACAATGTGTTGCTGAAAATTTAACTGTTCAGAAAGAGAGATGAGGGTTCATTATGTACATTTGAAGTTATCTGCATGGAGCTGATCTTTGAGGAGCTGATGATATTACTGAGAGTGTGTGTGGGAAAGGAAAAAAGAAGATGCAGGAGAGCCCTTCCGTACAGTCATTCATAAGAATGAAAGAGGAAAATGATACAGCAGAAGAAACTGAGGAGCAGTTAGAAACATAGAAAGAAAATTGGGTAGTATGACTTTAAGAAAACTCCAGAACAGAGCATCCAGAAAAGGATGGTCAAAACTGTCCAGTGCTGCAGAAAGGTCAAGAAAGATGAAGCCTGAGAAAAAGTGACTCATGGCTAAAATGACTGTCTGAGTGAAAGGCAGACCATCTGGAGGCCATATACTTACTCAAGCAAAAACCTGAAACTCACACCAGTATGAACGATGGTGAAGAAATCCAATGAGAAACTACAGTAAGTGGCTTCTCTCATCCCAGAACTATAAAAAAAAAAATCACCCAGAAACTCTCAGGCAATAGGAAAAGGGGATGCCAGTTAAGCCAGTGCCAGGGCAGGCAAACAAGCCTAACCTTCCAGAACAATCTACAATGTCCCAGAAACAATCAGCCTATGAGGTTCCATGTCTAAGGATTACAAGATTGGACAGCCCTCTGATAAAGCCCCAGGGAGGTCAGAGAACCCCAGGGTGGTCATTAAAGCCTAAGATGGGGACCTTGAAAGCACCAGCAAAAAACAGGGAGCAATATGATGGGCAGTGCTCAGAAAGGGACATCCCATGTGTCTAGGATCTCCTGGGTCTCTAAGAAATCTGACATCAGATGCCATACATCAGTGATTCTCAACCTTCCTAATGCCACAACTCTTGAATACTCGTATGTGGGCATATCTGCATGTGGATGTACCTGCCTGGAGACAGAGAAGTGGTGTCTCAGTTCCTAAGACCATTGGAAATATGTGTTTTCCAATGGTCTTGGGTGACCCCTGTGACTGCTGTGACAGGGTTGTTCAACCCCCAAAGGGGTCGTGACCCACAGGTTGAGAACCACTGCCATAGATGGTCTGAAAGATCTATTGCTCTGAACCACAAAGATCCAAGAGAGACTAATCCAAGGAAATGGAGGTCAGTGCAAGAAGCAAAGTGACCCAGGACTAGACAACCTCAGGCTGGAATAACCCACCAATCTGATACATATGTATATATATATATATGTATATATGTATGTATAGGTGGGTATATGTGTTTGTATGTGTGTGTACATGTATACATAGAGGGCACAGGATGAGTTGAATATGAAGGGATGATATCTAAAAATAACCCACCAATCCAAAAACTAAAGCTAGAAAGGTGATTTTTTTTAAAAACAGAATAAAAATATTGTAAATCTAGAGATTTCCATAAGAAGGAGAACTACAAGCAGAGAAAACATGGATTTTTTCCACAAGGACTACATGAATACCTAGAAGAAATAAAGCAAGAGATAAAAAAATAAAATAAAAACTCATTAAGTCACTTCCCAATGAAGTGACAATGAACAATCTCCAATCAACATATCTCCCCCCAGGAAATCGTCTTTGTAGTAAACAAGCATAATTAAGCAAAACGAATAGACATATTGACCATGTTTGATGTTGTGATTCATATGGGTCCATTAATTATATGCCCTCCACATGTAAACAGGCCACACCTGTTCCCTAGGTGTTCCCTAGGTGGATCCACTATTTTCATAAGGGTGTATCTGTGGAACAGTGTGCCCCAGTTAGGAAACTATTACAGACGTCTGGGTGTGAAGTGATGTGGGTCTGGAAAAGGGCGGCAGTGGCGAACATAAAAAGAAATCTACAGTGTAAGAGGGAGAACCAACAGCACACAGCGATGAAGTCCAGAGAGGCCAGAATTTTGATAGAAGATTGAGGGCATCACCTCCTCTTACCTCCATGTTGCCTTTCTCCCTATCACATCCTACTGGTTGGATCACTTATCTTCACACCTTTACTCATTCTTTCTCCTCTTCCTAGGACCCCTTTCCTAACCACCTCTACCTGTTTTTTGTGGGTTTTTAAATTTTTTATTTATTTATTTTTAGTTTTTAACATTCATTTCCAAACTAACCACCTCTACCTCTAGAAATCTTACCTGACCTTCAAGGACCAGTCGTGAAGGCTGTCACCTCACATACACTAGAACATTTTGCCTATTGCAACCCCCTATAACAAAGTACAGTTAGGCAAAATATGTTGGCCTTCTAACACAACACATGCCTTTGTGTTTCAGAGCAACTCAAACAGCTGGTGGGGGGCAGGAAGGAGAATGTGCAGAGGACGAAAAGTTTGGACATTTACTCTTCTCACTCTTACTTGCATAGCAGAGGAGTTGAGGGTGAAAAATTGCCTCTGACCAACCCAGCTATGCTTTTTGCAGCCCCGCCCCACCGAAGTTCCTTGAGTTTCCTGCGCATAGAAAGTAAGGACAGACACAAGGTAAAGCTTTGTGGAACTACAGAGGGAAAAGTGATGCACTATTCTCTGCTTGAATTTCTTCCTCCAAACTCCTGCCTTTATTGTGTAGATGTGGACAGAAATAAGCCTTCTAGCCTTTGAGGTGCCCTACATTTATAGACCTAACAGTAACTAACCCAGGCGTAGTTGGTTCTCAATGAATGATGGTTGAATTTAAGTATTTTGCTTAACCTTACTTCTTGGGTGGGGGGAATCAGTCACTGGAAAGGGACAGTAATGCATTTTTAAAAATCTTTTTTAGGGGTGGCTAGGTGGCACAGTGAATACAGCACTGAACCTGGAGTCAGGAGGACCTTAGTTCAAATCCAGCCTCAGGCACTTAACAATTACTAGCCATGTGACCTTGGGTAAGTCACTTAACTTCAATTGCCCTGCCTTTCCCCCCTCCAAAAAGAAAAAAATCTTTTTTAAAGTATATCAACAAAATAATTTTAAGGGAATCACCACCATTAGAGTTAGCACTTTGCTTTAAGACACTCAAGAAGGCTCCCACTTCAGTTTCCAGCTCTGAGGCATTCTGCTTAATTCTGGTCATTTGGGCATTATGCCAGCTTTAGGCTGTTCAGGGCACAATCCAAGTAGGTCATATGCCAGTGGCAAAAGAAAAAGTAACTTTTGAAGGTCTCTAGGACCTTTAAGGGATGCTAATTTCTAGGAAGTAGTCATACATTCAGGGTTTTTATGATTCTCTGTAGGACTGAAGTATCAGTACATATCAGAATACACTGACAAAAGCAAACATTTTAAGCTCCATTGTGTGCCGTAAGCACAAGGCATGGAACAGAAGAGAGAATACTTCATCTTCAGTGCTATCTGTTCTGGAGCCCTTTCCATTGTGGCCAGCAGAGCTTCCAGTTTCAACACTTTTGTTTTAAATGTGTAGGTTTTTGTGTTAGTACTGACAAATCTCGACTCATTGGAACGCTTAGCAAACTAGCGGTGGGGTGGGGAAAGGTGATGAAGGAAAATTATTAAAGGCAATAGGTTTAGGAGAATAAGTGCTGGTTGGAGAAGGAAGAGATGTCAGGGTGAGCATCAAGGAACCTCTTTATGTCTCAGTTTTCTTCATGGCAAAATGAGAAAAATAACTACAATGTTTACCCACAGATTGTTGTTATGGGGATCAAATTCTATGAAGTATGTAAAGGCCTTGGTAAACCTTAAAGTTTATATGGATTTCAACTGTTACTATTATTACTCAAAAATGGAGGAGGAGAAATACATTAGGCCATCAATACCTATCCAACACATTAATAGACTAGTTTTTCAGAGCCGGAGAAGACAAAGCCCTAAGAAAGTGATACACAAAGCCTGTAAGAATTAAGTGTGAAAAAGGAGGCCTACAAGAACATACAAATGTGCAAATAAAAGTCCTCCATGATGTCCCTTTTTCCTAAGGTTAAGAGCTAGGTGGTATAGTGGTTAGAGTTCTGGGCCAAGAAATAGGAAGTTTCATTGTTCAGTTGATTTCAGCTGTGTCTGAGTCTTGGTGACCCCATTTTGGTGTTTTCTTGGCAAAGAATCTGGAGTGGTTTTACTATTTGCTTCTCCAGCTTGTTGGAAACTGAGGTAAACAGGGTTAAGGGACTTGCCCAAGGTCACACATCTAATTAGTGTCTGAGGCCAGACGAGTCTTCTTGAATTCAGGCCCATCGACTGTGCCACTTAGCTGCCCTGGAGTCAGGAAGACATGAGTTCAAATCCAGTCTCAGACATGTTCTAGTTATGCGATCCTGAACAACCTAGGCAAATCACTTAACTACTATCAGCCTCAGTTTCCTCAGCTGTAAAATGGTGATCATAATGGGGTTACTGAAGATGATTGCAACATAAAGAGCTTTGACAGGTTAGATGTCTGAGTTCCAGGAACTAGAATTCACGTCAGAATCTTCTAGAAGCTGAAGCCAGGGAGGAGTGATCTGTGGGATTAACAGTGATGCTTCCTTTCTGGAATGACTGGGTCCATCAGGAACACTATACTTGGAAGCAAACTTGATGGGATGAATGCTTTGTAACAATCACTTTAGGTTTAAGCCTATCTTCCCTACAGACCAAACTAGGCTAGGGGAGAGTGACCCCCAGCTTGGAAGAATGTCTTGTATTTCTGATAATGCTCTATTTTCACAGTAAGCATCTCTTCATAAAATCTAATTAATGTTAATTGGCTCAGTGATACCGGGGCTCTAATCACTTGGTCATGCAATAACATATCAACCAGTAAACACCTGTTAAGCGTCTGCTATACATCAGACACTATAAATGGAAAATATCAAAGTAACTGGTGACTGATGGAAGGAAGAATATACCAGAATGGGGGTGTGGACTGATAGCACTCTCAGAATCACCCTAATGCTCTGTAGGAGTACTAGAAGTGGGAGACAGAGCTTGCCTCACCTCAACGGAAGCAAACTCATCAGTGCAAAAGAAAGTTGGGATAAGGATTCCTAGTACTTACATAGGTTACATGCCTAGTTAGCAATGCTACAAATTATTTTTTTTCTTTTAAAAGACTGGGTCTGGGGGCAGGTAGGTAGTACAGCGAATAGAACACCCCCCGAAGTCAGGAGGACCTGAGTTCAAATCCAGCCTCAGACACTTGACACGTTTACTAGCTGTGTGACCTTGGGCAAGTCACTTAATCTCAATTGCCTTGCCTTCCCGCCTCCAAAAAAAATAAGTAAAAGACTGGGTCTCCCTATCTTACCCAAATGGAAGTGTGGGAGACCCCATCTGGTTCTTCAGCATGGTAGCTTTGACCTACTCTGTTTCTGACCTGGCAGAATTCTGTTTTAAATTATGAGAAATTAAATATCAGTCTCCCAGCAGATAATAAAAAACTGTTATAAGTTAAGTTACCAAACCCTATTTACTTTATTCTGATAATACATGCTTGTAAATGATCTGTATTCAGCATTCCTTTTTTATATTAAGATAAATTATCTACCCTGTACCTGATTAATAGTACATTTACATAATAATATAGTACATAGTAAAATAGTACAATTAATAATACACTTAGCATCTCATTTAGTTCTCCTCCCCCTACCTGTGATTGAGGAAATCCAGATGTGAGCTAAACAGCAAACATGAACCTGGACAGACTTTGAGAGATAGTGGAGCATAGACGTGCCTGGTGTGCTGTGGTCCATGGGGCCACAAAGAGTAGACACAGCTGAATGAACTACAATGACAACAAACATATAAGCCAGATGTAACACCTTACTTTTTTAAATCTGAGCTTAATAAATACCAAATACATCAGTATTTCCATATGCAAAATAGAATAGAAAAAGAGAATTTATTATGAAACTGTAAATCTATTATGTGTAGAATTTTTTATCCATTGAAGTATTTTTTTTATCTGCATATTTTACAACCTAAGAAAAAGAATTATGGGCTTCTTTTCCTACTGTGTTTTTATCTTACTTCATATCCATGATGCCAGCTAAGATTGTAAGCACAATGTACCTGATTCTGATGGGATAGATGAAAACTATTCTACTGCTTTCCAAATCTTTTGATTGAATATCAAATCTAAAGCTAATCACAGCACATTTTTTAATCTGTGAGATTCACACACACACACACACACACACACACAAATCCTGCTGTTTATCAATGATCTCAAATTCACCAATATATCTACACTTCATCATTACAGTTAAGTACTAGAAAAGATGCTTTATATTGCGGAATAATGAGGACCTGGGAGTCTTCCTCAGTATTCAGCCTTATTGATCTTGAAATCAGCCAACACATTCACGTACATTATGGTGGTGATGCAAGAAAAAGGAGACATTATATTTTACTTTTCCTTTTAAGTATTGAACAAATTCAACATGTAGCTTTAAAAGCTGTCCTGCTCTCCACCCCAGACTACCAAACGATAACTTTATAAACTAGAAGAAAATTAAAAAGAAATTCATCTGGAGGAATAAAAGGTCAAAAATCTCAAAGGAAATAACAGAAAAAGATGGGAAGGGAACCTTGCAATACCAGATTTCAAAATATATGCTACATAACACTAATCACCAAAATGATTTGATTTTGGTTAAAAATTAAAGAAGTTAATCAGTGAAACAGATTAGCTCTACAATATATAGAAACAAATGAGCCTAGAAGCATAGTGTTTAGTCTCTCCAAAGACCCTCAACTACTAGAGTAAAAACTCACTATTTGCCAAAATGTTGAGGGGAAATGAATAGCATTATGGAATGGGCAGCTAGGTGGCACAGTGAATAGAGCACTGACCCTGGACTGAGGAGGAACTGAGCTCAATCCAGCCTCAGACACTTGATACTTATTAGCTGTGACCTTGGGCAAGTCACTTAACCCCAATTGTCTTGCCTTCTCTCGTCCAAAAAAGAAAAAAGAAAAAGAGGGATTGAGACAGGTTTTCTGTAAAAATGGGATTTTAGTTGGGACTTAAACTCAACCAGGGGAAATCAGTTGGCAGAGTACAGGAAGGAGAACATTCTAAGTATCCAGGACAGTCAGAAAAAAATGCTTAGAACAGGAAGATAGAGTGCCTTGTTCATGGAGCAGCAAGCAGGAAGTGTTGCTGAATCAAAGTGTAAAGGGAGTAAGGAAGTAAGATATGAGAAGATTGGAAAGATGGGGCTAGGTTATGAAGGACTTTTAATACTAAACAGGGGGTTTTATATATGATCCTAGAGGTGATAGGGAGTCGTTGGAGTTTATGGACTAGGGAATGACATGATCAAATCTGTGCTTTAGGAAAATCACTCTGATGGCCAAATGGAGGGTGGATTGGAGTGGGGAGAGAGACAGACAGACTACCCAGCAGGGTATTGCAATAGCCTAGGTGTGAGGTGAGAAAGACTTACACCAGAACAATGGCAGTGTCAGAAGAGAGAAAATGGCATACTCAAGAGAAATTGCAAGGTGAAATTAGCAGACCATGGCAACAAATTGAATATAGTAAAGGGGCTGAGAGATACTGAGGAGTTGAGGATGACATTTAGGTTGCAAGCCTGAGAGACTGAGAGGATATTGTTGTCCTCTACAGTGACAGGAAAGATAGGAGAAGGGGAGGGTTTAGGGAGAAAGATAATGAGTTCCGGTTTGGACAAGTTGGGTTTAAGATGTCTACTGGACATGCAGTTCAAGGTGTCAAGTTAATTGGAGATATGAGATTGAAGGTCAGCGGAGAGTTTGGGGCAAAATAGGTAGATCTGAGAATCTTCAGCAGAGTGATAGTAACTAAATCCATGGCATCTAGTGAGATCTCTAAGTGAAGTAGTGTGGAGGGGGGAAAGAAAAGGACTCAGGACAGAAACCTAAGGGACATGTATTATTACATGGCATGATCTGGATGAGGATCCAGCAAAGGAGACAGAAAGAGGTCAGATAGGTAGGAGGAGAAACAGGAGTGAGTTATATTCAAAAAAACCTACAGAGAAGAAAGTATCAGAGAGGAAAGGGTGTTCAAAAGCTACAGAGAGCTCAGGAATTTTATTAAAAATCCACCTATCAAAGGAACAAGAAAGAAATTGCCTTTCAGATCTATGACAAGGGAAAGCATTTGTGACTAAATCAGGAAAAGAGCTCGCAGAAGATAAGACAGACAATTTTGATTACGTAAAATTTGGAAGTTTTTGAACAAACAAATCAAATCAACCAACAGAAAAAGGAAAATTGCTGACTGGGGAAAATTTTTTGTAGCAAGTTTTTTTGATAAAGGTCTCATTTCCATAAGGAACTGATTAAAATCTATTAGAATAAGAGACATTGCTCAAATGACAAATGGTCAAAGGATGTAAAGAGGCAATTCTCAAAGTTCTTTATTCTCATCCCCCTCGGTCCAACCCCACCCATGCCTCACTCTAGTTATGTTCTCTGGAATGCTTGATTCATAGATAACAAACTTGTTTTCATCTTAAATCTTTTTCTTTCTCATACCTTCTATCTTTTAGCTCGCCTGGAGGCTTGGATGCCTCCTGACAACCTTTCCAGCATTGGTAGAACATTCATTTATTCCCCAATTCACTGGTCAAGATGAAGGAAATGGAATATTCCTTGCTCCCCATTACCACTGCCTCTACCAACATCACTTAAGAATATATCCTTTGTTGAAATTAACTCGATGTATATCTACCACCCCAAAATACTGCCATCTTTTGTCTACTGGCCTTTCTTCAATGAGTTCAGAGGTTGGCTCCCTGTCTGTCTCTCCAAATTCCTGCCTTCATACTGATACTTCAATATATATGTTGATACTCCCTCAAAACCCTAACCTCGCAGTTCTTCAAATTAATAACTTCTCATGACCTACAATGAAGCTACTCAGAGAGATGATCATACTCTGGATCCTGCCATCATGCACAGATATACCACTTCCATGTTCACAAATCCTAAAATTCCTTTACCTGATCACAATTTGTTTTCATTCCACCTCTACCTCTGTCTTGCAAACCCTCTTCTCCATAGTCATTGACTTTCATTCCCTCCAACTCTGTTCTGTCAGGGGTAGTGAACTAGTTGTATTCTCCTCCCTTCCCCTTTTTAACCCTTTGGAGAATCAGTTCAACTTTACACTCTCTTCTTCTCTCAAGTTACTTGTCCCCTTATCCTATGAACAATTTTGTCCTGCCAAGCCTCAGCCTTAGATCACTGGCCACTCCCAAGCCTCTCATTCATTGACTTCTCTCCTACTCACATGATTCTGAACAAAGCTGGAGAAAATCACAAAACTGTGTTGATTACACCCACTACAAATCCATGATATATAATTTCAACTTGGCCTTCACTAGGGCAAGTCAATTCTTTTATATGTCCTTGACTGACTCACTACTTGCCTCACTGGAGTGGTTTTTCCAATCCTTTTCATCCCTCCTCAAACTTCCCATAATTACCTTCCTGCTACCCTCTTAGCTGAGAGTCTTACTTTATATTTCACTGAAAAATAAAAAGGAATTCATTCACTGAGAGCTTCCTCTCTTCCCTTCTTCCTCATTTCATGTCACTCAGATGCTTCTGCCACTGTCTTCTCTTTCACCTCTGTCTTACATGATGAAGTGCCCTTTCTCCTTGCCAAGACAAATTCTTCTACCTGAACAAATGATCCCATTCCATTCCATCTTCTTCAGCAGATTGATTTTCTCCTCTCTCGTTTCTGTTTGGTCTCTCCCTGTCTACTGACTTCTTCCCTACTACCTACAAACATGTCTGTGTCTCTTGATCCTCAAAATACCTGCATTTGATTCATGTATTCTCTGAAGCCATCATCCCAGAACTCTCTTCCTTTTAATGGCTAAACTCTTTGAGAAGGCTATTTACAATTGATGCTTCTACTTTTTTTTCATTTCAATCTCTTTTTAACTCTCAAAAGTTTGGCTTTTGATCTCATCATTTTACCAAAATTCTATCTGAATATTCTTCTTGCTGTTCCTAGCAAGAGACACCATGCCTCCTGACTGCAAGCCTTTTCATTACCTGTCCCCCATGCCTGGAATTCTCTTTCTCTGCCTCCTGGGTTCCCTGGCTCCTTTCAATTCCCAGGTAAAATTTCACCTTATGCAAGAAACCCTTCCCCACCTCCCTTAATGCTAATACCTAACGATTGTTGATTATTTTCAATTTATTCTGCCAATATCTTGCTTGTACCTAGTTGTTTTCTGTGAACTGTGAACTCCTGGAGAACAGGGACTGCTTTGCTTCTCTTGTATGCAGAGTGCCTGGCACATAGTAGGTACATAGCATTAATAAATGCCTGTTTGCTTGACTTGGAGAAATCCAAGCTATCTATAGCCATAAGGGGGAAAAATGCTCTGATCACAAGTAATTAGAGAAATGAAAAATAAAGCAACTCATACACATCAGACTATCAGACAATATTGACAAAAAGGAAAGTGGCAAATGTTGAACAGATTCAGGAAAACATGCACAGTGGTTGAAGGAGCTGTGAATTGGTATAACCATTCTAGCAGGCAATTTGGAACTATAAACAAAGAGTTGCTAATCTGTGCATACTTATTACCCCAATAAGAGAAATTCTAGGTCTAGACCCCCAAGGAGATCAAAGAAAGAGGGAAAGGTCCTGTGTGTACAAACATATTTATGGCAACTCTTTCTTATTTTTGGCAAAAAAAAGAAAAGTAAAAGAAAACCTGAAAACTCATGGAATTTCCATCAATTAGGAAATGACTGAACAAATTATGGTACAGGAATGGAATGGAATACTACTGTGCTGTAAGGAATGAAGAAAGAAGGTTTCAGGGAAACCTGGGAAGATACGTGTTGACTGAGGCAAAGTAAAGTGAGTAGAACCAAGAAAACAATCTGTACTCTAACATCAATATTGTAAAAAATGAATGATTTTTAAAAAGTCAAGAACTTTTAGCAGTATAATGATCAGTCACGATTCCAGAGGACCACTGAGAGGAATGACACCTTCTCACAGAAAAGCAATGGGTTTGTTCATATGCAGAATGAAACAGATATTTGTGGGCATGGCCAACATGGGAATTTGTCATTGTTTGACCATGCCTGTTACAAGGATTTTCTTTTCTTCCCCCCAGTGGGGGAAGTAGGAAGAGTAAAAAATAAATATTGAATATTTTTTAAAATTTAATTTAATAAATATCTTACATGGGCAACATATACTTTATACATACACATACCAGACTGATTTCCACCTTCATCCAATCCCTCCCTTACCCCCCCAAATCCTGTTAGATTAGTTGAGAAGGGGCAGGTAAAAACTGGGCGAAAGAACTCAGATGCTATGTAACTGAGTAGAGATTTGAATCCAAATCGTTCTACTGATATTCTTTCTAGAATTTGATTCTGTTTATAATGTAAATAAGGAGAAGAGTAAAAAGGCAAACCACACATTTTGATACCAAAAACCAAGGTTTTACAGTTCATTTGTGAAGTACCATACATCCGTGTTCTCATTTCTTTGTCCTTTAAAAAGGTAGCCGGAGCGCAATAAGTATTTCTACCCAAGTTGTTTGCAATATTCCTTTAAAGCATGAGCAGGGATGGACTAATGACATGTAAAGTTCCTTCAGTCTCTAAATCCTACATTCCTGTAACAAAAAAAAAATTCAGATTCTCTGTGCAATTATTTATTATAGAGGAATTAAGCACTGAAGTAAATGGGGTGTAAAGGTGCAACGTGCCTCTACTACTTAAGAGGGGGGATAAAAGCATTTGTCATAGAGACTGATAAAGACCTAAGTTTGCATTTCACTTCTGCTACTTCCCACCTGTGTGACCTTGGTCAAGTCAATTCCCCTCAAAGGTATATACTCTCATTTGTAAAATGAGAGGGTTAAACTAAACATGGTCTTTCTAAGGTCCCTTCTACTTGTCTAGTCTATGAGTTTGTGTGTGTGTGTGTGTGTGTGTGTGTGTGTGTGTGTGTGTGTGTGTGTGGCATAGTAGAAACTGCAAAATGTTTCCAGTTTATTTTGGGCAACCATGCCTCATGTACGTATCATTCCAGTTCCATAATATTTACATTGCTATAGGAGAGCACCTCTTGCTGGAGACAATAATGAGGGGAGATCCAGATGTAGTCCTACATCTGCAGTACACCACTGCCACCTATTGGCCCAATGACCTTCGCTGGGGAAAGAATGATGGGCCTCCTTTTAATAATTTGGGATCCAATCATCCAGTCTCTAAAGATAAACAGAGAATTTAAGGTTACATCTGCCTTGTGGAAGTGACACATGATTATTTGGATGTAAGATTTCCCTCCCAGGTCACTTCACTCCAATTGCCCTGCCTTCCCCCTCCAAAAAAGGAAAAAAAAAATTTCCCTCCCAGGAACTTTAGGGAGCCTGCTCAGACTAATTTATCCAAATAAAATACATGTGAGCAAAGACCCAGAAAATAAAGACAGAACTATTAATGAGAACAAATAATTGCTGTGAATATTATTCACAGCTAAATTTACAGCTAAGTCCCTGATGTTAAAACCCCTCTTTTTGTTGGTTTTTAAATGTTAGTCAAGTACCTACTTGATACAGGTCCAAGATTAGGGCCAAAACAATGGTTTTATCCTTCTCACAGCAGAGTAACCATTAATGAGGAATTCTATACTGGATTTGATTTAGACAGAAACGATGTGAACTCCTGCCAGGGATGGCAAACCATTGCCACCCAGAGGACAAGAAAGCCAGCTTAGCCTGAAGCAAGTCCCCCGAGGGAGAGACAAGAGGCAGCAAGTGCCAGGCAAGTCAAACCATCAGCACCACCTTGACCACCATCTCCCTCAGAACCTGAATTTATAAATAGCAGTGCTTCTAGTCCAGTGTCTGTAGTTATCCTGGGGAGCAACCCTCGGAGAGATGCACCTGGGTAATTGTTCTAAATGGGCACTCCTGGAGGGAGGGTGTGGGCTAGTCATGTCCTTACTTTCCTGGGGTATTGATACTATAGTATCTTAGCAACAGTTGAGGTTGGGGAACTGTAAACTATCAGGGCTCCAAAGTGGTCTGATCCAAAACAAATCTGATTACTACTACTACTACTACTACTACTACTACTACTACTACTACTACTACCACTACTACTACTACTACCACTACCACTACTACTACCACTACCACTACTACTACCACTACCACTACTACTACCACTACCACTACTACCACTACACCACACACACACACACACACACACATACACACACACACACCCCAATCTGAGCTCAACAAGTTCTTGACTGATCTGATAAACAGAAGAATGCTGTCAACAAAACGGTTCAAAATGATAAAACTATAAGCTTCCCATTAATCTAGGATTCCTGCCCTGGTTATTCCTCTGTAGGCTTCTATTTGGACTGGAAGCTGGAACTGAGACCCTGCTCTGTTCCTGGGAGTCTGAACCACATTGCCACTGATTACTTCTGAGCTTGATCTTCTCTCAGGGCAGACAGCCTGGGGTTCACTGCCACTCCTCACCCAGGATTATCACCTTGAGACACATACGCCTTCCTCAGTCAACCCTTGATCTGGGCCCTAGAATTGGACAGTGAGTAACAAAGCCATTGGGTGCCTATTCCCATACTACTCCAAAGGTCTTGAGCCTCCTCTTGCCAAATTATACAACCTCTCCTCATGGTTGGAGTGCTCCAGGAGCAGGGAGCTTCTGGTTGTATCCTCAGGTCTCTCTATCTGGCTCCCTATGATGACCCAATCTGAAAATATAACTCCCCATGATTTTTTCTGGGATTCCCCCATCAGGATTTGGTCTGGTGCCTTCTGTATATGAAATAGTTTTGGGGGGGCAGTACTCTGTACTTTGTCTTGTTCCTCCACTATCGTGGCTTAAAGGGAGGACCTTCTCTCTAATTTCAAAGCTTTCACATAATGTGGAGCTATTTCCCTCCTCTTCTTGTTGGTGCATCTTTAATTATTATAGACTTGGCACACTATTTTTTGTTTTAAGGTAAATGAGACCTGGAATCATGCTCAAAACTATTTCTCAGTCTTGCTGATCATGACTACACTTGCCTCTTGACACAATGGAACAAAGACAATAAAACAGCAGGATACACTAATTAACTGAACTAAGCCTCCCATTTTGAAGACTCTAATCTAATAAATAGTTTGTCCTGATGACTTAAAATTGAATTTTCACAAAGGATACACTGGGTTGACTGTGATCTCTTCTCCTCCTCCCCAGTTGTTTTCCATAAGTCTATTTGCCATGTAAATTAAAGATAACAATTCTCTGTTGTAGATAACCACTTGATTCCTTAAACATTTTTGAAAAACCCATTGGCATGAGATCATTGTTATTGAACTCTCTCCCCTGGGTGTAGATCCAAAGTTCCTAGACTTGTTTTGGGAGGATTTCCCTTCCAGGATATTATGTTACATAATCACATCTGCATTTGAATCCTGCTTCTAATGCCTGTAGGCAGTGTGACTACAAGTCAGATTTTGAATTCCCTGGGCCTTAGTATCATCTGCATAACTGAAATGGCCATATTGATAGTGTTTCCTTTACCTGGTTGTTATATAGATATATATATACTTAAAGGGTGTTGTAATCCTTAAAATTTAGCACCAAATCCAATTATTACTATTATTACTAAGTGGTGCAATACAGAGTGCTAGTCCTAAAGGCAGGAAGACCTGAATTCAAATCCTACTTCAGACAGTTACTAGCTGTATTACCTCAGGCAGGTCACTTAACCTTTGTGTACCTTGGCTTCCTCAACCATAAAATGGATATAAGGCACTTAGCCTCTGCCAGCCTCGATTCCTTATCTTCAAAATGGGGATAACCTACCTCCCAGGGTTGTTATGAGGATCAAATGAGATGATATTTGTAAAGCACTTTACAAGCCTTAAGGCACTGTCTAAATGCTACCTATTATCATCAACTATACTCAGGTGCCAAACTGATCCTCCTGAAGCACAGGTCTGACACCCATATATAGACAAGCATACAGCAAAGTTCTCATAACCTGGCTCCCTCCTACTTTTTTAGTCTTCTTATACCTTATTCTATTTGTACCACATACCTGAAATCCAGTGATCCTGGCTGGCACCCTTGATTTTCCTCACACAAAACACTTCATCTCCTAATTCTTGGCATTATGGTGGGCTGTTGTAATGAGAATGGGAATTTAAACATCTTCCCTGCCCCTTAATAAGCCTAAGGGAATTTGAAGACCTTCCCTCCTTTGAAAGTAAACTCTGCACCCTAATAGGCTGAATGTAATCGTGTGGAACCTATGATGGAGGGAATTTGCTGAAGGGAAACAGAGCCCACAGGAAGCTGGTAGTCAAAACTAGTGAGGTGGTAGGGGAGAGAGGATGCTCAGCAAGGAGTCAGATAGACTTGTGGGAAGGCTGAAGGATGCTGTGGCTCTCAGTGTTATTATGGCTTTTGAATATCTTTGGTACTATGATGGAATCAGCTTACTGGTTTTGGGATTCAGTTTTCTGGCATCTAAATAAATGCTTCTGTTCTATCCTCTATCTGGAGAATTTGGTATATTTTGTGATCGGATGTCATGTGATACAGTCACAGTCTTTATCGTGATCGTGGACACTGTAAATATTGCATTGGCACTACAGCTGTCCCCCATGCTTGGAATTCTTTCCCTCCACATATCCTCTTCCTGTCTTCCTCAACTCCTTCAAGTCCCAGGTAAAATTTGTTCTCCTATAAGAAGTCTTTGTTGTTCACTCTTAACTCTATCAGTTGATAAACAATTACTAAATCTCTACTATGTAAGTGCTGAACATACAAATACAGAAAGAAAGAGAGAGGTAAGAAGGAAGGAAGGAAGGAAGGAAAGGAAGGAAGAGAAAGAGAGCGCAAGAAAGAAAGAGAGAAAGAAAGAAAGAGGAAGGAAGGGAGGAAGGAAAGAAGACAATCCCTACCCTCCAGGAGCTTATAATCTAATGGGAAAAGACAACACAAAAAAAGTGTTAAAAGGTAGGGGAGGTATCCAGGATAGGGGCATACTGAAGAAATCCAAAGGAATGTAGGGACTGGAAATAAAAAAAAAATTAGGCCTGAATACCCTCCTCCAATGAGAGAAGTCCATGGGGCAGAGAGTATTTGATAAGGTGTGAGTACCGTGGTCGATATGATCTTGTAGGGTGATGTGGTTCCTAATGATGCTAATACCTTCCCTCTGTTGATTATCTCCAGTTTTTCATATATAGAGATACAGAGACATAGATGTATCTCATTTGTACATAGTTGTTTGCATGCTATCTCCCCCATTCGACTATTAGCTCCCCTGAGGACAAGCAAAGTTTTTTGCCTTTCTTTTTATTTTCAATGCTTAGCACAGAGCCTGGTACATAGCAGACAAAAAATGCTTACTGATTGACAAGCACAATGGCAACACAATGACAGTCCTCCTAAGTCAACTCAAATTGTAAAAGCAGCAGAGAGGTTTTTGTTCTGTTTTTGTTGTTGAACTCCGAGATATAGTAGAGATAAGCCCCTAGAAATAAAAGAGGCCAAGGCCCTGAGAAGGGAGATCTGTGACCTGTAAGTCTCCTTTAGATTCTAGCTTGTATTTACACATGGGGCTCTCCCCATTAAACCTGATATCAACATACAAAGTGCCATACCAAGAGCCTCCCTTTACATGCCTTATTTGTCCAATAGTGAAACCCATTAAATTTAACAAGAGAGATCTGGACAAACCCACATATCAACCTTAGAGGTGAGAACAGTTAGAGTCTCCCAATAGAAGTGGGATGTGCCCAAGGAGCAACCCACAAAATCCAACTTAGTGACTCCGGATCATTCTGTGAATGATATAGAAAGATTTCTGTATCTCTTATTAGCAGCTGAAGACCTAAAGAAAGTAAAGAACTGCTGGTCAATAACATCAATATAAAGAGAAGGTAGCCCATATGCCTTACCTAAGCAATCCTACTATATCTTCCTTATTAACTCACTATCCCACTGCCCAGAATGGATCTTCCAAAACTTTTCATCTGAAAAAGTTGTGAGAATTGAGATTATTAGGACAGCAAGTGGTTAATTGTGGGAACTGAGTGAATCACACTGACATCTTGTGACTTAGTTCTGGAGTTAACTTATTTTCTTTCCAATATGGATCTAATCCAATTTTTATCTGTGAGAAAATTTTACTCAGTTGTAGGAAATTAGAGAAAATTTTATTGTGGTGTTTGAACCAAACCCTCCATCCCTGGGAAAGTGGACCACCTCTATCTGCTGTTTAGATTCCCTTAACAAAGGATTTAGGTTATGTTGACCAGAAACCCAGTTAGATCCATAGATTGATGCAAGGAGTTTTCTCAAGATCGTACATCTCAGGCAACCTATATGTCTTATCTGAAAGCTGGCCCCATACTGATCAATCAGTTATTGTTTCCATATTCCTTTGATTGTTACAGATACTTGGGGAGGTGGCAGTGAGAGATAGTGAGGAGTCAAGGATGATATGTAGATTGCAAGCTTGAGACACTGGGAGGATGATGTTTCCTTCTTCAGTAATAGGGAAATGAGGGGGAGGGAGGGTTTAAAGGAGAAAGATGAGCTCAGTTTTTGACATGTTGAGTTGAAGATGTCTTCTTAGAGACATCTGAAAGGCATTTGGAGAGGTGAGAATGGATGTCTGCAGAGAGGTTAGGGCAGAATAGGTAGATTCGAGAATCATTAGCAGAGATGATAATTAAATCAGTGAGAGCTGATGAGATCACAAAGTGAAGCAGTACAGGGGGAAAAGAGGGCCCAGGACAAGACCTAGTAAGACCTCTACACTTAGAGGCCAAGGTCTGGATGAGATTCCAAGGAAGGAAATTGAGAAGAGTGTTCAGATAAGTAGGAGGGAAATCAGGAGGGGGTGATGTCCTGGAAACCAAGAGAGAAGAGAGTATCAAGGAGAAGGGGGTGATCAACAGTGTCAGAGACTGAATTAGGGAACTGCATCTGTTCATTTTCCCCCTCCCAACTGGGAAAGGCCCTAATCTTTCTACCAATTAGAAGTCAGATTGCCTATGTATGTATTGTTTCCTTTTAATTAATTGGCCTTATTTGATTAATTGTTTTTAATGTATAAAATCTGTCTACCCTTGTATTCAGTGTCCAGGCCTAAGATGAAGAGGTCTCGTCCTGCCTTGTTGGGCAATTAGCATACATTGCTTAATAAATCAATATACTTGGTCAAAGAATATGAAAAGGTAGTTTTCAGAGGAAGAAATTAAAGATATCTATAGGCATATGAAAAAAATGCTCTAAGCCACTATTGATTAGAGAAATGCAAATCAAAACAACTTTTAGGTACCACATCTCACCAGTCAGATTGGCTAATATGACAAAACAGAAAAATGAAAAATGCTGGAGAAGATGTGGGAAAATTGGAACACTAATGCATTGTTGGTGGAGTTGTGAACTGATCTAACCATTCCGGAGAACACTTTGGAATTATGCCCAAAGGGCTATAAAAATGTGCATACCCTTTGATCCAGCAATACCACTTCTAGAGCTGTATCCCAAAGAAATCATGTAAGTGGGAAAAGAACCTGTATGTAGAAAAATTTTTATAGCAGCTCTTTTTGTGGTGGCAAAGAATTGGAAATCAAGGGGATGCCCATCAATTGGGGAATGGTTAAACAAGTTGTAGAATATGAAGGTAATGGAATACTATTGTGCTATAAGAAATGAGGAACAGATGGACTTCATAATAACCTGAAGAGATTTACATAAACTGATGCTGAGTGAGGGGAGCAGAACCAGGAGAACATTGTAAACAATTACAAACACATTGTATTTGTGATGACTGACTTTGATAGACTGGACTCATCTCAGCAATGCAAGGCTGTATAAGACAACTCCAAAAGACTCATGATGGAAAAGGCTATGCACATCCAGAGGAAGAATTACAGAGTATGAATGCAGATCGAAGCAAACTACTTGCTCTCTCTCTTTTTTGTTTTGTTCCTTTTTTCTCATTGTTCATTCCATTGATTATAATCTTTCTTTACAACTTGATTAATGTTTAATGTGAAGGTATTTGTAGAACCTATATGGGATTGTATGCTGCCATGGGGTGAAGGAAGGAGGGAAGGGGAAAACATTTGAAACTCGAGGGCTTGTGGAACTGAATGTTGTAAACTAAAAGTTAATAAATTAATTAATTTTAAAAATAATTTTAAATAAATAAATATACTTAGAAGATTGCACTTTCATTTGCCTCAGTCATTTCTTCTTTCACCCCCATACATCCCTCCTCACGTGTCCCAACTGAGAACCTTACCTCATATTTAAAAAAAAAAAGAGGTCATTCAATATATGCTCTCTCTTATCTCCACTTCCTTATCTCATATCACTCAGATGCCTTCTGCCATCCTCTCTTCATCATATGATGAATTGGTCTTGATCCTCACCAAAGTTGACCTCTCTACCTATCCAAGAGATCCCGTTCTATCTTGTCTTCTCCAACAGATTGTCCCCTCTATCAACTCCATTCTATCACTTAGTTTCAATCTCTCCCTATCTAGTGGCATATTCCACACTGCATACAAAATGTTTATCTGCCCCATCCTGGAAAAACTCTCGCTTGATCCTTACTTCCCTACTATCATCCCATAGATCTTCTACCCTTTGTAGCTAAATTCCTTGAAAAGGTCATTGGTGCCTCCACTTTCTTTCCTCTCTTCTTACACCTTTATAATCCAGTTTATGACCTCATCATTCAACTGAAACTGCTCTCTCCAAAGTGATCACCAGCGATCACTTAATTGCCAAATTCAACAACCTTTTCTCAGTCCTCATTCTCTTTGACTTCTCTGCAGTCTCTGACACTGTTGATCACCCCCTTCTCCTTGATACTCTCTTCTCTCTTGGTTTCCAGGATTTCCCTCCTGATTTCCCTCCTACTTATCTGAACACTCCTCTCAATTTCCTTCCTCGGAATCTCATCCAGACCTTGGCCTCTAAGTGTAGAGGTCTTACTAGGTCTTGTCCTGGGCCCTCTTTTCCCCCTGTACTGCTTCACTTTGTGATCTCATCAGCTTTCAGTGATTTAATTATCATCTCTGCTAATGATTCTGGAATCTACCTATCCTGTCCTAACCTCTCTGCAGACATCCATTCTCACCTCTCCAAATGCCTTTCAGATGTCTCTAACTGGGTATCTAGGAGACATCTTCAACTCAACATGTCAAAAACATCTTTCTCCTTTAAACCCTCCCTCCCCCTCATTTCCCTATTACTGAAGAAGGAAACACCATCCTCCCAGTATCTCAAGCTTGCAATCTAAATATCATCCTTGACTCCTCACTGTCCCTCACTGCCACCTCCCCAGATCCCATTTGTTGCTGAAGCCTGTTGATTTCATCTCTTGGATATGCCCCCTTCTTTTCTCAGACACTTTCACCTGGCACAGGCCCTATTCACCTCTCACCTGGACTATTGCTAAAGCCTCCTGTTGGGCCTGCCAACCTTCAGTCTCTCCCCACTCCAATCCATTCTCCATTCAGTCAACAGACTGATTTCCCTAAAATGCAGACCTAGACACGTCACCTTCTTAATTTGCTCAACGGGCTCCCTATTGCTGGGATCAAATACAAAAGCCTCTGGTGTAACGGGCTCCCTATTGCCGGGATGAAATACAAAAGCCTCTGGTGTTTAAAACCCTTCATAACCTAGCCCCCCTCCCCATGTTTTCAGTCTTCTTGCACCTCACTCCCCACCACATACTCTCTCATCCAGTGATACTGACTGACTTCCTTACCATTCCACCTACAAGACACTCTGTGTCTTGGACCTGGGCACTTTCTCAGGCTGTCTTCCATGCCTGGAATGCTCTCGCTCCTCATCTCCACCTACTGCCTTCCTTCTTGTTGTTGTTCAGCTGTTCTCAGTTGTGTCTGCGTCTTCAGGACCCTATTTGGGATTTTTTTGGCAATGACACTAGAGTGGCTTGCCATTTCCTTCTCCAGCTCATTTCACAGGTGAGGAAACTGAAGAAATAGGGGTAAATGACTTGCCCTCAGGTCACACTAGGCCAGATGGGAACTTAGAAGGCTGAGTCTTCCTGACTGTGGGCCTGGCGCTCTCTCCACTGCACTGCCTGACTGCCCCAAATTTCCTTTCAGTCCCAACTAGAATGCCATTTCCAACTGCAAGCTTTTCCAAATCTCTCTTAATTCTAGTGCCTTTCTTCTCTAAACAGTTTCCTATTTAACCTGTATATAACCCAGTTATACAAATGTGTTGTTTTTTATCTTCCCCATTAGATTGTGAACACATTGAGAGCAGGGACTCTCTTTTTCATCTTGTATCCTCAACACTTAGTACAGTGCCTATACACAGTAGGTGCTTAATAAATGTTAACTGATTTGTCGGCCACTAAATAGTCCAGACCCTGGGCAAGTCACTTAACCCTGTTTGCCTCAGTTTCCTCATATGTAAAATAAATTGGAGAGGAAAGTGGCAAACCTTTGCCAAGAAAATCCTAAATGGAGTCATGAAGTCATGAAGAGTCAGACGACTAAAATTACTGAATATATATACACACACACATATTAAATGTAGACACATATATTTAATATGCACATGCATGTGTGAACTTGGGGTTCAATAATCCTTGTGTGATTCATGTTGGCGGGCATCGAAGTTTGGGGGAAAGCTTAAATCTGGGTAGAGAAATGGGGACATAACCTGCTTCATCCTGAGGGGCATGGAAGAAACAGTGACTCCATCCAGAAGTCACAAATACAGTGGCAGTACATTAAAAGGCAGTACATAGCACCTTTGGACTAATTCAAGTTTTATAAGTAAGAGGGATTTTTTAAAGCATAAACAATAATAATATAGTAAGACTACACTATTTATTTTCTGGACATAGAAAGAATAATCCCTTGGAAAAGAGTTGAGCCAAAACCCCAAGAAGGAGGATGTGTGTTACTATGTATACCTTGCACATGGTTCCTTTTTAGGTATGCTGCTGAATATACTTTACATATGGATATCCTTTGGATTTTTTTTCCAGTGTGGCTCAGCAAAGGAACATGGCATACAAAAACTCTTCACCTTAATTACCTCCCACTGTTATTTATCTATAGGCTAATAACTGGGTCTTAGTCACTAATAGGGAGAGTGGTTGGAAATGAGTGAATTATTCCCTTAATTCCTAGACTTTTAACTTAGTTCAAGCACTAGATAATGTTTTTGGTGCAGCAGGGGGTGCATCAATCTGCAGTGGGAAAGAAAGCAAGATATCAAGAAAGAGAAAACTTTTCAATGGGTTTTTCTAAGAAAAAAAAATCCTAAAGCACTATCCTATGTAGTATAGACTAGCTCTTCCCTAAGAGATATTGAAACTGGTAAGCTTTCCACAGGTCTGGAATACTGAGTGTAACATCAAACTTTTTCAATGTGGTGATCAGTTTTGCTGACTTTTTTTCCTCTTTTATCTTCTTTTAATCTTTACTATAAGTGATGACTCTCAAGGAGGTCAGAAGAGGGGGGGATAAAGAGAAGAAATATAAGAGATTAAAAACAAAACATGTCAGTAAAATATCTCTTTATAAACATATTGAAACAATCTGTCAGAGTTCTAATTGTCTTGGGACTAAAGCAAAATCACTGACATGGCTTACTGGTAGCCTAAGTACAAAAGAGTCAGGTCAGGAGGAATGAGCAGCTCCTCCTTCAGGCATCTGAGCAGTGAATCAGGATGTACAACAAAGAAGCAAGGAAGCTATGCTCAACTGGACCAATGCCATATCCTTGCTTAATATCCTTTTCCTGCTCTGAATGGTATTTCCCTTTTATGGCTAAGTAAACCTCCTTTTGACAACTACTAGATGTCTCATTTTGTTCCAGTCTCAAAACTCTATCTCATTTTGGCTCCAATCTCAGAGTGGTCTAGAAGGGGAGGAGCAGGTCAAAAGTGTGAAGACCTGAGTGGGTAAAATGAAATAAAGCATGAGCCTGAAGCAAATCTTCTTTAACTGATCAAGGTATTTAATAGAATTCCCTAAGATCAAAATGAAGGCAGAGCCTTATAAGAAGAGCTGGGCTATGTTCTCAGGATCACAGAATTTCAAAGTTGGAAGGAATCTCAGTGGCCATGTGGGCCAATTCAAACCTGAATATGAATCCTCTCTAAATTATGCATAATTAGTGTTCCTCCTGTGTCTGAAGTCTTCCAACGAGGAGGAACTTGCTGGCTCCTGAGGCAGCTCATTTCACTTTTGAACAGCTCTAATTGTTAGGAAGATTGTCCTCCCATCAAGCCTAAATTTGCCTCTATGCAACTTCTACCTATTCCTTCCACAATCATCCCTTTCTCCATTGCAGTTTCAATATATTGTGGGTCAGCATAAGAAATTAAATGGGAATTTTGGGGGAGTTCTATGAAAGTTGCAGGCAACACAGAAAAAGCTTAGAAACTCAGAAATGCATAAATATAATATATGCATAATATTACACAATATCAACATATTTTACCTTTTAGCGCCATAATAATTTAGACTCCTCCAAAGGGAGGACCAAAAAACTTTATGCAGACCTTTTAGATTAAGGGAGCGCCCATGCCCTTAACACCATGATGTGGAGGAGATAACTGCAATTCTACCCTCTGGGAACAAACACATAGTTCTAATCCTGTTTCCAGTCCTTCAAAGACTAAAATCAGAGCTATCACATCCCCTGCCTAAGTCTTCTCTTCTCCTACCTATACACTTTCAGTGCTTTTAAGTCATCCTTTAGATGTTCATCCTTCTAAAAGGTGAACAGGGAGAATATTTGACTCTATAGGGGTATTTTTGTTGGGTAGCGTGGGAAGTGGCATGGTTATACCTGCACTTTAAGAAAATCTCTTTGGTTGCCACGTGGAGGATGGATTGGAGTCACAAAGGAAGATATCATATGAAGTATTTATCCCTGGGAAAAAAGACAGATATCAATGCATAAGTTCATTCTTTCCTCTATATCATAGGATCAAATCCCATCCAAGTCTGGTGTGCTTTTAGGCACAGTTTCTATTATTATTATGAGACTTCAGAATGCCAATGCAATCATTAGAATGATTATTTAGATGTTTATTTAAAAGCTGAACCAAATTAAAATGATGAAACCTCCCCCCTCTTTCCTTTCTCTCTCTCTCTCTCTCTCTCTTTCTCTCTCTCTCTCTCTCTCTCTCTCTCTCTCTCTCTCTCACACACACACACACACACACACACACACACACACACACACACACACACGGTTTTCATATTTTGAGCCATCTCTAGTTTGAAACATATTGTGTAATATTCCTTGTTTTCATTAAGACATCATTACCTCTTTGGGCTCTCTGCCCATAAGAAATTAAAGATCTAAGGAGGCTGTTAGACACTTTGAGAAAGTCATTGAGTAGTGTATCCAGAACTAATAACTATTCATTTTAGGATCATACATAATTCAAATTGCCTCATTTTATAGATGAGAAAACTGAGGCCAAGAGCCATTGTAATTAGCCCAAGGATACTCAGGATATCTTTAAAGGTACAGCCAGGACCAGGACATTTTTATTCCTAGTCTTTCCACAGTAAGTTCTTCTGGTCTTTGAAGACCAGAACTGAAGTATGATGATCTTTTATGACAAATTGAAAAAGAAACAAGTGGTTGCAAAGCAAAGCTGGTACAGAAGTAGCTGTGATGGAGCAAAAAACACTTCTAAGCCTTCCAAATCATGTCTAAGAAAGAGGTGCCCATGATCTTTTGTGGTGGTGGGAACCTTACTCCTCACTACTCACCCTCCAATTCAGAGCATGTTTAGAAAGCATCTGACCACTTTCTGTTGGCCTGGATGAATGAGGAGTTTGTACTGCATGGTGATGAAGTATTTTCATTGGCAGCTGAGCTGGACTCCATAGATACACTGAAGGGACAATCCCAACATCTTAGGCCTCTTCCTCCTGCAGGCTTTGAAGTGTAATGACTGTGATGACTGAAAGGGGGTATGTTTCCCTTCACCTAACCACAAGCTGAGAGCCCATGGCCTCTAGGCAGGACTATTGCCCAGGACGAGCTACCTCCTATTAATGTCTTCCTGCCTTTGCTACAAAGCCTTGTCAGATCTTGAAGGACAGCTGACATCACTTTCCCTTGGAAGGGCCACCTGGGTGCCTGGTTGGTGGGGTAGCAACTCCCAACAGTTACAAAGGCAACAGAAGCCAAAAGAGCCACCAAAAAAAGAGAGGCCACTGGAAAGAAAGAGCCCACATGGTGCTGATGAGGATGTTGAGGGGGAAAAGTAAAATGGCTAATTAGCAGCCTCACAGAGAAATCACTTATGAATATCCCAATGAGGTTTGAATATTAGCCTCTCAATTAATTATACCAGTCTGTGATAGGTTATTCTGACTCTTTATTCTTTAAAATTCCTTTTTCTATATGGGGATAAAACAATTTGTTCCATGTCTGATTCATGTTTCTGGGAAGAACTTGATTAAAGCCAAAAAAAATCTTTTTCTTTGGGAATCTGAGGTGGAAGTTTTTCCCTTATTGAGAAATCAGAGAATCCCAGAGTGCTGAACTCAGGATAAACCTCAAGGGTGGATAAAAAATGAAAATTGGTGTTAAAAAAATCACCAATTCCAGTGCCTTGCTAGCCCCTATGCTAGACACATAAAAGTTAAGACTTGAAGCAATGGTTTGGTTTTTTTCTCCCACTACTGGAAAGTTAAGGATGGAGGAGAAGGAAAGATCATTTTCTCTGAATTTGTTTTGGAAAAAAAAAATTCTCTTTCTGGGAGCTCAGACTCTGCGAGATGGGGCTCCAATATTCTCTTATGCTTTCCATCGGCCATTCTAGCCATTTTGACAATAGACTGCAACAAGAAGAGTAATTATAACCCTGGAAAAGAGATCTTTCTTGCACTTTACTGTCTTCTCAGGAGTAAAATAACTGGAAGTTGTAACCTTGAGTTTACCCCAACATTTAATTTTAATTTAAACAATTAGTCTTTATGCCATCAAAATAGTATAATACTAATGATTTATTTTTATAGTTTGATCAAAAAAAATTTGTGTTTTTAAGTCTTGTTCTCATGAACCTTAATCCCTTACATCTTTCTTCTCTATCTAAATGTGCTATGTAAATTTCACTTTTAAAGTGTAATAAAACTAAGTTCCTCATGCAAAATGACTTTATTCTAATCGACTTTATCCTAATTTTTATGAACAGTGATTTACATATTTGTCTTTGGACTAAAATTTCACCAAAGTAATCACTACATATTTTCATTTTCTAAACTCAATTATTTTACTTTGGTTTTCAAAGGAGTGCTTAAGTGTGAACTCCTTAGTATCTACATTTAACCTGTCAAAATACACATTATGTCCATGACTAAACGATTCTAATTTTCCAACACTCTTGGAATATATTTAAAAGAACCACACATCTTCAGAAGGGGGCTAGAGGCCAGGTTTGGCATGGTAAGCCAAAGCAGTTAGCTAAGGTAAAGCAAGGTTGTAGAGAGCCTCAAAACATAGGACCAGGAAGTTGTACTTTAACCAGATGACAATGCTAGATTCCCAAAGAGGCAAGCTATGCAAACCCTAGAGTCCCCAGAGTTAATAGGAGGAAAAGAGTTAGCATTCGGAAACCAGATCTGATTTTCATTCATGTTAAGTCCTGCTACACAATATACATCTCAAACCTTTTCTTCACAAATTAACTGTATAACCATCCTTGATGCCTACAGCCTTAAAACCTGCCTTCTGTCCTGATCCTTCCAAGTACCTGAGAGAGACCACAGCTTCTAAGCTTTCTATAGCCACTGGCTTTTATGTTAGTTACTCCTCAGATTCCCCTGCTTTGAATGCCTCATTCTCTCCAGGAAGATACAGAACTGTTTAGGTTTATTTCATCATGTCATTCCCCTCCTCAAACCCTTTGATGACTCCCTATCAACTTCCAGATCGTCCATCTTCCATCATCTTCCAGTCTATATTCTATAGTCAGTCATTCAAAGTCTACTAAAAATTGACTTTTCATCTTCTCTTCTAATTCTCTCCCATATAGGTTCTCCACTCTAACTAACCTATCTACTCATTTATCCTTCAAAATTACCTAGAGGTTTTCTCACCTCTGGGTTTTTGCACAGACCTTTCCTCACGTCTTACATTTCTCTCTGCTCATCCCTGCTGATGTGAATGATACCCTTCCTTTGAGATTCAGCCTGAATCACATCATAAAATCACAGAATCTGAGAGTTGAGAGGAAACTCGGGGGGGTGCTCTCTAGTCTCTCGTATGACTGAATAAAGTTTAAAATAAAGAACAAAGTTCTTTAAAGTTTCTTCAAGAAACTCCAAAAGTATTTATCCAGATACTGCTTGAAGACCTTCTCCTTTGTCTTCTTTTTTAAGTTTTCATTTCATTTTGTTTTTATTCTGAACTTAACATACACCAAACAAAATGAGTATTTTAAATATTATTAAATTAAATGTTGTAGAACAGAAGGAAAGGGTTATACATGAAACCCTTAATCTTTAACACATAGAATTTGGTCTTTAAGTATTATAAATTCAACATACAATTTCCAAAGCCGTCCTCTTGCCTGTGATTCTTTCTGACCTTCCACCTGTTTTCTTCTGTCTTGAAGGTAGAACAAGGAACCCTATCCCTAACAACCACCATACACACACACACACACACACACACACACACACACACACACATCCATATTGAAAAAAAAGAAAAACAAAATCCAAAATAGTTACAAATATTCATTCTCAACCAAAAAAAATTCTCCCATTGACCATTTCCAAAAAAGCTCTTGTCTTAGTCTCTATCTTGAGTTCATAACCTCTCTGTAAGAGGGTGGGTATTAAGCATCTTCATCTCTGAAGTCAGAGTTAAATCCCATCTTTTGCTTGAAAAGGGAATCCACTACCTTCTAAGTTAGTACATTACACTTTTGGATAGCTCTCATTGTCATTTTTTTTCTTGCAGCAATCTTGAATCTTTTTCTTTGAAATTTAAACCCATTATACTGAATTCTGTCCTCTGAAACCAAGTAGATTTCTCTTCTTAAAAGACTTTCCTACTTATTTTTTCTCACACTCATCTCTTCTCACTCTTTTCATTTTCTTTACTAAACAGACAAAACCACAAAATGACCTGGTACTTTTCCAGCAATACACAAGGTAAGGTATTCTCTAAGTCCTATGACTATTTTACAGAGATTAGACAGAGAACGGGGAATTATCTTAATCCTATTGCCCTGTATGAATAACCAGACCCCTGTGATAGTGTGCACATAATAAATATTTGTTTCTTAATTACAACTTCAACTCCAGGATCCAGAAAGGATGACAAAATCAAGAAAGAGATGCAGCAAGGGAAAGGAAATGGGAATGGAGTGAGGAAAGTGAGGAGAGAAGCTTCAAGGACTGAAAATAGGGAGATCAAACCACCTAAATTCAGCAGAAAGTGCCCAGTTAGTTGAGAATTGTTGGAAGGAGACAAATGTTGGAGAATGGGATTGAGTTTGAAGGTATAGGTTGAGCAGATTAAGATTGATTCTGTATCACTTATATATTGATCCTATTTACAATTATAGGGCTATTATGTGGCACAATGGATAGGGACATTGGGCCTGGAAACAGGAAGACTAATCTTCCTGAGTTCAAATCCAATCTCAGATACTTACTAACTGTGTAACCCTAGGTAAGTCACTTAATGCTGTTTGCCTCAGTTTCCTCATCTGTAAAATAAGCTGGAGAAGGAAATGGCAAACTACTCCAGTATCTTTTGCCAAGAAAATTCCAAATGGGGTCACAAAGAGTCAGACATGACTAAACAACAACATTATACAATTAATTGATTTTGTCCAATAGCTAGTTTTGTCTTGTAACTGCTAACGTCAGGGTTCTCTGACTCTAGATTCAGTTCAGAATTTGACTAGACTTTAATGGGTTAAGTTTAGAAAGCCAGTTTTCTTGCTAATCACTATTAATAAGAGAAACCCTGAGCTAGAGTTTATAAGTACAATCTCTCATGAAACTTTCTATGTCTATGGAAATTGTTATCTCAACAAACACCTCTAAATCATTCCTGCCAAGGGAACCTTGTTCTAACTTCAGTTTCTGAACATCTGAGTGATACTTGAGTGTTATTCTTTTTCTTTTTTTTGGTTTGTTTGTTTTGGGTTTTGTTTTTTTTTTGGAGGGGAGAAGGCAGGGCAATTAGGATTAAGTGACTTGCCCAAGGTCACACAGCTAGTAAGTGTCAAGTGTCTGAGGCCAGATTTGAACTTAGACCATCCTGACTCAAGGACCGGTGCTTTATTCACTGCATCACCTAGCTGCCCCCGGTGTTATTCTTGAGAAGCAGACTATATGACCTTGTCCCATCTTAAGGCCCTATCCTTGTAAGTGGTCGTATCTAATTCCCCTAATTCCCAGGCACCCGCGAGTGTAATATTCCTGAGTCCATTCCCAATGACCTTGAAATGCAGCTGTGTCCCATAAATTCACAAAAGCATCCGTTGGAGACAGAAAGAGGCAGTCTACATGCATGCTATGCCCACTTTCTTTGATGCAAACCATCATGATCTCTCACCTGGTGATGCTAGCCAAGTACATGATTTGGGGGTTGGTTTGGTTTTTTTTTTGTTCTATGCTTATAAAAATGAGTTACATCTTCAGTTCTGGGCCTTTGGCATAGAAAGGAGGTAATCCATTGACCTCTTTATTGTCAGGGTAGCACCTCTGTTAATAATATTATCTTGGTCATAGAAATGTGCCTTAGTTTACTCTTTTGTTAAATTTCACACACAAGGTGCAATGAGATGGTTGCTCTTTCCCCTTTTGTTTTGTATGTTAGCCCTTACAATCTCTAACCTCTGTCACATATGCTATTGTGGGATAAGATAGACCTTCCTCTGGCCTTTGAGTTGGTCAAGAGCCTACATTATGCTGTGGAGCTAATTTTAGCTGCATATTATTTCATAGACCTTGCCTTAGGTCCTAAGTAGATCAAAACCAATTTGGCCCAAAGTACCCATTAATTAGGAAATGTCTAAACTAGTGGTGGTACATGAATGTAATGGATTATTGTCATCATTCAGTCACTTCAGTCATGTCTAACTCTTCAACTTCGGTTAAAGTCAACCATAACTCTGAGGACCATGACCCCATTTGGGGTTTTCTTGGCAAAGATACTGGAATGGTTTGCCATTTCCCTCTCCAGATCACTTTAAGGTCAAGGCAGCTAGGTGAGACAGTGGACAGAGCACTTGGCCTGGAATTAATAAGACCTGAGTTCAAGTCTGGCCTCAGACATTTTCTAATTATGTAACCTTCAGCAAGTCACTTAACTCAGCTTGCATCAGTTTCCTGATCTCCAAACATGAGGATAATATTAGCACCTGACTTCCAAGGTTATTGTGAGGATCAAATGAGAATTATAAATTGCACAGTGCCTGAAACATAGGAAGAATTATATAAATGTTAGCTATTATTACTGTTATTAGACAATCACATCTAGCATGATATGGGCAGTATTCTTAATTTGTTCTTTCTCTAATGTTTTTTTGGTTGCATGCCCAATTTATTGATTTGCTCTTTCTCTATTTTATTGATGTAAGCAATTAGAGATATAAATTTTCCCCTAGGTATCACTTTAATCACATCCCATAAATTTTGTTATGCTGGATCATTGTTGTCATTTTCTTTAATGAAATTATCTATTGCTTCTGTGGTTTGTTCTTGACCCAATTATTTTTTAGTATTAGATTATGTAGTTTCCAATTAATTTCTAATCTATCTTTCCATTGCCCATTATTGAATGGGCATTTTTTTGCAGGGGTTTTGTTTTGTTTTTTGGGGGGTTTTTTGCATTTTTATTTCTTTTTGATCTAAAAAGGATGCATTTATTATTTCTGCTTTTCTGTATTTGGTTGTGAGGTTTTTATGTTCTAATACATGGTCAATTTTTGTGTAGTTGCCATGTGATGTTGATAAAAAGGTATATTCCTTTCTGTTCCCATTCAATTTTCTCCAGAGCTCTATCATATCTAATTTTTCCAGCATTTTATTCACCTCCTTAACTTCTTTCTTCTTTATTATTTGGTTAGATTTATCATGTTCTGAGAGTGAAAAGCTGAGGCCTCACACTCTTATAGTTTAATTATCTATTTCCTCCAGTAATTCATTTAACATCTTCAAAAATTTAGATGCTAAACAATTTGGTGCATGCATGAATTTGGTTCTAGAATTTGGTTATGATGTTACTTCATTGTCTATGGTACCTTTTAGCAAAATATAGTTTCCTTTCTTATCTCTTTAATTCAATCAATTTTTGCTTCTGCTTTGTCTGAGATCATGATTACTACCCCTGCTTTCTTTGCTTTAGCTGAAGCATAATAGATTCTGGTCCAGTTCATTACCTTTACCCTATGTGTGTCTCTCTGTTTCAAATATGTTTCTTGCAAACAACATATTGTAGGATTCTGGTTGTTAATCCATCCTGCTCTCTGCTTCGTTTTATGGATGAGTTCATCTCATTCACATTTGTAGTTATGATAACTAACTGTATTTCTCTCCATGCTATTTTCCTCTTGTTTATCCCTCTCTCACTCCCTCTTATCCCCATCCTTTTCCTCCTCACAAGTATTTTACTTTTCTGATTATCACCTCCCCCAACCCATCCTCACTTTTATCAGTCCACCCCTTCTATTATCCCCATCCCTTTTCACATTCTTACAGGGTAAGACAGATTTCTGTATCCAACTGAATGTGTATGTTATTCCCTCTTTGAGCCAATTTTGATGGGAGTAAGGTTTAAGCTTTGCCCACCATGACTTTTCCCCACATTATAATAGCTCTTTCATGCTTCTTTTATGTGGGATAATTTACCCCATTAATCTCCCCACTCCTTCTTCCAGTAGAATCTTCTTTCTCACCCTTTTATTTTATTTTTTTGGAATCATCCCATCAAAGTCACCTTATATCCACACCCTCTATCTCTATATCCTTCTCCCTTCTAATAATAAAGTTCTTAAAAGTTACAAATATTATCTTGCCATATAGAAATATAAACAGCTAAACCTTATTGGATCTTTTACGTTTCCTCTTGTTTCTTTTTTACCTTTCTATGTTTCACTTGAGTCTTGTATTTGGAAGTCAAATTTTTTATTCATTGTTGGACTTTTAATTAAGAATGCTTGGGGGGGGCTGAGCCAAGATGGCGGCGTAGCAGCAGCACCATATTGCAGCTCTCACATAGCCACCCCAAAATACCCATAAAATAGGACTCTAAACCAATCCTAGAACTCCAAAACGCACACAAAGATACTTCCCACTAAAGTCAGCTCGGCTACGAGGAACCATATCAGCACTGCAAACCGAAACCAGCCTGGCCTGAAGCCGTGGCTGTGCCCCGGGGGTGGCTGGGTGGGAGGTGCAGAGAACCCTCTCAGGTGAGCGGATTAGCACCAGCTGCGAGTGGGGATTGTGAAAGGGGGAGATAAGCAGTCCGGCCGAAAGGTCTCCAGAGCGGAAAAGCTAAAGGCAGAGGTTTTGCACTCGCCTCCGCGTTGTAGCTTCCTGCCTGCAGCCTGCAGACAGCAGGAGGACTGAGTGATTGTTTTCAGGCCAGGGCTCTCGCATTGAGCAGCCTGGATCTGGATCGTCGTCTTGGGCCT
>CM053585.1:403794326-403804621 GCA_028646515.1 Pseudochirops corinnae
TGGTCGGGAGATCCATCCTGCCCTACTGAGAAGTGACATAGGAGAGAATAGACTGGGGGAGGGGGGACACACTGGGATGGCTGTTTTGGGGCGGTGGGTGGGGGGAAGAGGGGGAGAAAATATGTAACTCAAAATCTTGTGGAAATGAATGATGCAAACTGTAATAAAATTTTAAAAAAAAAAAATTTATAGCTGTTTGAAATCAAGTGATGCATAAGGCTTGGCTAAGCTTTACCAAAACTTTAAAGTTACTGTCTGGCAATGAAAAACAAAATAACCTACATCCAAATTTTAGCATACATTATAAGATATCAGAAAACGCTAACATTTTGTATACATGATAAAACAGAATTTACTTTATTCTCTTAAAAGCTCTATTGTTTGAATCATATGATTTGCAATATCTTTACCTCATCCTTGAAGCTGTACGATAGTAGCTGCTGTTATTTAACACCACAAAATGGAACTTCAATTTGTTTTCTTTTACTATTGCTAAACACTCTGTTCCTTACTTGTAACCTTTTGTAAAATCCTACAAAATGAATATAAAGTAATTTTTAAAATTTCCCTTGAGGATTTTCAAAAGACCATATAAGACCCAGAGTGACTAGGTGGCACAGTGAATAGAGCACCAGCTGTGGAGTCAGGAGAACCTGAGTTCAAATCTGGCCTCAGACACTTGACACTTACTAGCCATGTGACCTTGGGCAAGTCACTTAACCCCAATTGCCTTGCCTTCCCCATCAAAAAAAAAAAAAAGTAAAAAAAGGAGGCTATATAAGACCCAGACTTCTTTTGTCAACCTGCAATACCTGTTGATACAGAAGGTTCTCTCTCTGTCTCAAGGCACCTCTTTGAATATTTTTCTAATTATAATTTCCTAATAAAAATATTGGTCCTAATAGATCTGATCACCACACAGATTGCCTCAGTTTATTTGCTTTAACACAGTAAATGTCTTAGGATGGGACGGAGAAAGTTTGTGTCTTTTAAATCATTAGATCCTGACTTCTAATGCTACATTGGGTGCATCTAGTTTGGGAGAATGAGGGAACCTGGGGAAAAAATAAACAGTTTTCTCTGAACAGAAGAAATTGGAAGGACTATGAGAGAAAGAAGTCTAAAAGGGAGAAAAGTTTGTTAACAAGAGATGGGCGTTTCAGAAGGCACAAGAAAAGGAGCAGGCAAAGTCATATAGAGACTGCAGAGGGATAGGGCTAAAGTGTCTGATGGAGATGAGAATAAGCAAGGGAAATTTTTCAGGTTGGCAGATGTCTAAAACACAAACATGATAAAGTCTCTCCAATTATTATTTTTAAAAAGCAGCAACAGAAACATCAAGAAAAAGACCTTTGATGGTTCTATTCATCCAGCTGCCATCCATCCTTTTCCTCCCCTTTACTGTCAAGTTTCTTGAAAAAGCTTTCTATTCCTAATGCCCTCAACTCCTTAGTATCCACCCAAGTTATATGGTTCTGAGCCAACTACTCTGACTGAAATTGCCCTCAGAAGACTCCAGTGGCCACTTAATTGCCAAATATGACTTTTTTCCCATTGCTAATCCTCCCTTCCTCCTGCGAAGGCCTGGACATTGTTAACTACACTTTCCTTCTGGATACTCTTAGCTTCCTTATCTTCAGGTGCACTAAAGTTTTTTGATTATTATTAATAATAACAGTAACAGTAATGCATAGATATATACATATTAAAATAAATACTGGTATAGAAGCATATATACATATATACCTTTATAAAATCTAAATTACAATTAGGAAATAAAGTATTTTTGTTAAGAACTTCTCATTCATTCAATTTAAATTCACTCTAGTTTATAGACACTCTCTTTTTACTCATTGACATCTTTTAGGTAAAGACTTGTTCAGTGTGTTACAGAGGTTCAGGACCAATGCGTGATGATGGCATACTCAGGTCACAGGATTGCTCTATTAATTTGAAGGACAGAAGAAAAGAGACTGCTGGATTATCTCAACCTTAAACATATGCTAGGAAGACTTTCTGTAACCTAGTTCTGTTTTATATGCTTAATACTCCTCTGTTTGTTTCACTCTTATCATGGTTATTGTCAGGGATGGGAGGAGAGGCTGCCAAGGAAAGAACCCACCAGCCTGATTTCATTGTCGTAGCGCTCTATATACAAGGGAAATAATCACAAACAAAAACAAAAATCAAAGTAAGCTTATTGATTTTTTTTTTTAAAAAGCAAAGTACATTTCACAATGTATAAAGAATAAGCTTCAGTTTCTCCCAGCTTTTCAAACCTCCTCAAAGAACTAGAGTCACAGAATCTCAATCCAGACCTTCCTTCAGCAAAGATCCCCTCTGCAACCTAATCTAGCACTACGGACTGGTTGTCTGAAGGCCTCCAAGGAGGACGGACTCTGCCGCCTGCCAAGGCAGCCCGGCCCATTTGTCGGACAGTTTCAGTTGTCAGGGCAGTTCGTGCCTGACCACTCTGCCCCTTCTTCCCATTGCTCCTAGCTCTGTCCTTAGAATCTGAGCAGAATGAACCTAATTCCCTTTTCCTTTCAAATACTTGAAGATGACTGTCATGTCCCACCTAGGATCCTATGCTAAGCCTTTCCAGGTCTTTCAAATGATCATGACAACATTAATCCTAATGCTACTAATAACAACAATAATTAGTATTTATGTATATTCACTGTGTGCCAGGGGCTTCATAAATATTATCTTATTTCATCCTCATGGTTATTGAGGGAGTTAGTGCTGTTATTATCCCCATTTAACAGATGAAGAAACTGAAGCAGACAGAGGTTGAGTGACTTGCCCATGACCACTCAGCTAGTAAGTGTCTGAGGCTAGACTTGAACTCAGTTCTGCCTCTCTTCAGGTCCAGGACTCTTTACCCTGCTACCTAGTTGCCTCCATTGGCTAACTAGACCAGGCCTACACAACCTGCAGCTGGCAGCAGCGTAGGGCCCTCTGGCCACTTGTGACATGTCAAAGGATTTCTTCTACGTACAAAGGATGTTTTTCTGTACATATTGGTGTGTTTCAAGCAGCCTGAGAGCCATAAGTGACCAAGGATTGTAGGTTATTTAGGCCTAAGCTAGACTCTCAGATAAAATGGCTTTAAGTTCCTTTACCATTCTTTTTTGTGTGTTTATTTATTTACTTTTAGTTTACAACATTCAGTTCCACAAGCCCTTGAGTTCCACATGTTTCTCCCTCTGCCTCTCCTCCCCCCTCTTCCCCGTGGTGGCATGCAGTATGATGTAAGTTCTACAAATACCTTCACACTAAGCATTAGCCAAGTTGTAAAGAAGAATGATAACTGCCTTCTTTTGAATGCTCTCCAGCTTATCAATACTTCAGGTTGACACCGGTCTTTGATTTTGATTGTGCAGGTGTGTCCTCAACCAAAGGTACTGCACTTCCTCTCTAATTTAGTTGGTGGTCTTCAGGAATTTCTATAGGGGGAAAAACTCATCAAACCACAACAGTCCTGGTGATGAGTCTCTCAGAGCTTAATTAGGATTAGCCTGAGACAGAAGATGTGTTATGTGATTGGCCTTGCACTCGCCACCTTTCCAGCTTAGTAGACTCTATCAGGGCTAGTGCCCTAGCAGCACAGCCTTCAAAAACCAAGAGTCAGCTCCATATGGGGATGGAGTAACACAGTAGGAATTCAGGATAGATTTTTTTTTAAACTATACCTGTGATTTCATTGGTCTAGGGAACTCCTGATTAGGAAACTCCTTTTACCAATGCCATCTTTAGTCTTTGAGGAAATGGGACATCTGAGTGAATAGAATGGAAAATAGTGCCTAGAATACTGGCCCTGGAAACAGGAATCCCTGAGTTCAAATCCAGCTTGGGGCTGGGTGACCCTGAGTAAGTCCCTGAAGCTTTCTCTGTTCCTGTTACTTCATCAGTAAAAGGGAGGTGATAGCAGCACCCGCCTCCCAGGGCTGTGGGGAGAATAAAAAGAGACAATATTTACAAAGTGCTTTTCTGACTCTAAGGTGCTATGTCAGTGCTGCCTATTGTCACTATTATTACTACTTTTTAATTCTTTTTAATTTATGGAATGACTTCACATACATACACACACACATATACACACATACACATTTGTGTTTAATGACAGCTCTCTCTATGGCGGGGGAAAGAGGGGGGGAAGGGGAAAAAAAGGAAAAGAAGAAATGCACATGATAACTTTATCACATATTTAAATGGATTAGCAAGTTGTGCATGATAGATTTGCAGTTTCATGGGCAATCTTTCACATTAGTATTATATTGTTATGGAAATGCTTGTTGTATTAACATTATTTTAGACAACAGTTCATATACGAAAGAACTGAGGGTAATAGCGGATTGAAATTCAGTAAGCCAGCAGTAGCGTCAGACAAAAAACCCAGCGTGATGTTAGTCTGACATTAAGGACCCCGTGAAAGGCCCTACAAGCTGGAGCATTCACTGCACCTACTTCCTCTTCCCAAGGCGCCTCTCTGCTCTGGATGTAATCCAAACTCCATTCGGTCTTGGAAAAGCCTGTCCTCTACTGAGAGGAGGGTTAGATTTCCTTTCCTCACACTCTCCAACTTGTTAAAGTCCCCCTACCCCGGCAGCCTGGGAAAGATCGACTTATAGCTTGGATTGTGCCTCATGTCTTTTGTGGTTCTTGTTGTTGTTTTTCTTGCTTTTTGGAGAGTAATTGGGGTTAAGTGACTTGCCCAAGGTCATACGGCTAGTTTTTGTGTTAAGTGTCTGAGGTCACATTTGAACTCAGGTCCTCCTGACTCCAAGGCCGGTGCTCTATTCACTGCACCACCTAGCCACCCCGATTGTGCCTCATGTCTAAAGTTTTCCACCCGAAAAGGAATAGAGAATAAAGTAGAAAAATACTGAATATCCCAAACGAATCAGGTATGGGACTAGTTTTTTATTTCCCAGGCCCAGAGAAATGCTAAGAGACTTTATAGTATATATTGACAAGATAATTACTGATACAATCTTCTGGCAGGGTGATATTTAAACTTCATCTAAACAAGAATCAGTATGCAGGACTGCTGATTAGGCATTTTGCGTTTTACCTGAGCTCTGCTCTGGCTCCCACCAAGTCTGTGTCTTCTAGTCTGGCCTCCTGCCATCATCAATTGTAAAAGCTCCTTGTCACTGGTGGGTTCCATTCATTGGGCTCAATACCTCTGGACTTCTTGAACTCACTAAGTTACCACCAACCCTGGACACGTCCACCTCAAGAACTACATTTGGTCACCTATTCTGAAAGATAATGCAAAGCAGAAAAAGCAACTGGAGGCACAAGCATGAGCTCACCTAGGTGAGGCCACACTCCAGGTGCATGTGGGAGGGAAGAACACTGCCAACCTCCCCCAGTTCCTCAGAGGAGAGTTGAGTAACACACACTACTTGATACCATGGGAAAGCTGAAGCAAGAGTGTGAGCCAGAAGCTACCTCTTCATTTTAAATGTTATAGGCCCTTATCCTCACTGCCACCATCACAAAGGCACTACTCTCGGCCAGAGCAGCCAGGGAGTTCATTATCTCCGACATATTTGAGTACTAAGTTATTATAAGTGGTTGATGGGAAGAAGGAAGAACAATTTTGTACATGTTCCATGGGATGGCTCTCCGACTGCTATACTGCACTAATAAAAGAGTAGAATGTAAAACAAGAACAGGATACCAAGTTGGATGATATTTTTCCCTGGTCAGATCATATTTGGAGTATGGAGTAAATAGTGTGTTCAGTTCTCAGCACCACATTAAAGGAAAGACATTAACAAATTGCATTGCAGATAGAATAAAGCGACATGAATTCCAAGAAGACATGTTATATAAAGATTAGTTGAAGGAACAGAAATGTTTAGCCTGGAGAAGAGAGACCTTAGTGGGGACATGATAGCTATCTGTGAGTATCTAAAAGATTTTCATATGAGTTAGGATTAGATTTTTTTTTTCTACTTGACCCTAGATGGAAGAACCAGGAATCATGTGAGTAGAAGTTAGAGTGAAGCCTCTGTTCATCTCTATAAAAGGGTATTAAAATATTAATTAGAGCTGATCAAAATGATATGGACTATTATTATAACAGGGTTCAGACTGATCTGATAGCTCTGATTCAAGATTGGAAAGAAATGATATATTTGTAGAACATTAGCAGTTATTTAAAAAAAAGTTTACTTGGCAATAGTAGGGAAAGGATATTCATAGAGGATAAAACATTTGGGCATAGCTTCCCTGCTTCTGTGTTGGTCATGTTGGTCAAAAACCTGAGGAAAGAGCCACTGACTACACATTCCTTGGGTTTTTTATACTTCGACCACCAGGAAACTTCACTAATGGCCCAATCCTTTAGTCCCTTGAATCAATCGAGTCTTGAGAAAAGCTTTGATACCTTTTAAGAAAAACTAAGTTAGCCTGATTAAACTTTAAAGTATGTCATACATACATACATATACATACATACATATATACATATATATGTATATATACACATATATACGTGTGTATGTGTGTGTGTATATATATATATTTTATATATATATATATATATATATATATATATTTTATATATATATATATATATATTCCAGAGATCTGGTTGTTAAACATTTACCTGAAAACCCTTGGCTCTCCCTCACTAGAAGTCTGCCAAATATAGACAAGGTAATTGCTTACCATGTATGAGGATTCCTATTTAAAGACAGTTTAGACTAGATGACTTCTGAAGTTTCCTTTTAAATGATGTCATTCTTTTTATAATTGGCCTCGCTCTCTGTGTGTCTCTCTGTCTCCCTCTGTCCTTCTCTGCCTCTGTCTCTCTCTCTTTCCCCCATATACATATATAGATAGATAGATACATTTCTACATATGCATATATGTATTATGAATGTATGTGTGATGCATTTCCTCTTTTATTTTTATTTTTCCCCAGTTACGTGTAAAAAAAACTTTTTTTTCAAATTTTGAGTTCCAAATTCTCTCCTCCCCTCCTCACCCCTCTGAGAAGGTTAGCAATTTGACATAAGTTATACATGTATAGTCATGCAAAACACATTTTCATGTAAGCCATGCTATGAAAGAAAACAGACTTTAAAAAAGAACCCAAAATTAAAGAAAGTAAAGAAAAGTAGCTTTGATCTGCATCTGAGCTCCACTAGTTATTTCTCTGGAGCTGGATAGCACCTTTCATCACAAGTCCTTCAGAATTGTCTTGGATCATGGTATTGCCAAGAATAACCAAATTATTTGCAGTAGATCATCATACAATATATTGCTGTTACTAACTACAATGTTCTCCTGGTTCTGCTCATTTCACTTTACATCAGTTCATGTAAGTATTTCCAAGTTTTTCTGAAATCTGCCTACTCATCATTTCTTATAGAACAATAGTATTCCATCATAATCATAAACAACAACTTATTCAGCCATTCCCCAATTGATGGACATCCCATCAATTTCCAATTCTTTGCTACCCCTAAATGTGCTGTTAAAAATATTTTTGTACTCAATTTTGGTTTTTTATGTCTTTGGGATGTAGACCTAGTAGTGGAATTGCTTGGCCAAAGAGTATGCAGTTTTGTAACCCTTTGGGCATAGTTCCAAATTGCTAAGATCACACATTTAAAGTGCTAATACTTCCATTTAATTTGTCAAACATATTAAACACCTATTCTAATAACATGATAATTACTAGGGAAAATCAATAATTTTGATAAGGTTTCATTTTGTGACAGGAATGGTCATATATACGTGCTTTTCCTGAAACTTTAGTTAGTTTTCCATCAGTTGATTGCTGGATTTCATACCATACATATGTAGTTCATTGCTCTCTTTTTTGTTTTTAATTGTGTGAATCTCAAGAATACAAATTACTCCAGGAAAGTGTGCAAAAATTGTGGCTCTTAAAGTACACACTATAATGACTGTTAGAGATATTGCAATAACTGTTGGTGTGAGGAAAGTCAATTATTTCAAGGATCATTTTGGCTTCTAATGAAACAAATCAGTAGCTCCCAAATGCAAAACAAGTGTGCTTGAAAATGAAAAACAATGTCAAAAGCTGCCAAACTATGGCTATAAGAAGGCCCGATTAACCCTCAGAAAACAAACAAAAGCAGTCAAAAGCACCTGACAGCTAGAAGATTTGTTATTGATTCTTCTACTGTGTAGCATGGGCTTCTTAAAATTAGAAAAACAATGAGAAAACCAGTAAATAATAATAATAACTGCAAACTATCGCTATGAAGAAGACAAGATAACATAGAGAAAAGAGTACTCACAATTAGGAAAAGGCAGTTTTTACAGATGAAACTCATTTTTTCCATTCAAGGTTATGCTAATGTCATTGTCAGAAGAGCATGAGTCAATCAATTCTTGTCATCTTTATCAGATGGCCAAAAAACCTTGACCTAAAAAAATGTTTTAGGGATTTATTTTACTTCCATTAGACCTAAAAGTCTTTGTCCACAATGAGCAAATGATGAATCCTTTAAAATAAATCGAGAAGCAGAATTGTTTTGGAATTACAGAAATTGTAAAATGGAAATGGAGTGTACCATTTTGGTCCTGTACCATGCTACACATCATGAAAGATTAGGAAATTTATCTGAGTTGGATATAGACATGCTTCAATGGCCTTGGAACTCACCCTACTAGAAACTCTACTAGAAACTTTTAGGCTAGACTTGGAAAAATGAAATGTTAGCCAAAAGTAGTTAATGTTTGGGACTTCTGGCAAAGTAGTTGCCTAAACAAGAGACAGATTGCTCAGTCCCAACATATTCACTCCATCAAAATCTATCAAAAACAGAAAGCTTACACCAGACTAAATTATATTCAAGAAATCCAATGAGAAATAAATTACTTTTTTTACTCTAGAAATTAACAAAAGTTCAACCAGAAACCCAAGAGCATTAATAAAATGGGTCACAAGCAAAGCAAGATCTAATACAAGGTAGTTTCCCAGTGTACTGTCCAAAGGTATATATTATTATTATGAAGCTTGAAAGGTTTTGTGTTTAAAGGCAGTAAGAGTAGAGGACCACCTATAAGAAATGAAGCAAGAGATTTCTTTTTAAATGAAATAGTCTAGGACAATAAATAGCTTAGAAAAGAAAGTGGTTAAAAAAAAAATTACCCAGTTAAGTTTACTCCATCATGATCAATGACTCCATGAGACAGAAAAAAAAGATTATGACAAAGTCAAAAGACCAAAATAATTAAAGAAAGTGTAAGCTATTTGATAACAAAAACAACTTAAATGAGTGATGATTTAAGAACTGGATTCACTAAAACCCTAATTTTTTTTTTTTTAAAAGTCTAGAAACTATGAAGACTGCTTAGGCCTATTAAGACCAGAAGGCAAAGTAAAAATAGAAATAGTATTTTCATGTGGGAATTCTTTCCCACATTTTTTTTTTTTGGAAATTCATGTGATTTTCCAAATTCTGAGAAAAATTGGGGAAAAGTTATTATAATTATCCTTTAAGAATTAAAGTTTAATAATCATACAGACATTACTGGTTGAAGGAATCCTCTAACATAAAGTTGAAAGTAAGAACAGGAAACACTGACTCACAGAGCTGAAGGTTAAGATTAACATCTCCAGGAAACAGGATAAGAGGATGTAGGAGAGAAGTGGTTGTGATCTAATCAGTCAGTATTTTTCATAACTGTTACCATCTCATAAGTATGTATTTGTGGTCTTATCTGCTTCTAATACTGAGTCATTCTTACAAATAAAATAAACATTAAGTTTATGCACTTAATAAACTTTATACAAATCCTATGAGTGAAGTTCCAAAAGATCACAAATTTTGAAAGGTTAATAAGTCCTTAAATTGGTGATTTCAACAAATATGATTCTGTGTAGCACTAGTAACCTTGCTAGGAGATCCGAATGTGACATCATTTGAATACTACCCAGTGTTTGCTGGTGATTTCCAATGTTTGACTATTTACTATAGGCTTCCTTTCTTTGTAAATAATACTCAATTTAATATCTCTTATTTATTAAAGATAGAGTATTTTAAAGATAATAATAAGTAAATAATAATAATAGTATTAATAATAAGTAATGAGTAAAAATCAATAAGTAAAACAATAATATTAGTAACAATATTAAATAATATAAATAATAATAATATTAAGTAAGAATAAGTAAATAATAATTATAATAAGTAAATTGTAACCCATGATAACCTCTTCCCCATTTGCCACAAACTGAAAGAAAAAAATAATACACTACACCTTGTAATAAGCATAGTCAAATAAATAATAACAAT